>VZRR01013406.1:1222594-1303798 GCA_013398015.1 Oreocharis arfaki | reverse complement strand
CGAGCAGGCCTCGTGTACAAGCTTATAAGGGGTAACAGAAGGGGGGCTGGCAGAGCACCAGCAACCAATTACCTGGGGGCAAGGGGCAGAGGGAGGCAAAGGGATACAACACCCAATGGGGAGAGGGAAGGGGCAGAGTGGGGGACCACGTACCGGACAGGNTTCCCTGTAACCCGAGTAGGGGGAGCTATTTACTTTCTGAGTTGACCCACCAGCGCAGGGGGTCTCCTGCACCAGGGGTTTCTGGCATCTCGGCTTCTACCATTGCCAGCTCACCCACCCCAACAGCCAATCCCTGGCACATCAAAGGCAATGCTCCGCACCCGCCTCTGGAGCCACTAACCCAGCTCCTGAGTGGCCAAATGACCAGAAGTCCTAACTGTGGGAAGGGCACAGGAAGGCCAAGGGGTGTTTAAGGCCAAACATGCAGCAAGCCCAAGTCTTTACCTCCCCTTGGAATTTCTGTCTGAACACTGCTGGAGTCCAGGAGCAGGTAGCTATAAGCATGCTTTTCTATACATTTTCTGTCTGTCTCTTTCTCCTTCTAATTCCCTCTTCTGGGAATTTTTGAGTAACTTGAAATTGAATGGGCTTAGAGTTTGTTAAGTTGAATGAGCCAAGTTCATGCTTTGAGAAATGTTTTATGTTGACTGAATGTTGCAGTAAACCTTTCACCAAAGTTCTTTGATTTTCCAAAGTAGCCAGTAAATTATTTATTTGACCTCTTGAGAATATCTTGTTGGTATTTCTCCTGTGTGTCTAATTCAGAGAACATCAACAGCAGTAAGTCCCTTTAAAAACCTCATTGAGTAAGTATTTTTTTGGGGGTCCTTACAACTGGAATTTAGAAATTCCAGTTTTACAACTCTCTTCCTGGCCGCAAGTAGTGTGAGGATAAAAATAACTGGAACTGTGTTGTGGTGAAAGTGATTAAGACACGTTATAAGTCATGTCTATCCATGTGCTGTGGAGGCAGTGAGAATAGGCATAAAGATGAGAGAGGGTAAATAAGACACCCAGTCTGGAAGAATAATTTTACCAGGTCTGTGTTTCGGTGAAGCACCTCTCGCACTTTCTGGGTTTCCTTAAAAACATGGTTTTATGAGGTGAAAGTAGCTTGTTTCTGGTTTTTTCACTCTCATAAATTTTAAATTGTGTAGTTCCTTGAAATAACTGAAGTTGGAGTTTGGGGTTTAATATCATGAAAAACTCACTAAAGAAGTTTATTTGCATGTAGTCTTCTGAGAATCCTTTCATCAGTTTCATTATGTTCTAACTTATAAAAGAGATTTCTTGATGGCTTGTTGACTAATTCACAGTTGAGAGAGACTTCTTAAAATACAGTTTCCAGGATCATTAGATCATTTATGGACTGTAATTTCCTTCATTGGAATCAGTGGGAAAAATCATGCTGTTCTACACAACATTATCAATCCATTGGAACAGGCTTTTGTAACATAAAATGATTATGGTGTAAAACAACAGAGAATCTGCATTACATATTCAGCACACAAATTGTTCCCCTTTTCCTGGAAACTGATAATTATTAATAAAAATAGAAGAGTGAATGAGGAAAAAATATTTTTTTAAAAATGAGGAGAATAACTCAGTGACTTAATAGTGTAACGACATTGAATGATTTGCCACCAACCCCTGATCTATGCATAGATTCTTTTTACACCTTTGTTTTGCATGTATTGTGTTTGACTGGCAAACAAAGAGCAGTTCTGTTAATTTTGTCCTTTGAAAGCTTTTTAGCTTTAGGGAGAAACAAAACACCCCATCAAGCACCACTGTATGTTGTGCTATATATATTTTTTTTTTTCAAAGTTCTTCCATATGACAAAGATTGACCAAATGTTCCATGAAAGGATATTTTCTTTTTAGAAAACTTGTCACTTGTTATTTTATTAATAATTCACAGGGTCTTGGGCAACACCTTGCTGTACTGTTGCACATGAACTTCACAGTTCTCTGAAGACAACCGAATTTATTTTGACAAGGTATTATTTGCCAGAAGCAGGCAAAGGCTCAGTGATATGTACCTCCTTCTCATGTTTTGTCATCTTCAATTTCTTTTGTTTTGGGGCCCAGGTGGAGGTTTGTATATCATTTCCCTCACAAGCATCTTGCTGAATAATGTTGGCTTTTGCAAGAGCTAAATCTGCAGGTTTTCGTCGAGTTACTCTTGCTTTTTTCTAGAAGTATAAATCCTGCAGAGTACCAACTGAATATTAGATGTTTTGTGTATACAGTGTATTGAGGAAGTACTACTCTTCATAAAAGCCTGTCAACAAACTTTGTAGAAATAAAAATATTTGCACAGATGTTTTGGACAAGGAAGCAGAAAGGGACAGGAGTATACAGAGCCTAAAATGCTACACAGAAAACGCTAAATTATTGTGGGAGATTAATCCATCATCCTGACAGAGAGAAGGCAGCTCCGTATCCTCAGGTCTAAGCAAAAGCAAGGCTGAGAATGTGTTGAACACACAAAAACATATGAAGACACTACATACATGCATGCAATGCTCTTCACCTATATTTTAAAATGTTTTCTCTACCCTTAGACAGTGACCCTCTCAGACCAAAAGATGATCCAGCATGTCTCCTGTTAGTTCATCTTGGGTTTCCACACCTGGGTGATGGGGCTGATGGCTCTCCCAGGACAGCCCTGGGGCAGGTGGGACACCCTGGAGAGGATATCCTTCGGTTTTCTGACTGTGCTCGTTCCCTGCATATCTGGACTTGTGGAGCTGGATCACTGATGGGCCTGGGAGGAGCCAAGGAGACAGGGTATTTATTTTTCTAGTATCCATATCTGCCATTGTCTCTCTGTGCTACTCTGTCTGTGTACAGAGGAGCTTTTTGTCACATGACATAACATTAAGAGGAAACATTTTTTTTGCCACAGGTCACCAATATTTGTCTAGAACATACTTGACATAAGACTATCAATGACAAATAAGCAATGCAGTCTACTGCCAAATTATTTTCTGCTGTCATCATTGTGCTGATATGAGCCTGTCTATTGGTAAGCTAGAAGTTGGGCATTTGGTGTTGGCAGTTCATTAACTAATGGAATAAAGAGAGCTGACCTTCAGCTCATCTAATGGAAAGCCTACTTTTCCATAACGGATATAACCCACAGGCTTTTGATCTCAGTGGAAGTAATCCTATTGACCTACTGCACAACTATTAGGTGTATAAGCAGCCTTGAAACTTGATTTTTCAAACTGCCCCCTTGCTGGTGCTTGACTGATTGTTTAAACATTTGCTATAAACTTTTGTGGGTCTGGTTGGTTGGTTGGTTTGTCTTGTGGTGGGATTTTTTGGGGTTTTTTTTGGGCTATTCTAAGCTTGAGCATGCTAACTTGATCCTACAGAGAATTTGGTGGCATTCTCAATTAAGGCAGTGTTGTTGGTGGACCTGTGGGTGAGGGTTGCCTTGATTCTTTGGTTAGCTTCCATTTATTATCTCATGTCAAACTACCCAGTTCACGTTTGGATGCTCATGTTTCTTTCCTTTTTCTTGGCCTACTTGCTTCCTTTAGCTTGCGGGGTTCTTGGGAGTTTAGGCTCTTACGAGTTTGTGTAGCAAGACAGCAAAGTTGCTGGTATCTACTGTAAAGGACTAGTTTAATATAAACAATAAAGATAATAGCTAGACAAGTACCTTGCTACAAATGCCTTTATTTTTGAATATGGTTTATGTACACTGCATTTTTGTGGTCTTAGCATGTTTGTTGCTTGTATTGTTATATGTGCCTTTTTAAAATTATTTTTTTTATGCAAGGAAAGCAAGGCAGGAAATGGTTCTGTAAATGCATCTGTCTCCCTGTAATTTGATCACCAGGCTGTACCTTCTAAACAAGCTCACCATGGTAGTATAATTTCAGTTTTCCCCTCCTTTAAGTCAGAGAGCGCTAGCAACAATTGTCCTGCTATAAGTGTTGTGTGTGCTTAGTGGTTTAAGCATGACCTAAAACTCTCTATCTAAACATTTCTGGTTGATATAAGAGAGATGATAATGTAAGTGGTGTGCATCTTCTATGCATGCATAGCACATAATTTTTTCCATTGGTCTGTTGAGCGCAGTCTCCTCTACTTCTAATTTAAGGCACATGAATGAAAAGAAAGTGGCAAAATTTTTCCTTAAAAAGCTGTTTGGAGGCACCATGACACTACATAGATGATATCCTTCTCCCTGAGTGCCCAACATAATTGCCACTCTGCTGCTGAAGTGGCTGTATCCCTGGACCAGGCTAAATATAATTGTTTAGTTCCTATGGCTGAGCCAATGTCTCTGACAGGGTTATCCGTTCCTGTGAATAAGATGGACAAAAGTCTGAGTGAAGGTCCAGGACAAGTTGATAATGTACAGAAAAAGGAAGTTGGTATTATTAATATGACCTAACATTCATAAAATCTACAGTAGATGCTTGACAATTTTGAGATGAGAAACTGTTGTAGCAGCAGATAAATACTTGCAATTAATCCTTTAATGGATAACATGACAGGAAAACTGCATAAAGGCTTTTTCTGTGTACAGCCTCTGTGCTAACCAAATTCCACATCTTATGCTTTATAGCTATACCGCATGTAACCCTCCAGTGCTGTTGTTCATCTATAATGTAGGGAGTCAGTGGAGATTTATCTTTATTTCCAGCCTGACATTTAAATGTTGTTAGGTGTTGTAGCGCATAAATTTGATTTTAGCATATTATGTTAATTTGTAAGCTTTCCCCTGTTGCGGTGCGCTCCCCATAAACTGGGCACGGCCACCTTCTCCCCTCCCACAATCCCTCCCATTGGCTCTGTACCCCCAGCCTGCCAAATTCAAACCCCGCGTTCCTGCACCATTGGGTGTTCTGTATCTTCCCCTGCCCACCCACAGGGGTATAACTGTGAGTGTGAAACACATTGTCTCGCTTCTCCTGGCACGACCCCAGTGCCATCATAAATCCTGCACCATCTGGAGAAGCCCTTCTGACTTGTCTCTCCTTCCTCAGCGCGCCTGTACCATCGGTGGGTTGGGGAACTCCTGCTGGAACTTTGCCAGCCTTCCTGCACCTCCGAGCAGTCCAGTCAGCCTCTCCCTGGACCGGGTGGGTGCTCGGCACTGTAGCCGGCAGTGCTGCAGCATTCCCCCACAGTTGGTTCATTCCTAAGTGCTGTACCCCACCTCTCTCTTGTCATTCAGCTTGCTGTATTCCCTCCCCTTAGCTCAGTCCTGCCCATGTCTCTGGAATCTTCCCTGTTCTTTGATCTCCCATTGGTTTGTGTAGATTACCCCGCTCCCTGCTCCCTTCTGGTTGTGCATATGTTGTGTCAATCTACCCTAAACCCTCCTCTGTTGTACCCGCATTGGTTCTGTGTTTGTTCCCGTCCATGGTATAAAACCCTTGGGCCCTCTATTTTCTTTGTCTTTGGTCCCTGGCTCCTTCACCCTTGAATAAAGCTTGGAATCCACACCAAAGACCTCTCCCTCTCCTTTTTGTCTCGGTGTTGCGGCAAAGCCCTGCTATCCAGGCGAGCAGCTTGCATTGGAGCTGGTAGCCGTGGTCCGGGTCTGGGCTCTGAGGCACGGATCCTCTGGAAGCACCGGCCAGCCACAGGCTCCTCTCCCTTTTGCCACTTGGACAGCGTGTCAGGTACCTTTTCAAGCCCTTTCTCGTTTCCAAATGCTCAAAACTGTTTTATTTCAGTATGTATGTCCAACTGTGTAGTTGTATTTGTTGGTTCTGCTGACATTTTAGAAAACAGTATCTGCTTTTCTTGGATTTTTTTTGTTGTGTTTTTTTTTCTTACTGCTTTATACGAAAAGAGATTATTAATGCTTCATTAATCAACTGTTCAAAGTGTGATTGCTCCTGAATAGCTCTCAAAATCTGGCTTTTTACCACTTACTTTCATTAGTGCTTAATTAACAGAGGAGATGGAAACTAAAATCTTCAGCCCACTCAAGGATGAGATACTGCTTCTCAGAAGAGGGATTCAGAAAAGGTCTGTGTTTTGCAAATCTGTTGAAAAAATGCTGTAAATTTAGACCAGCATTTTCTGTATAGACTAGAAATGTCTCTGCTTTGTGCCAAGAGGAAAAATGGTAATATTGGAGCATCACCTTAAACTGTAATGAATAACTTTGCTGGATGCATAAGCAAGCGTAAATGCCTGAGAAAACATTAGTAGATCTGGAAGCAGGGATTACCAAATTAAAATATTCCCTCTGTGCCCAGTCTTCTCAGCTTATATAGTAGTGATCTACTTGGTGTGGCGTGGTCTGCTTAATACAATGATAGAAAAGGATGAAAATGCTTGTGGCGCAAAAGAAGCTTGGGCCTGAAACAGTTTCGTGAGCATCTTGCATTGTTGGTGCTGTTTGTTGGCTGGTAACTCAGGAGAGCCAGGCTTTGCCTGACAAATGTAGTAGCCTCAGATAACAGACGCTGTATTGTGGTTCCGCTTTTTTGTCTTCTCTTTAATTGTGATTCAGTGTTTGACACCTCACCTGTTTTCCTATAATAGAATTAAAGGAATTTAAGTCAAAAACAAGTACATAAGATTCATGTTCTATGAAGGAATTGGCTGTCACACTTTTAATGATTTACTCAGGTTTCAAATACTTGAACCTTTGCTTGAGGGTGAAAATTAAGGAGCATTCTTAAATGTGCTTTTTTAGCATATTTTATGAGAATGTGTTTTGAATTTTTGTACTCCTCTGTAGCTGCACACACATTTATGTTACTTTCCCCTTCTTACACTGCTCTAAGGTTAATGTAGCAAGTGCTCTACCAGGTAGTCAAAGGTGTTTTTTGTCTTGTTCTGATTCCCAGTATTTGATACATTCTTGCTTTAGAGGTGCATTTACAAGAGAATGTATGTGAGACACTCTAAGATATCAGGCTACAATAAACATACAGTAGCCTAACTGCAAATAAATCCGTCACCTTTTAGAAGGAAGTTGAATATAACACTTTAATTTATCTAAAAGCATCAGAACTGGTTAGGGCCCCAGGTCCCTGAATCTGTACATGTTCATCTTCCTTGAAACCCGTGATGATTAGTTGTGAAAACACATTTAAAGATTTAGCCGGAAATTTGGAAGAACTGATTCTTTGAATGTAGCCTGGCACATGCATTAGCTGCATTCATGGCTATGTGTGGCCTGCCCTGGTGTTCTGTTACATGGGCATTTTTGATCTAAGAAACAAGAAATCCCCAGGACAGGGTAATTTTTTGAGAGGTGGTGACAGATTAGGGAAATGGGCTGAGAGGAACTCCCTGAGGTTCATCAAGAAGAGTCAAGTCCTGCACTTGGGGAGGAGCAACCTGGGACACCCAGTTGGAAAGCAGAAAGTTTTGCAGGTAATGCCCTGGGGGCTGTAGTGGACGCTGGGCGGAACATGAGCCAACAATGTGTCCTTGCTGGAAAGGTGGATGATGATTCTTTGGGCTGCCACTGGCAAAGAACTGGCAGCAGGTCAAGGAAGCTGATCCCTCCACTTCATTCAGCACTAGTGAGTCCACACCTGGAGTGCTCAGTTCAGTTTTGGGTGCTTTAGAACAAGAGAAACATGCACATATTAGAGGTACAGAGAAAGCCCACAAAGATGCTTGAGGAGATAGAGCATCTCACATGTGAGGAAAGGTTGAGAGAGCTGGGACTGTTCAGCCTGGAGAAGAGAAGGCTCAGGGGAATCTTGTCAGCAGATATCAATACCTGAAAGGAGGATGCAAGGAAGACAAAGCCAGGTTCTTTTCAGTGGTGCCCAGTGACAAGACCAGAGGCAGCGGACACAAACTGAAACACGCAGTGTTCCATCCAAACCTAAGAAAATACTTTTTCACTGGGAGGATGATTGAGCACTGGCACAGGTTGCTTGGGGCTGTTATGAAGTGTCTGTCCTTGGAGATATATTCCAAAGCCATTTGGATGTGGTCCTGAGGAATTGGCTCTAGGTGACTGTGCTTGAGCAGGAGTTTCGAGCGCATGAACCAGCTTCAACACATCTGTGATTTAGTAAAAATTCTCATAGAAGCCATTCGCTGTTTCTTCTTGAGAGACTTGCTGGCTCTACAAAATCTTCAGTCTTACTCATGGGGCTATGGGTCACATGTTCTTTGTGACCTTCTAGTGTGATTTTTCTTTTCTGAAATTTTTATGATTTAAAGCTGCCTAGCTGTTGGAAATGACTGACATGCATAAGGCAACCATATGTCATGGTTGCAGAAGAAACCAATGTTTTTAAAATCACTGGAGGTCAGGTGACACAGCACACTTAGACTAGTCCTTTCTCATTCTAAATGACTTGAGCGTATTTTTCTGTACTTAATTGATACTGGGAGGTTTTATGGGAAATTTAATCAGCCAGGCTTTGCCAGTTCACAAAAACAACCCTATGGAACAATATTTATGTGATATTAAACCACTAGGAGTTACTGGAAAGGCTAATTAAAGCAGAGTTATTTGCTAGTTTAAAGCTATATTACATTTTTATATTTCATCCATGTCTGAGTATTTGAATATATGTGTAGAGGAACATCAAAACAGCAACTTATGTGTGTGCATATATTCTATATATTTAACTTGGACAGTTTGTCATGAACCAGAATTAATTTGATCTGTAGTTTTTTTGGTTTGGTGGTTTTTTTGGTGTTTTTTTTGTTTTTGTTGTTGTTGTTTTGGGGGTTTTTTTGTTTTTTTTTTTTTGTTTTTTTTTTACATAAAGGATGAAGTATGTGCATCCAACAGGATCACAGGTAATTAAGCAGGTACTGTTTGGCTTGTTTATCCTCAGTGCCAGAGATTGCTCCATATCAGGTAGTAAAGGTTGGAGTATGGTTCGTTATGTATATTCGTTTCAAACCAACCCTTTAAAATGCAAAATTAATTTTTACATAGTTCAGTATTAATGGTCTTATTATGGAATGGGAGTATTTATGTTGCAAATGGTGACAAGGAGCTAATATAATTTACTGCATTTAAAATATGGCTTCAATCCACAGGATTTTGGGTTTATTTTGGTTATTTTACAGGAAGGGAAGTTTTCAGAGATGGAGCTATAGGAAGACCAATCTCTACACCGTGGACAGGAGTAGAAATGGTGATGGATGGTCTGGCAAGATGTATTTGGCTTTTGAGGGTAAATATGCCTATAACTGCCAAATAATTCCTTTCCTCATGCTATAGATATGTCATTCAGTAAACCATATGTTCCCATCAAGCATTCTCATTTTGCAGCAGACTAAAAGCTCAGTGTTTGATGAAGAAAAGTGGACGTAAACATTTTTCTCATAATCAATAACTGTAAAAAGAATATAAATAAAAAGATGTCTGTAATACATTTTTATTTATGAGTAGCTTTTTAAAAGAAAAAAACAAAAAACCTGTACTGCTGTGAGGGACTTCTCAGGGAATGTTGGTGTACGTACATGACTATAAATCTGAAAATCTTGTGAATTCTTCACTGACTAGAAGAATGCAGTTTCTGATGGAAAGACTTATATGTTTTTGCATTAAGAATACAAAGATGAAGCCAAAATGAAGTTATGACTCACCTGACAATTATGGGATTTGTGTCTTTTTCTATCAGAATACATGCTGATACCATGTTCTCTCGGAAGCATCGTAAGGCAAGCACTGCATGTGGTAGTTATTCTTTTATTGAAGTAAAGCCTGTATGACTAATGTAAGCTGACTTGAAAATGGAATTGGTATTTATATAATCACCCTATTGTTTTCAAAGTTTTAAAAATGGCACAGCAAGTGTTTCTCGAATACTTGAGGTGAAGATATACACTGCAGAAAATACAGAAAAAAGGCCCAGACTTTTTTAATCACAACACCTCAGATGGTAGTCTTGAAGTGGTTTCCTTATCTAGCTTGAGTCTTTTCTGTGGGACTGACTGTAATGACTTTAGGTGAGAATTAATTAAATTGTTAACCTAATGAAGAAAAAACTCCAAATATTATAGCTGGTATTATGCCCCGCTTATTCCAGAGCTTGATGTCTTTCTGCCGACTTTGTCACAGCAGTAGTTTGTGACATTTACAGTAGACAGCTGAGCAGATGAGGTGCCTGCTAGAAGAAACACTTGCATTTTTACCCTAAATCTGTGCCAGGGTGTTAAAGAAAAATGCAGACCAAAAAATACTGATGCATGACTTTTTAGTGTGTTTAAGACTGGTATTTACATCAAGTCTACAGCCTTGATTTCTGGAAAAAAATGCATGTTCTCTCGTTTGAAAATATGGACTGACCATGGCTGGCAGCTGAGCTCCTACCCAGTAATGTGCTCACTCGCCCACAGCAGGATGGGCAAGCAAGAAAAACTTTGGGTTGAGACAAAGGCAGTTTAATAAATGAAGGTGAAAACCTGATAAACCAAATGATGCGAAGGCTGTCACTCATCACCCCCCACTGGCAGACTGATGCCCATTCCCATCTCTGAGCAACGGCTACATTGAGAAAACTGCCACGAGACAGTTTGATAGCTGAGCCTCATGTTATGTGGTAGGGAACGTGTCTTTGGTCAATTTGAGTCAGCTCTTCTGCCTATGTCCCCTCACAATCTCTTGCCAATGTCACTCCTCCCATATTGCTTCCACTTCAGCCATGGTTTTGGGAGCCATCAACTCTGGTGCGCCATGCAAAGGTGGGCAGTCCCTCTGTACCAGGTCCTCTCTTCTCCAATGATGGTTGGCATCAGAGAGCCTCAAAGCTCAGCAAATTGCAAGCCAGCTATTGGAACCCCTGTATTTACAGGGCCTGGAACAGAAGGCAGTGAGGCGGCTTATGACATCAGGAGGCCACTGTGATGATCCCTTGCAGATAGTGGAGGGACTTGTTTTGTGTTCACTTGTTTTTGTGACTGTGTACAGCCTGTGTGCGACAAAGCCCACGCATCAGGGACTGCTGCACCATCAGACTGCTGCAGGTGACAGGGGGAGATGGTCACCTAAAAGCACTCTAGCCCCCCTTGCCTGAAACCATTCTGTGGTGACAGGCCCTTTTGCCTAAGGAGAGAGCCCTCCACAACCATCCTGGCTGCCAGGTTATATGGCTTTTCTTCCCATCTTCCATGCCAACCCCTGCCTCTATTGTCTCCTGCCATCTGTCTCCACATCCCTTGATTTGCTCTTGTTCCACTCTCTAGTTTTAAGGACAAACCTTCTCACCACTCTTTCAGGTTTCTTGCTTAACCACTCCAGAAAACAAACTTTCTGGATGTGTTTGAAGAACTGCAAACAGCTTCTGAATTGGAGCCTGCAAGCAGGTTTCCAGGGTGAAGCTCCTGGTCTTCTAGGACTTAGGGTACACAGAAGTTGGGGAAAGATGAGAGAAACAGCATTATTTTTCTATCAGTAGCTTCTTGAGGGAGAGTAAGAACAAAGAATTAGAAAAGTGAGTAATGAGATCAGTCAAGAAATGTGTAGGGACACTAATTATTAAAGGTTTATCTTTGCTTAGTTAGGAGGGCTTTTCAGGATCAGGTTCAGTTCTTGAAATAGTCAAGACTTTCCTCCCCGTTTTACACTGAGTGTTTGGCAGTACTCTTTTTCAGGATTATAGTAGTAGGTTTTGTTTTTTTTTTTTTGTTGTTGTTGATAAGCTGTACCACTTCCCTTCCTTTCTTCATTCCTTTATGTTCAGTTTGGTGATACATATATATGAAAAAAGATTATAATAAAAAGATAAACCAACTCTTAAAATTTGATGGTGTGTTATTTTGGTACATATCCTGGGAGATCTGGGAGACTTGGTCAACAAAAAAAGGTTGAAGACAATGTCATAATGCACACCAAGGAAAACAAAAAGAAAGAGATACCTCATCAAATGCTTTTTAAATGCATCGTATACCTTATGCGTATGCACATATAATTCATATTCTTGGCTTGCCTTTATTATACATATACTCATTTTAAATTTTAAGCAGCTGAAGTGAGTTCTCAGTGTTTTAGTTTTACAGCTTTCTGCACTGACAGGAAATATTTCCTGTTTTGTGTTCTCTTACTTATCTAAAGAAATATGTGAAGCCTGGAATATTTTGTTGGAACTTGTGGTAAAGTGGATTTGGCCTCAAAAGGCAAGTACTCAAGTGTTTTCATCACATGATTTCTGTGAGTTCTTACTTCCTATTTCTGGTTAGCATTTCCACGTTTAAAGAAAACAAAAAACCAAAAAACTCACACATGAAAGCAAACCCTTTTAATTTTAAAATATCCAATGAGCAGGAAAGAGGCATAGTTTTGCAGAAATGTAAATGGTCATGTTACTGAACTTCTGTAACTTGTTCAGTTGCAACTTTCACATGAAGTTACAAATATGGACTAACATACACTTCTGAAAAATGCTTTCTTTATGTTAATCTTGATCTTCCAGTGCTTTTTAAAAGTCATAACCTTGTTCCAGATTTGTTGAATGATGCTGAAGTAGTCCATCACAAAATAAAGCACAGAACAGATGTAATGGCAAACCCATTTCATCCTGATTTATAGTATTGGTCTTATATTGCAAATTCATGAAGAAGTTGAAGGAAAACTCTCACTTCTTCTGTGTAGCTTGCAAAGTCTTTTCTAACATAATGAGGCAAAATCTGTGTACTTTCATTTAAACTTGTCTCTTTTTGTCCAGTGAATTTAAGGAGGTTTGCATAATTTAGATACTTCCTGTACTTTCCAATATCTTCAGTTTGCTGTGATGCTTCTTCTATTGAATCCTTTAAAGCCTCCTGTCTAGGAGTTATAAAACTATATTAAACCCCCCTAAACTGCATAAAATATTTATCCAATGCAGTCATATCCATTTTTATAAGGTTCTTTTATGATTAATTTTCCTTCTTCCTTCTTTTAAAAGTAGTCACTTAAATGTCTGTCGCCTCTTCCTGGAAGAACCAGCTTTTTTTGGTATATTGTAGTGAGAGAGAACAAAAGTTTCAGCAAAATTTTGAGAGAAAGCTGCTGGATTTTCTGGTAGGTCTTCTTTTCACTGGCTTTGTTAAGTGCGATATGTAGACAGCTCTTTGATAATGAACCAATTTCGATTGTCCCTGAGAATTTGTTTTCCAAAATGCCCTTGTGTGTCTTGTTTCTAAGTTTCTGTATGACTTACTGTTTTGAAGTATTTGGGTTTGAAGATTTCAAAATCAAGTACTTTTAATCATAACATGTGGGCTAGAGAAGACTTTCTCTAGTCATGATGACATCATGAAGAGAAATTGTTGTATTGAGTTTTAACAGCAAGTCCTTAGTGGAGGTTAACTAGACCTAAGAAATACATTTGAGAAAATCTCAGAGCAAGGAGTGAAAAGCAGTTCCCTTAATACAGAAGTCATAACATATCTAGCAGTAAGGGCTCAGGCAACAAAAAAACCCCATTATCTGACTTGTGATTAATTCTAGCATGATTTGTTTGCCTATGTTTTTTGTTTCATAAAAAGAATTTTGTTCCCACAAATAGTAGTTGGTTTTTTTATTTGAGGAAGGGCTACAATATTCAGTTTACTTATTTTGATGAGCTCATGTCATTTTCCATGCTTGTTTTTGCCTGGCAGTAATGTAATCTTCGGTGTTCTTAATAAAGATGGCAATACAAAATCAGTGTGCAGCATTGCTGTCTGTTAGAACTGTTTATTAAGTTGTGGAGACTTTTTGCCTTTCTTTGCTAGTCATGTGTCTGTGCTCTTGGGTTTGTTTTTTATTTTGGCATCAAAAAGGGTAAACAACTGGTTGTTTCTTTGATTGCAACTGCCAAAGAAACCCCTTAAGGCTGTACACTGAAACACCTGTATTACCGCCACCTGTTTCACTGTTCAGCAATGCCAGAACATATGGTTTCATTCAACTTCAGAGTTCCATTTCTCTGTTTTTTTTAAAGCTATGCCTTAATTTTTGCAACTGAGGCTTATCATCAGGAGCAGCCTCCTTAGCCATGCTGTCTTTCCATCTGATCGCTGGAAGGTTTGGGTCTTTGTTTCTTTAATTTTGTGAGTTAAAATTTTCTATGCGTGAACATGCAAAGTGAAGTGTGCCAGTTGCAGCATGTCACCCAAGTAATAGGCGTCTCTTAAGTCAAGGAGGCTTTGACTTGCTTGTTTTTTGACAACATAAAGATAATAGGAGCTCTGTGTTTTTAAGGAGAAAATTCATTAGGGCTTTCTAAATCCTAACTGTGACATCTGTGTTATATATCCATATCTGTTTGTAAGTTAGTGAAGTCAGTATTTAACTGGAAGGTGTAAGAACACTAACATGTCTCTCTCTTGTTGGAATTCCTCTGCTTTTCTGAAGATACAGGAATTTTTAATAGGCCATATACTGGAACATTTCATCCACTCACACTGCATTTTGTACACTTTGCCTCTCATTGTGTTGTGATGTCAGTGGATAATCCTGAACATGATCTTTTTCCTGTTTATTTTATTCTCTCTGAAGAGTGCTTTGCTTCAGTGTGAGATCTTCTGTGACTCATTTCCATCAGATTACATCCTGTCACTTAAATAAAAAGTGATTTCTCTTTAGTGAGACTTTAATAATGTGGTCTAGTTCCAAACAGAACTTATTTGAAGAAAATATTTTTAGCTGTGTTTTCCATGAGAGTTGCAAACACATCCTCAGTCACTTTCTCACAAAACAATTATAGCATCAGCTTAGCAGACAATTAGCAGTAACTTGTATTTTGTTGTATATTTTTTCACTAGGGGAGTGTTGGTGGCTGAAAATTATTATATTCCTGTTGGTAAGAAATGTGATGCATGGGTAGTTTTGTCCTCTGTTTCCTTTCCTCCATAAAGCTTAATTTCAAGCAGATGTTCTATGCCTTCAGAGTGGTAGTGTATAATTTTAAGCATGTGATAGATGTTATGTGTGGTTTTTCGGGTATGATCAACACAGGTGTCGGGGGATGCGTAGTTCTCAATATCTGTAGGCAGTATTTTACTGTTGATGGTATTTAGCTTGTCCATGCAGAGTGAACCAGCAGGCTTTGCAGGGTAAGAATACAGCTATTAACACGGCTCTTGCTGCTTCTGGCAGTTTTGTTAGTCCAAACTCTGGTTTCCATTGACTTTTCCTACAAATTCCCGAGAATGAAAGTTTTTGGCTTTGTTACAATGCACTGCTTTTTTGCTTCCTCAAAAGTAGTGTGTTTTGGGCTTGGTTTAATCTACATCAAAATTGATGAAATCTTGAGAAACAAAGGGAAACAATTGTCAAGATCTGCATTTTGGTTCAGAGGTAAACCAAAATGAAAATTTACTTTTTTGCTCTTAGTCATATGTTTCCAAAATAGTAAGAAAAATACGCTTGCTTTCTTCCTTTCCTTTTTACAACCTATAATTTGAGATTTATATGCTTCTTTACTAACACCAGAAGATTTTCATCACGAAAGTGATAGCTTTAGTAGGAGGTACACTGTACAGTGGGAATTGACTTCCATAAAAGGCCACAGGGCTTTGAATTGATACTTTTGGTGAAAATGTAAGGACTGTGTCCTGAGGGTTGTACTGTCCTCATGCCCACACTGTAAGTGTTCATTTGGTTTGAATGAAATATAGGAGGAGTGATTGGGTAAAGTTTTTTTTTTCCTTCTTGTATGACTGACTTCTGAAAAGATTGTGGGAAGTATTCAGCCTGCTTGACATATCCTTGGAAAAGCTGAAATATTTTATCTAGAAAATGTCAAAAATGAAGCATTTTGACTTTTCAGAGCGAAATGCTCTATTTTGAAAATGTTGCTGTGAAATGTGCCAATATTGCCAAATTCCCTCTTTCATTAAGACTAAACTACTTTGGCCAATTTGACTTGCATATGTGATTAGTTTTTCTCTGATATGGGGTAGCTGATTAATTTTCTATTCTCTGATGTGTTCTTTGAGCTCTAGAGAAAAAGTCTGTTATGTTTCTTTATTTTTTTTTTATTATATGACATATAATTTTATTTAGTCTCCCTTCTTTTCACAATTAAGGAATATTGGCAATTGTAGCCTATATTTATGCACCTGTAATATATGGAGATAGTCTGCTATTTTGAGCTGATCATTTGCATGTTAAAATGTTAACGTTTCCCTCCAAGTAATTAAACTTAATATGTTTTTTCTTCTTAAAAACAAAGCAAAGCAAAACAAAACCAACTTGCTTTACCTATATTGTGTTATAGTCTGTAGCTTCCCTTTTAACATGAAAAATCAATCTGTTAAATAGAGTACGGTGAATATGATAATACCTGTTCTCTTTTAATTACAGGAAGAACAGGAGTGGCCTCTAAAGACCGATGAAACCAAAGAAGGAGGGAACATTTTCTTCTGGATGTCTCTCTGATCAAAGAAGGTGTAATACTTACATAACACTCATACAGGTAGGCTCCCTCAGTATCTTCACAGACAGGTGTTGAGCTTTAAATGGAGAATGAGCAGGATGTTGCATCAAGTCTAGCAGTGGTAATTCTGCTGCAGCTCTCTCAGCCAGTCCTCATAGGAGACGTGTTCCATCCCTCTCATTGACTTGGTGTCCTTCCTCTGGACTTGCTCCAACAGGTTGGGCCCAGGACGCATTTGGCTTTCTGGGCTGTGAGTGCACACTGCCGGGTCAGGCTGAGCTTCTCATCCACCAGCACTCCCATGTCCTTCTCCTCAGGGCTATTCTCAGTCTATTCTTTGCCCAGCCTGTGTTTGTACTTTGGACTGCCCCAACCCAGGTTCAGGACCTCGCACTTGGCTTTGGTAAACTTCAAGTTTTACATGAAGCCACCTCTGAGGCCTGAGGTGTTACATACTAGAAATCAGTGCTACAGATACATCTGTCTGTCTCCTTGCTAACTGCTTCATCATTGTCAAAGGATTCTTTTTCTCCTCAGATATTAATACCCTCCACTGAATAATCCACCTGTAGGAAAGGAGAGAGATTAACAGATCATTCATGATGCCCTTCTCTGTTGAGCTGTATTGTACAGCAGAATCAGTTCATTTTGTCAAATTTTAGAAATTTTCATAGAATCTGAACACTTAAAAAAAAATACGTTTGACTACTTTAGCTTCTTGGTAAGCTATATACATGATTAGATAAGCTGAGAAAAAACATAACTTTGAAAGTTTTTTTTTCTCTTAAATCAGGAAATAATGAAGTGATTGTAAATATTAATATATTATTGGAAAAGCATGAGGAATTAGGGTTGCCTTTCCTTTTTCTTCACTTGAAATCAGTAACTTAATTGTGAGGTTTGCTGCTCATCTTAGCTCACCAACTAAGTACATCCTAGTTTAGAAGTAAGATTTGCCATTTAGTACTGTGTGCATTAATTGTAAGAGTATGAAATGTTGTAGAAAAACACTTCTAAATTAAGTTGCTAAGCCTTTTTAACATACCATACATGGCAATATAAAAGACAGGTGGTCAGAACCAGAATGGGAAAATTTATGTCCAAATATTATATTGCATATACTGTTTTTACTGAAATTAATGTTGTGCTAGAATTCCTGCTTTATGTATTTTACTTGAAACAAAATTTTCACACTTTAATCTTACTTGTAAATGACACAAATTCTAAGCATTTGGTGAGTTTGACTCAGATCTCCCATGTTTATACTTTATTTATGGTGTAAACACAAAGCAGTCAGTTGTCAATTTTTTAATCATAATTAGTGAAGTCATGCTTGTCCTTTCATTTGCCTTTGAAGGAAATGGGGGTATAAAAATGAAGGGAATTTGATGTGACATGCATCTTTCATTGATTAGCTTGAGAGAAAGATTGTTATTGTGGTACAGCAAAAGTAATTTCACTTGCAAATATGGATTCAACGTGTCTTTTAAGCATAATTTTTGCAGTTGCTCCTTGGGTAGAATGTAACCTCAGTTACACTCTCAGTGCAGTTTTACAAGATTGTGTGGTACAACTGACTACAGAATTACCCACCTAATGCAAATCTTGTGGAAGAGATTTGGATTTCAGTAACCTTCAATTGTGTCTTCAGAACACCAACTTGACATGAAATGGAAGGCAAGATATTTTTGTGTTACTTGTACAGTTCTGAAGTGGTCAGTGCAAAATTAATTGTTGCAAGATCAAGAGATCATCATCATCATGCAGGCCATGTTTCCTTTGAAAAAAGATTTGTTTATCTTACAGGATAATTTAAGATTTCTTTCCTCCATTTTTATGGTAGGTCTCACTGCTTATTTCTAACCTCAAACCTCTCTGCTGACAGAAATATCTTTTCCAGTTAAAAACAGCTCTAGACTAAGCTAAGCAAGGAAGCAGACATCTTGTAAACATCAAGGCTTTTATATGAAATAATCATGGATGCTGCTGATTTTTTTCTTCCTTGTGAAAAGAAGGTCAATGACATTTCTGTATCAAATGCTGGAGTGGTCAGAGAGGCAGGCTACTGAAAAGAGGGATTAGTTCCTGTTAACAAACATCCCAGCTGATGACAGGAAAGTGTAAGAAGTACCCTTCCAGCTCAGAGTGGAGGTCTGTCAGTCCTCAGACTCCATCTCCAATGGTGACAGCTGGGAGATGTGGATTAGGGAAGGCTCTGTGAATTTGTACATGTCCTCTGGTCCTTTGTCCTTGTACCTTTCCAGGATCTACAGCTTTACCAGACACATGAGAGGGTGCATCCTTGCCCCGTCCTTTTAGTACCTGCCATGCAGAGTTCCTGAATTTGGCTAATCCGTCATTAATCCTTCTAATACTATCTGCCTCCATAGCCTCCTGTGGCAGCAAAGTCCGTCTCTGCTCACTGTCCAAAGAAACTCTTTTATCTATTTTGGGCTATCTCCCTCCCTTGGCTTTTATCAAGTGGCCACCTCATTCTTTTGCTGCCGGATTTCGTGAATCGCAGTTTATCTGTCGCTTTTGTGACTTTATAAACTGCAGTCCTACCTTCCCTCATGCTGCTTCTGTCCAAAATTGGGGGTCTCCGGTGGTGTTTTTTTTTTATTCTTTCAGTCCCTGAGCTCTGGGTGTGCAGCCAGCTCGGCTACCTGTGCTGTGTTTGTGAACACAGTGTGTGTACGAGGAGTTCAACCCTCTGGTGTTGGACACCCTTGGGGTTACAGGACTGCTGGTATTGGGTTTCCAATATGATTTCTGTGGTGCTACTAAAGTCTGCCACCTCTTAGATCAGCAAAACAATAATGCTGCCACCTCTCCAGAAGTTTTCATATGAGAATCTGAAATGTTTATATACATATTAATGAGCTCTACTTTAAATGAGAGTTGAAGTAAGAAAGAAAAAGAAACACAGTATGTTTCTAAGTAGAAACTCCTAAAATATACTGTACATTAAATGATATTTTGCACTGCCTCATTCGTTTTATATAAAGTATTAAATCTGATTTTATTACATTATAGGTTAAAATTGCTTCAATCAAGACATTGCTTGGGATGCTTTGAGATTTGAAGGGTTTTTTAACCATGATTTTTTTGATTATACTCTTTAAATCTGCAGAGAAAAAGTGATTAAAATGTTATGTTCTGCATATGTCCCCCAAGTACACAGAGTTTTTACCACTTGTTAAAATAGGAAAGTGATGACATTATTATGACAGAGCCTATATATAACCTCTATATAATGCATTTAATATAAAATGATACTCAGTAAATGGAATTTAGGTCAGAGAGCACACTGATTCTAAGTATTTTTAGGATTTCTATTATGAATAGGATATTACCCATGTTGTGGTTCTTGAGGTACAATAACTAAATTTTCCAGCTGACCATCCGAATGCTTTGAGAATTTCTTCTTGAAGCTTGACTAAATTCTTGTGTCAAATTCAGGATTTGTCCACATTTAAACTTAATCCTCAAATGTAGTTACTCTTAAGAGTATTTTTACTGTACAGTAATAATAATAATGGAATATCTGTCCTAGAATTATTCTTATTATCTAGTGTCATGACATTGTAAAAGAGGTTATATGAAAAAGAAAGACACCCTCTGATCACAGTGTTACAACAAACTAACCTCTGAATTCAGTTTTTGAGAGAATAGGTTTCTCTAACTCTAGGAATGTTCACAGTCGAGGATGGGAAATATATTGTGGTTTTGGTTTTTTTTCCTCTTAGCATGACAGAGCCAACAGGAATAGGCTGATACAGGAGGGACACAAAGATAACCCTGTAGTACTGCAATTCAAAATAAACCTCATAATAAAATTACTTTCTGCTATTGAGAGACCCTACCACATGACATTGCAGATACCTTTTCTTATGTACAGTTTTGGAAGACACTCAAATTCAATGATTCTAGATATTCTATAGTTCTAAGTCTTAAAGCAGCATTCGCCCTTTCAAATATGCTCTTGAATTTCTGGTGACTAGCCCCTTTTCAGCTGGCTCTGTGGACATGTGGAACCATGCATGCATCTGTGTTTATGCAACGGTTCATGAAATAGAAAGCAAAAGTTATTTCTAAAAGAAATAACTGTTCCTTAGGATGCATCTTTGATTTCATGTCACTGTGTTGTCCACAGATGCTGCAGGTTTCTCTGTCTCTCCTTTTCTGATGACTGCAATTTTATTCACTGATCTTCTCCAAATACTGCTTTGTTCTTGGTAGCTTATTTCTTTACCCACTTCCTGAAGAGTCTTTGTACATGTGATTTCAGACTCTGGACTGCTCTAAATACAAATCACTTGTCTGCACTTTGGTTTATGAGAAAACACTTGTTTGTTCCAAGAAGATTTTTCTGCTTAAGTATAGGTATAGAAGAGACGACTCTCACAAATTTTCAGGGACACCATATGGGCTTGGGGGACAGGAGGGATGGAGTAGGGCAGAAAGAAGTCAACTAAGTTTTAAAACATGTACTGCTTTTAAATTTCCCTGCTGACTCAGTGCATTAGTTGGCATGTCACACCACATTTTCTGAGCTTCTTTGTATTATGTCACACAGCGTGACAGAGATAATCTTTGTGACAAATCACAGAAGCCAGTGTGTCAGTGGGGAAATAGGAAACTGACAGTTTCCTGAACAGCCCCATAAAACCACTCAATAGATTTATGTAAAAAACAACTTTTTAGAAATTTAGAATTTAGAAATTCTCTTGCTGGAAGCCTTTTCTTCAAACAGACTTAAGAGTATGAATTAAAAAACGTTAAGAAAATAGATGAAAAAAACTGATGTGGGAGGGGCTCTGCATGATAAGTAGGAAAACCCTAGCCTAGAACAGGAAAAAGGGGATCCAGCCCCAGTCTTCCTGTCTGCCCCCACGGCACAGTTGTCTGAGCTTTTCATTCCTTGCTCCTGCCCTTTAGTTTTACAGTCTTAAAGCTTCCCTCTGGAAATTACCCTGACTCCTGGGTAGCTCAAGAGCAGCTTCTTTGTATGAGGAGAGCCAGGGAGCGTTTAGCCAGCTATACTGAAATAAATAATTTATACTTGCCCTGAAACTGAATGAGCAGATGCCCTCTTCCACTCCTAAATCTCTTTCTGTCTTCACAGTAAATTGTAATGAAATGTTTAGGCTTTCTCTCGTGGAAAAATGCTGGTGTTGTTTGTGTATTTGTACTCATTATTTGTATTCATTCATGGTTTGCAGTTTCTATTTCAAAGACTCACCTTTTGCCTCCTGAGTTTTTTATTTAGAAAGTGTCTTTTTAATAGGGAGAAAAAGTGGTTTTGACAAAATGTCTTTGGTTCTTGGGTGGCACAACCCTGCAGCTGTTACAAAACGAGAAAGGTATTTGAGGTGAATTTTCACATTTTGAAGAACCTTTGCTGTATATTGTACCTGGTTTGTCTTTTGTCTTCTTTTTTTGTTTGGTTTCTGTGAGTGGTGTACAGCTACAAACTAACCAAAGGAACATGTACCTCTGCTCAGTCTGTGCAAATCTAGCTACAGCATTCTCACCCAGATTGCATGGGCAGCCACACATTTAGAAGTTTTGGGAGGAACTTTTGTCCTGAAATATAAATAAGAACTTATGGGTAACTGGAATTGGTGGGTATTTTCATTTTGGCTCTTTTTAATATTTTCAGCGGTCCTTTCCAAGCAACAGAAAACAAACAAATTCAGTACAATTGCTAAAATTATGTTATTATGTACAAAACGTAAAACCTAGAACCACTGACATACCATTGCTGTCATTGGTTTCTTGTAATTTTAAAATTTAAAGGAAGTTGAGTAATTGATAAAGGTCTCAGGCTGTTTAAAGAACAAGATTATGTTTCTCTGCTGCAATTACTTCTAACAGTTTCTGTTTTCCCTGCTCCTGGACAGCTGAAGCAGTATCATTGCTTAACATTGGGCTTTGTGAACAATTTGAAAAACTCATCTGTGGGTGGCATATCCTCCCTTGTTTTCCATTTTTGTTTAACATAAACGAAACATACAATAGTAGCTGTATCTCTCAGGGATGTGATTTACATTCCCTAAAATAAAAATATTACAGTAGTTTGGGGTGCTACAGCAACAGTGGTTGCTACCCTAGACTTAGAAGTTATGATCCCCAGGTTAGCCAGCACTTCCATCTCTTCCATCTCTCCTGTTACAAAGCAATCATCTCTGGCAGAGGGGTTATCTCTGGTAAGCCAGAAGAGATATCTTAAACTCTTGCAGATGCAGAGATTTATATATTTATAAATCATAGTGTCTGTGCGGAGTTCTGTTTATTTGTATGGGTAAGCAAAAGTTGTACTCTGTTGCTATGCTGAAGCTTGAGAGGACGAATAGTTGTAAGATGTTTGTTTTTGTAGAACTTCTGTATGTGAATAATGTCTGTATCCTTATTCTGCACTGTGAGGAGGTGGGGGATGAGAGGGAGAGAGTAGTGCTGCAGGGTTCTTTTGGAACTCAGTAAGAGAGACCTGACAACAAATGGAGCAATCAAGTAGCTGGTTTAGTAAGATGGAATAAGAAGAGGGACACAAACAGCAAGCAAATCTTACCTCCATTCAGGTGCTGGGAACTGCATTTTCATGCAGGATAAGATGGATCCTGGATTTTGCAGTGTGCAGCAGAGAACATGTTCATGGGGAGCTTCCTCTTCTCTCAAACACTCTCGTGTGTTCTTCATGAACCTTCTTCAGAGACACTGTATGTTATCTTTTAATAATATCCGCTGGTGTGCCACATGGGCTGGCACAGGACACCCTGACAGATTACCTTACAGCAGCTACACATGCCAACACACAGATTTCTCCAAGATATAAGAACAGGTAGAGCAGGCATTGCCTAGTCAAGACCCTGAAGTCTTCTGCAGAGTTCTTACTACAATCCTCTAGTGGATGTTAGTTACTGGTTTTCAAAACAGTGTTTTTAACTAGAGCCAGGTTGAACATACATGGGGGTGAGAGGCTGGAACGCTAGAGAAAAGAAGAAAATTATGTATTTCTTGGACTTTTCATGAGTGGTCACTCGTAAAAAGCTATATTTATATGTTTTGCTGTATAGTTATGTAATTTGCCTCCTGTAGTAACTCCTGATGACTGCAAAGCAATCTCGGATGGAAACAGCTCAGAGATTTATCTTTGATCAGATAACTGCAAACAGTGAGTCAGAGATGTATTTCTTTATTCCCAAATTTGTTTTCTGTGATGATAGAATCAATTGCATTTACTCATGCTGATTCTGAAACAGGAAAATAGTTTGTTGAACGACTCTTGCTGATGCCATCAATATTTAAGTGTCCCTACAAACTTTTAAAATAAGCTTCTGTTCTTTTAGGAAGATCTTGCCGTCTGTAATGCAAACACAATCAAATTTTTCACTTGTACAGAGGAGAAATTCAATAAGGTGTATGTGCAACAGAGGCTATATAAGAGTTTAAGATATTTTGGGGCAGAAGGATAATTCAGTATAATGATCATCCTGTAGATGACTATTTGTTAAACTTTAGTTATCTCAGTTTTGAACCCAGCAGCTTCACTTAAATACATCCATCAGATTAGGGTCTACTATTAACTTCCTTACTTCCATTAGCAATCCCATATACTTCTTTAGTAAGAGGAAAAATTAGTGTCTGAAATCACAATTTCCCTGCATTCTTGTCATTTGGCGTGTCCCTTATGTAAAATGGTTTCAGCAATGTATTATCCTCCCTCCAAGACATCGTGTTCTTGGGTTTTGCTTGTTATTATAAATTGTTCTCCATAAAAAAGATTGATTACAGTTGATTACGTGTGGTGCTTGCATTGTTAAAAGGAACTTTATTTTTCTTCATTTTTGTTTCTTAATATTTAAGAACATCATAAGCCATTATATATGTCTGCAGCTATTACAAGAAGGCAAAAAAGTCACATCTTTCTTCCCGTTGTTCAGTGGGTATGTTTTAGGAGTCACTTCTAGTAGACAAGCTGTTTCTTGACCTCTTGTGTTTCCCTTTGGCAGTCCAAGTCTGTGCAATTCTGTGGACTTCAGCTGAACTAGGATTTTTTCCAAGCCAATTTCAAAGTCTGTGACAGCATCAGGCATGTGAAATTTATGTACTCGCTTTCAGCAGTGGTGTTACATTCCCTCACTGTTAATCATCCTGTTAACCCCTCTTCCATGCAAACATTAGTTGACATTGTGCTTTGAAAACTGTCTGTGCTCTGTCAGGGTACATTGGGATATTTATGCAGCACTGTACAGAATATTGTATAATTGTTCCAAGTGTGGTATGTCCATACAGTTCTATGATATGCTATTATAAATAACACTTTCCTTTTTGATTTGGTTTTCATGACTTTTCTATGTGCTTTTGTAGAATCTTTGATATAGCAGATTTCTCCCAAAACTGAGATTTTGCATATTAGTCCCTATTTATTTTTAGTAATTGTTGTCTTTCCTACTTCACGACTGGTTCCATTTTCTTAGCCTTGCCAGGTAACCTTAAATTGGATAGGTTTTGCTACTGCTATACCCAATAGCAACATGATTTACTGAATACTGTGTTGAATTCACCCTTTTCTTTTTTCCTGTGAAGTGGGACAGTTTTTCTGGTGGTAATGTGACAGAAAAGCATTACTAGAGATCTCCCATTTTACTGAACACACAAATATTACAAAATCAGTGTGCTTTTTTGTATTACGGGATTCTGTGAAGGATTTGGTGAAGGATATTTGGCTGAAAAATTCATAAGAACAACAGTTAAATCTTAACTAAAATCTTAATACAGTTTTGAGGTTTTGAGACAAGGATCAGTTGGCTGAAAAACACCTCATAAAGGAAGTATGTATATTTTCACTGTTCAAAGTGCTTCTGTCCGTTCTTAGTATCTCTGTGGCCATCAGGAAGGGCAATTTAGTGTTTACATCCATGGCATGTTGGCTGTGTGCTCTATGGTATGTACTCCTGGCCTTCAGAATGTTCCAGATGAGATGCTGTAAGATCTCACATATGTATGTTTGAAATAGTAGTGTACTTCAGATAAGAATGTACTGTTAGATATGAATCCTGTTTAGGAAGCATCTTCTTACAATTTATTGCTTTCCCTCCCTTTCTCTTCTTTTAAAGAAACCCTGGTTGATATTATTTCAGGGATACTTTTGTTGACTTTTACTTCTTTAAGGGTATTAGACTCACAGGATTTGACTGACTTAGCTGTTCATTCTGCATTTGGCTTGGTCTTCCTGCCTTCTGTTTAGAATTTTGTCTTTTTCAGGCAAGTATGTGTACCTTACTTGCACTTTGGCAATTTGTGCTTTATTCCCCTTTCCACTTTGACAACTGTATTCATGCAGTGAGAATTCTTGTTCATTCTCTTTTTAATGATCATGAATAATTGAACACACCCTTTGAATTTTTCCAATTTCCCCTCAGAATATGTGAGGAAAAATATTTTGCTGGATTTATTTTGTTTTAACAAAGTTATATTTAAAGTCAAAATTGAAGAGCTTTCTTCTCTGTTTGTTCACTTGCATACTTGTTTTCCAAACTATACAAAGGTCTGACTTCTAAATATTGCATGACAGTTGAGGCTGAATATACCTGATTACACTTGTTTTTATGTATCTGCAATATTAAATGTCATGAAAATTTGGCACCTAGGAAATTCAGTGCAGGCCTGTTTTCCATCATGTTGAGTTAACATAAACATTTTATTATTAGTGATTTGAAAGGTTTCAGTAATAAAATATACTGGGAAATTTCAGTGTCTATGGACATGTATGTATAACAAATGTCAGCAAAATCCCATGGATTCTGGTTGGTTCTGCCAAATTGAATTCCTCTCATTAACACAGAAATTTATTTCCATGTTTGCAGAGATACTGTGTTGCAGAGAAATCAGCAAAATAACAGGGATGTCACTGTCAGCTGGATGTTGGTGCTTTATAGCTTGGTGAAGACTGACATCAGAGCTGTCTGGAAAAGTGGCACAGTTGTGACATATTTGAAGATTGTGAAAGTTTTGAAGTCAGCAAAGGAAAAAAAAATCCCAAAAAACTCTATGTAGTTTTTTGTAATAAGATTATACAAAATACTGGAATCTGAACCATTTCTTTCCCGTACAGATATTTCACTCATGTAGTTTGAGCTTGAAAAGCTCTCCTACTGTAACTTAAACCTATTTTTGTCAAAGTTTTTCTGAAGCTTCCAGCGCTTATTTTGGGAAACTACTAATTAAGTGTAAGTTTTGATTTGTTTGTCAGAAACTGTAATTGATCAGTGCAACTTAAAAAGCTGGACAGATTAGTGGTGTTCTATCTTTCTTCCCAATGGCAAAGCGAGTTAGAGGTGTTACAGTGATGGATGAATCTATGTGGATGATTGGCAGTTATGATGCCACATTTTTTTCCCTCTGCGGCTTTATTTAACACTTTTGTTTCTAAGCTTTTTTTGGTTTTTTTAGCCTCATGTCAAAGACTTTGGAGCCTTCTGAAACTGCATTTTAAAGACTCTGACAGCCTAGGCACAAGGGCATATTCCTTGCGCATGGCCTCCTTAGTCTGACTGCCAGGTAATGCCTTTATGCATGAAATCACACTGTGCAGGTTTTATTTTTGAGATGTATACCTTTACAGGACATTTCTATCGTATCTTCAAACTGCAGGTAAGAAGGACAATAAAAAAGCAAAAGAACCATCTGGTGTAAAGTTTAAAAATAGTCCAATTGGTCAGTTGGAAAAAACAAACAGCAGGAAAAATTGGAGGGATGGGATTATATGAAGACAACACAGATATCTGCCTTGATGTGTCACATCTTGGAGTTATGAATGGAAATCAAAGTTTTAAGCTCTTTTGGTTTTATTTTCTTGTTCTCAGATCTTTGTTACACTGAACCTTACTCTTCCCTGGCACTGCCTTCACAGATTCCTGAGCATCCGAGCTCTGATCTGGGAAACAAATTCCAGGTAAGAATATGACAATAAAAAAAGGCTTTGGCTGCCCTACCCCTGAGTCACATGGGAGGATGTTCAAGTGAAAGAATCTGTTGGATTTCAAGTACAAAATTTCTTCAGAAAGTTGATAATGTTGTGAGGAAAAAGAGGGAAACTTTCCTACATTTATCTATTAAAATAAAGTAAAATAAAATACCGAGTTGGATGCTTTTGCTACTCCTTATTGTTTTTATTCTCACAGTTTCTATATTGTGTCTTTGTTTAATTAGAAATGATCTTTTATTGGAGATAATCATCCAAGAGAACATTTGAAAGAAGTTTTATGTGTGAGACAACGATGAAGTTATTTTGGTTGTTGTTGGTTAGGTTGTTTTGTTTGTTGGAGTTTGTGGGGGATTTTTTTGTAATGAAAGAAATTTTACTCATCTTTCTTCCCTAACTCAGGTATCTGCCTTTTCTGAAAGACTTGCAAAACAAGCCTTCAGCCTGGAACAGAAGGCTTGTGTAAAGGTGCATGATGGTAACATATTGCAATGTATTCTTCAAATCATAAAACCGGTACTCAGGAAGGAAAATTTTAGGATGATTTAGTGGTGAAGGTGATTTTTTGTTAAAGTCACTTTCTTAGCAAGGTATCATTGCTTAATTATTACAAAGATTTATTGCTGGAAAATCCAGTGACTGGTGAAATTTAAAAAAGAAAAATTAAGAAAGCTGGGAATAAAGAATCATCTTTCACTTTGCCTTGAGCTCTGTATTTTTGTACTGATAGCTCATTAGGTACAGTACTGAAAACAGTTCTGGCTAATTACTATAGTTAGTATTTACCGAGGATGCTTAAGCATCAGCATGTTAAATTGAGTTGTTTAGATTCAATAACCATTGGTTTTCTGCTGTTTCCATATTTCTCAAGTGATGCAAAACTAGGTCAAGGGCAACTGACCAGGGAAAGAAGGAACAGGAAGTCTCAGGACAGTGGGTTTGACGCATAGGAAACCATTACAGGCAAGGCAAGTTGAATGACTTTGAAAATGTTCAGGAATATGCAGTGGTCACACTGATTTTATCAATGTCATTGGAACTGTAGTGTAATGATGTCATGGTAAAACACACTGTGGGTTTACTTAAACAAATCCCGTACTTTCTAAACACAGAAGTAAAGTTTCAGGAGACACAGGACTGGAGAAACATAAAACTGACGGAACGTGCCCAGGACGAGAAGATTACTAGAAGAGCACTTCAGGATAAAAGGCAACAATTAAAGGTGGGGGATCTGAGTAAACCTTCAAATCAAAAAATTGTATAAATTTATTTGGTTTCCAGTCCTTTACTGAGTTTTGTTTAGTGTTTGATGTCCATACTTTTTTTCTCAACTTCCTTGATGATCCATGGAGATACCTTCGCATCTGGTACTTGATATTTGATCTGTTTGTCTTGTACTCGACATTTGAAGTGTTTGGGATCGGCACCAGGAGGTGCTGCTCTGTTATGACTAGATACTTGAGACACTTAAGAAAGTGAAAACAAAGACACTTAAGAAAGGTATAATTAAAAAAGTTATTTATTAGAGTTAAAAAGTTAATTATAAGTTAAATTAAAAAGTTATTTATAACACTGTCTTTCCCCTCTAGACTTCAAACTAGCTGTAACATTACTGACAGATGAGAAGATAATTGGTTGGTATTTCACATGGTGTTTGTTAAAGTAACCTAGGCTACATGAAAAGCAACATCCACAGAGCAATTGTATGCTGGGTGAGTAAATGAATAAATTGTTATTCAACCAGGGTATTTTTAATACTTCTTTTAATCATGTTTCCTTTGAAAAGTAGCATGTAGGCAGCTTTTGTGGTATAAATACTATTTATTGTAAAATGTCTTTTAAGCAATTTAATGCAAAATTTTCAGCCATTGTTACTTGTGGGTATGTTAAGTCAGGCTCTCACAAGAAATTAATGCTTATCTTTTGTTTCTTTGTCAGTGAGGAAGTCTCTGTGGGATGTTGGATCATTTTGTTCTATGTAAAAAGAAATAAACTAAAAAAAGGAATAAATTACACTAACTTTCTTGTGCTCAAGAGAACAACATTTGAAGTGATGAAGAAGTTATTTGTCTAAACATTTACAGTGTGGAAATAAATGGAGGAAGGTTTGTACCTTTGCTAAAACTCGTTGACTCCAGAGCTAGTATTATGTAGGCAGGGTGATTATTTTGTTGCTAACATCAGTAGATGACATGGCTTTGAAAGTTCTTGCTCTGGGTGTTTGCCATGGTTCATGGAAATGACCTCATTTTTTGCTCTGTGCATGACCATGGGATACTCACAGTACTTGATTTTGAACTAGTTCTGGTTCCTGTGTAAGGCAGGAGGTCTTGGCCCCATACTGCTAGTGAAGAAGATCTCCAGACACAGCTTGAACAATACAAATCAGCTCTTCCACGAAACTTACAACAGAATTGAGGAAAAGTAGTCTCTAGCTATGGCGTGTTTTTTTCCAGGGGTAATTTTACAGTGGCCTAGATCAGTATTGAAAATTTTATAATTCACAGTAGAAAAAGAAGAAAAGCTGGTGTTTTTATTTAAAGAGTAAACCTGGAGAAGTGCATTATTATTTTGTTAATGGCTGCATTATCTGAAGTTGGTCTTGGATTTATATTCTCTATACATTACTCCAAGAAGTACATCAGAAAATACACATTTCTTATGATAGGGCTTTTTTCATGTGTTTTTGTTTAAGAAGTTATTTATGCTGAGTGATTTTTAATATATTCTGTGCTTTAAATAGTTTTGTGTAAGGGGAAATAAAAAGTTTCCTTCTGGAAATTCTGCTGTTATAAAAAGTCTGGGTTAGAAGCTGTTTTTTCTCTGAAATCTCCATTAGACAGTATCAGCTGTATTTATTGATATCTGCATCTGGCATGTCTAAATCAGAAGCTGGATCAGATCTGAGTCAGGTTATTTTAAAATATCTCAGATCCTGATGAGCAAACAGGTTTTATTGTCAATTTTCTCATCAAAGTCAACATTAATTTAGTGCTGCAGATCACGTTTTTTGTTTTTGTGTAAGATCTATACTTTCTGCCCTTGACACTTTTAAAAATATGATTTGAACAAGCCAAACAACAATAAGAAAAAAGAGATTTAAAAAACCTTTTTGCTGGTTTTGACAAAACACTTTGTGGAAATACAATTTCTGTATTTGTGTTATGGGAAGCTGAGAGTCTTACCCTGTTGCTTTTACTTGAACCTTCTTTGTACCCTGAAAAATCAACACACTCTGTGCCAGGAGGCTTGTTCTCGACACTTAACTTGAGTGGGAAGCAGATGATGGTAAATAGAAGAGCAACATATGGGTGTGACAAAGCTTGTCTTGTCTTCTATCAGCAGCTATTTTTAAGGAAGGATAGGTCTCATTCTCAAAAGAGGAGGCTGCCATTAACGCATGGCTTTTGCTGAATGGAGTGTTTGCTTTTGTTTTCAACCAGACAAGGGTAAGATTAATGTCTTGGTTTGAAAGACAGGCGTCTGTTTAAGGGAGGCAGAAGCCCCCTTTGAAATGGGAAATGCAACCCCCTTCCCTCCGGATTATTATAACTTTGAAATTAAGGGGGCTTTCAGGCAAGGATATGAGAAATAGGAATAACAGTCCTTTATTAATTTATATATATNCACAGCCGGCAGCAGCGCTGGTGGCTCCCGGTGAGCAGGGTGGGTGCGATAGTTCTGGCAAAACAGTGGCCCTGTGGAAAAGGGTCCGGTCTTCGCCTGAAGGTCTGTTGATGCAGCTTCTCGTCCTCTTGAAGTCCAGTGGAGAAAGCTACCTTGTGCCTGAAAAACCTCTGATTATATCCAGGTAGGAAGCATTCAGTTCCTCCTCCCGGGCAGAGCATCTCACAATGGGGTGGTGAGGCACCAATGGGTCCATTAACAGGAGATAGCCCAGAGCCCGTTATCTATGGGTCCTTTGGCAAGGCACAAATGCTCCCATTAACAGAAGATAGTCCGGAGGGAGGAGGCAAAGAAACACTGCCCCACCTGGTTTCACAGCTCACGAAGATGGTAATAGAATACACTGCAACCCAGGACAATTAATTAAAGACATTTTTTAGGCACACAGGCTTCATCTAAATTTTTCTGTGATGTGTTTTGTAGTGAAAAAAGGTGTTAAAAATGCTTAAAGACAAGTAATGAGCAAGCCTGTTTATCTGAATCTGCAGCTTTAGTTCCAGGGCTGTATCTAGCTGTGTGAATAAACCTGGCTGTCTTGAAGGTCAAGCTGTGTGGAGAGTACCTGGAGAGTTGTTTGTGAGCACAGGACAGAAACAGCTGGGAAGCTGGGATGGTTGCCCAGAGAGGTTGTGGATGTGCCATCCCTGGAAGTGTTGAAGGCCAAGTTGGATAGGGCTCTGAGTAAACTGATCCAGTGAGTGGCATCCCTTCCCATGGCAGAGGGGCTGGAACTAGATGATCTTTAAGGTCTCTTCTAACCCAGACCATTCTGTGATTCTAAGCTCACTGCTTTGCTTGGTGGCTCTCTCATTTGCTACTATTCCTTGGTTTTCCACCATTTTTTTCGTTGAAGTTAAATGCTCTGTTTAGTTATACTGCTGCACATTCCTGTGTCTGAATAGTCTGTGCTGTGGTCCTAAATACCCAAACTGGTGCCAGGCATGAAAGGGACTCATTTTTGTAATGTTTACTCTTGTCTTTCTACAGGGCAATGAGGGACTCATTTTTGTAATGTTTACTCTTGCCTTTCTACAGGGCAGTGAGGGGTGGTGGTGTCAATGGCTGGGTGTAGAAGACACCTCTGTGCACGTCAGCAGCACAGTTTTGTGGGTGCATAAACCTGTGTTGTGTGAGCCACAAAGACGTGTTGTGTAAGGGTGGCGGGATAGCTGATTGAGAGTATGGACCTGCAGCTCTGGAGAGAAGGCACTGGGGAAGCAGGACAGCCGGAAGGGGTGGAATACAGTGGGTATGGGAAGGAGATTAGGAAATAAAGCGAAAGTAAGGCTAGTTGAGAAACACAAAGAGGAAAAGAAGTAACTCAAGAGGACAAGTGGTGCAGAATTCCAAATGAATTCTTGTTCACGGCAAAGTGATTTCGCCAGTTTCTGTGAAGGGCAGCATGAGGTTCCAAAAGCTGGTGCTAATCTGCAGCCCATTAGCTGAAGACAATGCATAAGGCCTAGAGAGCATTCTAACCTGAGAAAAAAGCAATGTATAATTGACTTGTTCTTCGCTCCATCGGATGTAACCCTACATGCTAGTGTATCACCCATAGATTCTTAGCTGTTTATTTTTGAGTACAAAGTTTTGTATTTACACATAAACAGGTGACCTGAAAAGAGCTATAAATATAGATTGAATTGTATAAGAAGTAAATCCTGAGAATAGGGCCAGGAAAGGATGTATTCTTTTTGAGCAATGCTTGATTTTCTTGCAAATACTGGAAGAGGATAAGAAAAAAAAAGGAAAGAGAATGTGATAGGTGTGGAAGTTTGGAGTAGAGTTGGAGTTGGCCATATTACTTTAAAAAAGTGGTTTGCTCATGTTCTCATTTCAGGTTTTGTTTTTAGCTATGTAAGCACAAAAGCCTTCAGTAAAAAAGATGTTTTTCAAGCTAGTTACCATGCTTTAGCTTGAGTTTGCTGTCTTACCTTCAAGGGGAACCTATCTTCAGAAAGTTTTTGCAGTAGGCATTCTGACTCATCTTCTGAGCCAACCGTCTTCCTGTTTACCCATTTAATGAGGGGTGTTGCATGGAAAATTATCAGTGTTCTGCATGGAGCTTTGTTTGCAGTGTGTTTTCCCTACCTATTTTTCCGTGTAAGAAAAAGGCAGGTAGGTCTCAGTTTGGAAAGGTTCCAAAATGCTGCTTTGCCAGCTTACCTGGAGAATATTTTGAGATTCCAGCTGTTAGAATGAAAGGGAACCACTCCAGTCCTGCCTAGGAGATTGCTTATCGCCATCTTGCTGAGGCCACATGGCTCTCTCTCTGGGGGACTGGATAAGAATGTGCCAGATACCCAGTTTAGAGGGCAAGCTTCATACTTTTTAATACAAATTCTTCCTCTCTAGACTATAATCCTGACAGAACAATAGTCATGAGAGACAATTTCTATTGCAGGAGGAGAGGCATGAATACGGAGGAGTTTTCCCAGATGTATTCAAATCTTCTGAACTCTCAGTATGAGAGAGCGCAGAACCTGCTGAACTCTTAATGAAGGCACTCAAACAAAACCAGACATTTTCATCCACCTTCAGAGGATCTGAAACACAAAAGTTTCCAGTCAAAGATGGTTTTCAAACTTGTTACCGTGAGTGTAGGAAATAGACATATCTCTCCTGTAGTAGGACTTACTTTCTACTGCTTATTGTTAATTATAGAAGAAGCACAGAAGCTGGCTGTGGGTAAATAATCAGGAATGGGGAAATGGTATCAACAGCACATCAGAAGAGTGTTGTATCTTTAATTTTTCATTGTGTTCTTTGTGAAATAAGGACAAAATTACACACCTAAAAAAATAATCTCTAGCTAAGGAAGACAAGAAGAAAAGATCTGTCCCTTTATCCTTACAAAGCTGCTATATATTTTATTGGACAGTATTTATTTTCACAGAGAGAGCACCAGAAAAAGTCAGTAAATAAGTAAGACAATAATCAGTGAACTTCCTGAGACAGTCCCTTCTCTTTTCTACTGTGTGTTTGAAAGACTTTTTGTATAGGGTAACTGTTTTAGGAGTGAAACAGTGCTATGCCTCAGACAACAGCTGTAACTGAAAAAACCTGTAGGCTACTAGAAAAAGTTCTGTTGTGTGTGGAGAGAATAAGTTCTGTGTGTGTGGAGACTTCAGTAAAATATTCAGGAAGTGGCAGATATATCTTGTTGCTGTGTTTTGCCACTGCACAAAATAGTTCCCTGCAGAGATGGAGAAAGAGATGAAGGGAAATCCACAAAACTGATTATGCTGAAACCAGTGCTGCAAAAGCATGCTTGAAAGGACAAGGGGTAGGTATGAGAGAGTCTGTGTGTACCTCACTTCTGTGCTAAAACAGTGAAGGCCACATCTCAAGAGCTTTGGGTGACTGAATGTGCTATCTATTTTCATTCTTTCCTAATGTCCCTAACCACGTGTGGCAGAGGCATTTTGCAAGGGTGAAGCTATTCTCAAATGTTCTAAGGTCCAGGCCTGGGCCGCTTTCCTAGTGTTTGCCATGGTGTTTACCCTTCCTCACAAACAAGCATGATGTATTTGAGGGGTGGAAATACATAGCCTGTATTATTTAGTGTTGTGCTTATCTTGCTGTATCTGGCTTGGCTTTTCCCCTAAAGCTTCTCTGTATTTTTAATATTTGGAATAAATTAAACCCTCGTATTAAACAGATAGTTTTAACAAGTAGGAAGTATTAAAGACACTCATTCCTTCAGCATTTTGGTGATTTTTTTTCTTCAGTTATTTTTTAAGGATGTGAATTGAACAAACATGGTTTATTCTGTGCAATGCTTATTTATAATCAGCTTCCTGATCCCTATGGACAAGTGCACTATTCTCTGGGTGAAACACTGACTGGATGTCTGAGCCCAAAAAGTGGATGAAGTTACATCCACCTGGCAGCTGGTCAGAAGGGATGTTCCCCAGGGCTCAGTGTTGGGGCCAGCTCTGTATCAACCAGTATCTTTATCAACAATCTGCATTCTTAGTATAACAAAAAACAAAGGACAGAGACTGTGCCTTGTATGCATGCATGAGTTTGACAGTAGTTTATTTGGCCCTGAAAATACATATATTTTCATCGCATTGTGAATTTCTAGAGTCGGTATTTCACTCTCAATGTTAGTCCACCACTGATCTGTCCTCTCCTATTCTTCCACTTCATGGCTTGCTGCTATCATTCTCGCATTTCTCATGCTCTTGATGAAAATGTAGCACTTAAGGTTAAAAAAATAACTCTTTCTTGTTTCATTAGGATCTTTTCAGTTTGCCCCATTAACTGGTTGAAGGATACTTTTGTCCTTCAGCCTCCTCTTCTCTTCCTTTCACAAAAGACTTTCTTTCCTCTTAAAGACATTTTCCTACCACAACTGGATTCTGCAGGCTTTAGCTTCAAAACTGTAGTAAGGCATTTTGACATCCAGAGTGCCATTCTGTTCTCTGCCCCATGAGACCCCTTTCTTGCCAATGTGTTGGAACAGCTGCCCCTGTCCCAGAGTATGAGCAGTAAGTTTGCCTTCATTTGGCCCTCTCTTGCCTTGCTCTCTGCTCAATTCAGTGTTTTCACACTTGATTAAATGCAGTTATTCATTATTGTGAGTTATGTGGTGAGATAAATTTTTCACTTTGCAGAAAGTGCAAAGAAGAAGAGACTTCAAGCCTTTTACAAGTGAAATGTGTCAGACTTGTAGATGACCGTCTTGAAAAAATTGTTTAGGGAGGAACAAGCGCTGGTTGAATGAACTGTCAAAAATGGTCTTTTCTGTTCCACTTTGGTTGCTTTTGTTTTTTTTTCTTGTTGCTACTAACCCAGAACTGATTAGGGTGATGGAATTTTTTTTCAGTGTGATTTGACGAATGAATGTGTGAGTATTTCCAGCACTAGGTCAGGTCAGCTGTGATTGTGTAGACACAGTGAGTAGCTTGAAAATTCTTGAAAAGCTCCAAGAATGGAGTTTCCTCAACCTGTGCAGTAGACCTAAATATGAAGGAAGGAGCAGGGAGCAAATCACTCTGAACAGTAGGGTTGAAATACCTTAAAAAAGCTGGTTTATTGCTGCTACCATTACTGGTGCCAACAACTTCCATCTTTGCAATGGCACAGCACAACTTTCAGCTTTGTGATTCACAAGCTTTTTACTGAGAGGATGTCCCGTTCCACAATAAAAGAAGGAGTCAGGGAGGATTCCTTTTGACAGATTTTTGGGATGAAAATGAAGCGCAAACGCGGCAATATTATATCTGAGAACCATTTATTGATAGAAAGGGTAAGTGTTCCTACCAAAGGGGGGTAGAAAAGAGAGTAGAGAGGGAAAGGAGAGATAAACAGAAAGAAATAGAAGATGGGGACAGTGTTACCGCAGGAACTCTGTGCGCTTTGTCGGTGCCAGCTCAGCAGACGGAGTGTGTCTGCTGCATAGCACAGTGCATCTGAATAGCTCCCCTAGCGGGCCGGACGTGATTCCAAGCAGGAGCAGGCTGCATGTCCCTTCCGTCAGCAGAGAACCGGCTGGGTACAAGGCGCAGCGGCTGCGGGCACCGCCGGGTGCAGGCGGGCTCGTGCTGCAGACAGTGGCTGTGGCTGCAGGTGGGCTTGTGCTGCGTGCGGGGGTGCCTGCTCCATCGGGGAGCCAGCAGATCACAAAGTCATTGTGGTTCACGGAGATGGTGAAGCACAGTGAAGCAGGCACGAGCAGGGAGACAGGACCACAGGGGAGAAAAGCGAGGGCGGGGGAAGAAGGGCCAAGCTGACTGATAGGCGGAAAGACCCCCCCAACTCATAAGTTGTGAAGTAGGTATGTCTTTTATTTCGGTGCTGGACGCACGGGAGAATAATTCCTCCGAAAACGTGTACGCTGTCTGCGGCACTCGGCTTGGCATATATCGAGTTACAAGTTACATCCTCATTATATTGCTCAATATGCCTATAGGTATTTCTTACGTAGCCCCGCCTCGCCCTGCTTTGTATTATAATGAGTTCCAAAGTAATTTCCATATGCTCTGTGCTTGCGCAGTGCCTCCTGCTGGTCGTGGGGAGGGGACTCAAGATGAAGTAAACGAGTCTTCTTCAGAGCTGGACTTTTCACCCTGCCTCTTTGCGCATGTTCCTTGGTCCCTTGGTCCAAGTCCAAACCTCGAAGCTAGTTTGAGCTGGTTTCGGGGTCTGAAGCAGGATCTCTGGTCATGGCTACTTCTCCTTATCAATGGTCTCACATTGTCCCTTTTCTGCTTGGCAAGTGCACTAACTGTTGAACAAGCCAGATACATTGTTTAGCATGCAGCTGGCTCTCTATCCCCTCATAAATCATTGCTTAACCCTAACTTCCCTGAATCAGACCCTCCGAGGAAGCCCCAATCCCTCCAAGCAACCCAAAGCAAAGTGGCAGCCATTGCATTGCAGTTAACTGCTTCTATGAGTTAAGGCTCCTCCCCCAGCCCCATTTCCCGGGCATCGGGGTATCTGTCTCCCTGGCAAGTGGGGCGTTGCTCACAGCCAATGGTGGAAGCTTTCTCTGCCCTCATCGGCTGCCAGGTGAAGCCTCCCCAGGACAGGGCTGCCAGCACATGTACAGCTCTTACAGGAATAACACAGGTTGAGGCATGAATAAAAATCAAATTGGCCCCTCTCAGAGGAATAAACTAGAGACATTTCTGCAGTGTTTGCTCTGTATTGGCTCTAGGACTTGCACAAGGCCTTTCCATTTTTTAGTACTCACCTTTGCTTGCAGCCATTAGGTTGCTGGTTATAATCCTTTTATTTTCTTTTATCAGTGCTGCTAAGTCACTTGTCATTCAAACAATGTAAGTGTCAACCTGTTCATCAGCATCTCTACTAAACACAATTCCGTTGACACCCAGTGAGCTCTGGGGTGACAGCATTCTTGAAGGAAAAAAAGCAGAAAGCAGCTCTGTGTCTTGTTTACATTAAAAAAAAGGTGCAGGAATCCAGTATCATACCTGACTTCTCATCAAAACTGGAGAGGCTAAGCATTCCTGCTACTGAAAAAAATAAATGAACCACCGAGAACAGGCACAGCCAAGCCAGTCGGCAAGTATTCAAACTCCAGTACAAAACTAGTAACAAAAAGAACTAGATATATTCCATTATCATAACCCCATTTGTCTCACTGAGATAATATCTGAAGTCTTGTGCAGCACAGCAAATACACAGGTAAGAGTCCAACACAAAACTCATAGAATGACAAATTTCATCTTAACTCCAAAAGAGAGATTTTGATATATTGGGTTTCTTCCAGAACTGGCTGCTAGAAGTCAAGCAAAGCTGTTGCATGAATAACAGAGTTAACATCCCTGGGTGGTCTATAGACTTGTTCCTCATCCCCTAGTTTTTCTTCCTTGTCCCCGCTGTAGCCCTTCTACCTGATATGTGCAGCTGAGGAGAAACCACAGCACACATGTACAGCTGCGTACTAACCACAGTGTGCTGACTTAATGTATGGGGGTTGTCACTTGATTACACAAGGTCCTAACTTATAAATTATTCTTTAATGATCTCAGCTATTTTTTTAATGAAACCTGTAAGAATTTCATTAATGTGTTTAAGGCAGCTCCCTTTGTGAAACATATTCAAATGTGGCGAATATATTCAAAAGATAGAGGGGAGTGCAGTCGTTCATCATAAAGTCAATCGGAATGACAGAACATCTTACAAACCTTTATTTATGCATCATGCTGAAGTATGCTCTTGGATGCTAAAAGTGTGCTGCCAGGTCTTTGGGTAATTAGTGGTGCCACATTCTTAGAGGGCTTGGTAGCCTCACAGAAGTGCACCTTCCAACACCAAAAGTAAGAATTCAAATAAAGGAAGAGCACCAGCTGATCTCTGAAACTGAAAAAAAATTATCTGCCTAACTAATAGAAGACTATTAAGAGAGACAACTGAGGGCAAATCTGCCATACAACAAAACTAATTTTTCATACACAAAGATTTACATTTATGTTCTGTCTGACTAAATGGAATAGTTTGGATTTGGACTAATATTTGAATTTTCAGTTGTAATCCATAGTATCCATTTGCTAGCTTTAATGGACAGAAGGAATTGGGAAGTAGATAATCCAAACATTGTACAGACTTACTGTCTTACATAAAAAGAAATATTAAATGTTTACTGCCAACCAGTCACATCTTTCTGTAATGCAAAATATTTGTATTAATTAAGTCTGCATGTTGTAATTTGAAAAATACAAATTTAGTATTTAGTGGTTTTAGATGTTCAGTAGGTTGGCTGCAATTGGTTACTTTGTTTCTGTCAACTGTGTAGAGGAAGATGTAGAAGACAAGTATGAAGAAAAGGTGTGTGGGGCATACAATTCAAATACAATAGGAAAAACACAGTCATGATTTTCAGTTAAAAGCTCATTGCATGCTTAACCATGGTCTGGAGTCTGATGCTGCATTTTAGGAGTGTGGTGTATTTCTCTAGCTGCTTGTACTTTGAGTAGCCGCAAAATACTTGGTGATTCCCACACATGCAAAAAGTGACTTAATATGGTGAGACACGACCAGACTTTAATAGAACATGAACAGTAAACAGTCATCACTATAGAGGCTCCTCCTTCACTGTGAGGCTACGTCATATAACCTGTGTAGGGCTCCATGAGTAAAATATATATCCTTGTAGTAAGAGGAATGCAGACTACCTTTCAGTGGTTCAGTGGTTTGGGCATACTTTGAAATTGCCCAGTTTGATTTCAAGCAAAAAAACCCCCAATGCTGCTCACCTCAGCTCTCCCCAGCTGAAGTGCTTTTCTTTAAGAAGAGATGTATAATCCATGGAATTGTTTTCACAACAATTTTGAGTCGTACTCTTAAGTTTATATAACATCCTGTTTAAATAAATCATCCCTCATCTGAGTAATAATCTTTAGTTCAATGTGACTGTGAACAATTGAACAATTTCAAACTCTGGATTGCTTTCAGTGTCACTTTTCGGGCTTCTTTGTTCTATTCTTCTGTTTTTTAAAATGTATCTTATTCTGATTTCGATGGCTTAGTTTTTGTTTCTCGATTTTCTATTGTTATAATTCAAGCATTTTTTACTGATTTTGGAAAGAAGTATAATCAATTCAATGTAGTATTAAAATATTTCACTATATAATTAACTTCAGGTCTTTCAATACTTGCTTCTTACATGAGGTACAAAGATGTTTTCTTTATGAAGTCAATAAATTAAAACTCTACAGAGCTTAATGAAATTTTAATGAAATGATGTTTTATCACACTATGGTATTTTCTTCCATTCTCAGTTTTGAAATGGATAGATGTAACTCTTATATTTCCTGAATATCTTTGTGGAATATAAGGAATAAATACAAGCTGCATTAATGATTAGTGGTTAATGGTTGTTCCTTGTATAAACACATTTGAGCAATATTATTTTTTATTTTTATTCACACTCTTTTAAACTAGAACACCTGTTTCCTCTCTTTAAGAAAAACCCATAATGCTGGAATTAGATTTGCCACTTAGTCAATTTGTTCTTTTGCAGCTGATGATTTTACTTTTTTTCTTTCTTTAATTATCTAGTTCCCTGACTAAAAACCAAAACAGAAAACCTCCAAACAACAGAAAGCCACAACCCAGAATCAAAATAAAACCCAGCAGGAAGTGGATTAAGAGGTGGCGTATCTGAAGCAGTTGTCAGATGTCATTTGGTTTGCTGATATGTGGTATATAAAGAGCCTTTCGTTTCCTTCCATAACCCTGTAAAGTAGAAATGTGCAGGAGTCTCATAAAGCAGTGGAGGGGAGGAATGAAATGAAGGGCTCAATAATAAAGATTACAAAAAGGAAGATTATTTATATGAATTGATTTATTTTCTGGAGAGTTTCTGAGTGACCTCACTGGGTAGCATTTTTTTTAAAATAAAATGTTATTTCTAGAATCTTATTTCTTCTTCCTGAGGTGTTTTTTTCAGTATTTTATCACCCCACAATTTTTGTGTGTTTTTCACATTAAAAAAAAAAAATCTGTAAGTTAAAAAAGAAGAATAAAACAAAAAAGAAAAGCAATAAAGTACTGGGCAGAAGGAGAATATTTCCTTTTTAATGTACTGTGAAATCCATAATTTCCAAGGCAGTTTTTGAAGTTGGTCCCACCCATTTTCTTTTATTTTTTTTGCTTTTGTCTGTAAATCCAAGCTTCCTCTATACAGCCACATTTGGTAAGACTGTAAGTCCATTCTTTAGGCATAGAAGGGGATATAATTTTCTGTTGCCAAAGGAGGGATTCTTGCTTTCAGTTTTAATCCTTCATAATTCCCACCCCCACCCCCTTTACACCCCTGCAAATTGTGTAGAATAATTCTGATGTGATTCCAGGCTCAAAAGGGTTGAAGGTGGATTTGGGATTTAATTTAACTTTGCCTCACAACTGCGTTCTGAAAGCACGAATGATAAATGAGTTGTGCCAGCCTACTCAGTACTGCACTATGAGGAGAGGCTGTCCTTTCTACACAACCTACTAGTTAAAGAACTGTAGGCTAAACAACTTGGGTTTCAGCCTCATGATTTTTGAACATGATTGCCAATAGCTGAATCTTGGTTTATCAAACTGGGAGTTGCACAGGTAGTTGAATGGATCTGAAGTGAGACCAAAAGCACATCTAAGGTACATTGAACTATTAATGAAAACTTGGTCTTCTGCAAAAGTTATCCTTTTCCTAGTCAAAGTTAGAAAATAAGTGTCTTGGGGTGACTTTATGATGATGTATCCCCTATCGCCACTCTATGCCCAGACATGATTCCTATGCCTTTCTTTGTCTTTAAAAATGGGTGCAAGAGAGAGAGAAAAAAAAAGCCAGGAGTATTCCACAAACTTTTCAAAGCAGTTTTGTGCTCCAAGGTCACTCTACTCCTCTGCGTGCTTCTGCTGCGGCAGAGCAGAGGAAAGCACCTTCTGGTTTTTCCAAGCTTTCAGCTCTGTTTCTCCAGAGAGAGAAGGAGAAGTTTTTCTTTTTTTCCTTGGACTTCAGCTTCTTCTTCTTCTCTTCTGGAACGGTTCAGAACTCCAAAACCCACTGGGAGAACTCTCCTCTGAGGTCCAGAGGGGGCCTAGGCTGAAAAACCTGGCTCCAAAGAGGAGGAGAGAGACTACACCTACAGAAAGACTCTAAAATCTTCCCAGGTTTCTCTCCACAGCAAGAGGTTTTATTATTTAACGTTAATATATATATTATTCTTTTCCTGTGTGTTTGTTGAATAAATAGGTTTTTTTCCCTTTCACTTTCCTCCGAGGAAAATTTCTTTCCTGAACCTGGTGGGGGAGGGGCAGTTGTAACCTGCCTTCCATCAGAGGATATTTTCCTCCGGATTTCTCTCAAACCAGGACAATAAGTAACAGCTTGTCATCCACCCCATCAGTTTTGTATTTAAAGATTTGATCTTAGATTGAGGCCCAGCCAGCCCCCATGGTCACACAAATGAATAACTGAGTATTTGTGATCATACATGTAGACGTGGCACTGCAGGACACTGTTTAGTGGTGAACCTGGCAGTGGTAGGTTAACAGGTGGAGTCAAGGATCTTGGACTAAACCTAAACCTTGGATCCAGCCTAAACAATTCTACTGAGTAAGTGTATTTAGGACAGTCACTCATGCGTGGCAAGTGGAACACTGTAGCAACTGTCACAGAAAGGCACAAGACCAAGAACAGAGAAGGGGAATAGTTGGAGGATGCATAAGGGTGGAGTGAGTTTGCAGAGGAGATAACTTAATATTAAATAGTGTATGTATGGAAAATGAGAGTGAAAAGGTATTTTGGAGTGTACAGTTCAAAAGAGCATTTACAGCTTTTGTAAGAGCTCATGAGTAAGCCAGGAGGAATGCAACTGGAGGATGGCCTTTAGCACCAATGTTTTGAATGAGCTGTGAGAAAAAAAGATTTAAGCAGATGGGCAGTATGCAAGAAAGGAGTAATTTAATAAGGACGGGATTAGTCTTGAGGTCTTTTCTGTCAGGAAATTGCACATGTAGCTTAGTCTAATTTGCCTGGACTCCCTCAGTGTGCCACGCAACTCTAAGGAGCAATTAATCCTATGTTTTTTAAACACCTTTCTTAAAACTGAGCTGCTTGTCTTTTGGGGGTGACTGTTTTCTCTTTTTCAAGAAGAAGGATGTCTTAAGTGGTGGCCTCACATGAACTTCTTAGCCTGTAGGTAACTGTAGCTAAGAGCTTCTCATCATAAAGAGGGATTAAGAAGTAGAAGAGTGCCAAAAAGTTACAGGGACAAGGAAGTGTTGATGAGCTTCCTAATTGCCAGAAACTCAAGTTTAGTTCCCCAAGGTCCCAGCTTATGATTGGCTGGACACAAAAGTATCTATGTTTCTGGCCACAGGAAGATCAAGTTAAACTGTAACTCCAAAGGCAGAGCTAGTTATGATATAACTTGGAGCATGCTCCTTTCTCAGGGGGCATCCATGGCTTTTGACAGGATTAGGCATCCTTGCCTTAGTTCGTCTGAAGAGTCTGTCTCTACATTCAAGAACTGGTCTTTGTGCATTTTTGAGTAGCTAAGATCTGACTGCTGTTCATGACAGATTTTCCAATGGAAAAAACCCTACTATTTATTGGTTAGTTGCATATCACCAGACTCTAAGGTTCTCTTCAAAGCAAATAACTAGAAGCCATAGAAGTTGTAAGTAATCCACAGAGATTTCATGCAATTCAGTGGGCTAATCTCTATGAAAAATGAAAATGGAACTTTATCTAAAACTTAGAGAAATATGTTATATATTTAATTATTTTTTCTACATACTGCCTTTTCTCTGCTTCTATTTAAACTGTCTTTTTGGGAGGATTATATTCTCTGGATTGTTTTAAGTCTCTAGGGTTTTTGTTCTGGAGTATAAAACATTGCATTTATAATATCTGCCCCCCTCCCCCCCCCCACCTTCAAATGGCATTTGTTCTTTCATAATTTTAGGGATTTTTAAATGTCACTATCACAGTGAGTAAAAAAGGATTAGACTACTCTGCAGCAAATTTGTATTCAATGTGCATAGTTGAATTAATGAGAAAATACACTGAGAAACATCTTAAAAAATCTGAGAGTTGGAAGGAGATAAGTTTTTTCTTATGTTCTGGGAAAAAAATTCCTCTGTAGACCTTCTTTAAAATCCAACTGGCTTTGTGTGCAGAGATAAGAATTGATATATTTTTTCTGAGCATTTTCTCTTGGACATTCAAAAAGACACGGGATAAGGAACATGGCTTGATTAAACCTCCATTTTCCATCCTTCTGTCTGGGATAGCTGGATGATATTGCATAACAGAACGATGTTCTTACTCTTTGCTTGAGCTTTTCATTTTTTGGAAGGGGCTGTCCCAGTGCTTTCCCTTTCAGTCGGTTCCCATCCCATCACAGGACTACTGCTGTTTTCCATCGATGATACTATACTTGCCTACATAAACATGAAATTTCAGAAATTTTCATCTCTTCTTGATATGAGGAGTTCTGACCTCCAGGTTTCAGATCCTCTAGGAATTTCCCTCTATATGCATTACCTTCTGTATCATTGGAAAGTTTTATCCCATGAGCAATTTCTACACACAAATATGTTATAACGTTTGTAAGTAAATGAGAATTTGATTAAGCCTCATTGAAGTCAATAGGAATTCTCCTCCACATGTCTTTGCAGATGCTAAAGGGTAGGTCATTTTGTGTTTGGGAACAAGGACTAGAAACCAAAAGAAAACATTTATAAGACATACTTGGGTGTTTGTTCTGGGTTTGTATTAAATGCTTGTCATTTCACATGCTATACTCTGTCAGAATAACAGTATTTCATACAAATTGGTAATTCACAGCCAGTCAAAATATTTGTCCTCTAACATAAAACAAGAAATATTAGAATTTTAATAAATGTGTTCTGAACATTCAGGATTGCACAAGCTAATAAATATAAAAAATATAATTTTAAAGAGACACATTCATTTACAAGATTTAGAAAATTCCATGCTGAGACATGGTGGGTCTTAAAAAGTTCTTCTAAAAGATTGGTTTAAAGCTGTTTCCAACTCAAATGTGATTTGATGTTCTTTGTTCCACTTTTTATAAAATTTTTGCAGCAAAGTATTATGCATATATTCATCCTTGTATTTTTCTAGATAAATATTATTTCTTGTTTATATTATGTCTGTTCTTTTAGTATTAACCTGCTTATTATGTTAGGAAGTTAATCTCTGAAAGACACTGAATTTTAAAACATTCCAAGACCGTTGATTTATAGACATTAGAAAAAAAAAAGAGATGCAAATCAACCCTTCTGTATTCTTGATTCAAAGGCCTGTTGAAAGAAAAATATTTTCGTCACAATATGAGGAAGAAGAAAACCAGACTCACAGACTCTAAAGGAAATAATTGTCCAGAGCATGACTTCATTAAACAATAGGTAAAAAAGGTTTTGCTCTGGGCAGATTTGGGTATATTTCACATCAGAAGAATTAGAATTCTTTTTTTCTTTTTGCGTAAAGCCCTGAGGCTCCATAGATCTTTGCTTTTTTCATTTATCCAGCTGAGTATGTGGGCTGAGACTTTCTTTATTACTGTAATTTTGTTTCTAATTTTTTATATTATCTGGTAAAGTAGATCTTGATTTTTGTTGTTGTGTTAAGAAAATGCTAACTTCCCAAATTTAGTTTGGAGGTTTCCTCTTAGGTCTTAAGACTTGTGTGCTTTTCCGACCTTGTATTTAAACTTAAGTCTTTAAGCACAGCTTTTAGCCTCATTTGAAATGTATTTGGATACCCAGATTAAATTAAAAAAAAAAAAAAGCAAAACCAATGCCAATAGCATTATGTATTTTTAAAATGTCATTTAAAAAAATATTGTAGAAACAGTATCTCATTCCTCTTGTTCAGCCAGGCTAATCGGGAGAGCTGTGTTAAATGAAAGTTTCCTGCACAGAATTCTGGAGTGCAAATTGTTTAGAGCTGCCTCTGTTTTGCAGGTAGGAATAGCTCACCCTCTGTGGTACTTAGGTTGGCATGTTTAGATTCGGTACTGAGACAGAATGTGTTAGTGTATGTGGCCATAGGAGCTGGCTGAAGTACTTGAAAGAAATCTCGTGTCAGCTCACCTAGAACACTGTGCTTATTAAGCAAGAAAATTTCCAGCCAATCAGTCCAGTTAATTAAATGGTGAACTATTTTATTAATAGCTCAGAGTGAGACTCAAGTGAGAAAAAGTAATAAAACAGCAGCTGGAGGAATTGCTTGCTCTTTGGGGCACTTTTAAAAGTTTGTGTAATTGGAATACTTAACCAGAAATTGGAGGTGGCAGTTGCCAATTTGATTAAGGGATAGAATGAATAGGAGATAGAAATTCATAAAAAGAAACTTCAGGTGATGAATTGCAGGTTTTTGCTGCAGTGCATGAGCACCTTCTGCATATTTAGTGATCTGAAATGAAGCAGTAGTAGAAAATTAGGGAGCGAGTAATGCAGAATGAAATAGATCAATGTAAGAATTATGAATACCAGTGTTTACTAGATATGAATATTGCATGAGTATATGCATTTGTGTATGCAGACACACATATTTGTGTTACATATGTATAAAATAATTTAAGACCCATAGAAGCGTAAATAGCTGTCACTGGCTGTTTCATAAAACTATTGACTCCTGCTCTAAGAGCTTTGTTTGTGTCTGAAGTCACATAAAGTGTTTGGTTGTATGATCAGTGAAATGCTGAGAAAAATTAAATATTTGCTAGTTGAGGTGCTACAGAAGCTGCCACCAGCTGGTGAAACAATTGCAGATTACAAATAGCACATCAGATGTGGCAAACCCACCTTCCCCCACCCCTGTTATTTCAGTGTTCTCAGCATCTATTCCTTTTTAGTATTAGGTTGGAGTTATATGTAAATACGTTTATGTTGTTAAATAATGAAAATGAATGTGCCTTGAATATCATTGGAAATATGCTGAGGACAATGAAAACAATGCTATTAACTTCAGTTAACACTTAGGTCATGCTTTGCATTAAGAAACACTAAAAATGGAGTCTAAATCAGCTCCTATTTTTTGAACTAATTCCCAATGCTGCTACTGGTTTATTGACAAATAGAGTCTTGCTCAAGGTATGTCCCAGGAAACTTTCAATCCTTCAGTAAGAGTTTTGTAATTTCATACCTCATTTCTACACTACACATGCACACAATAAAATGGTGCAAAAGCAGATTCTACATTCATAGCCACAGTCTGGAGAATGTTAGTGTATCTCACTGACATATTATTTCAAACATCTAAAGTATTCTAATACTTTTAGTTACAGTTTGCAGCAAGGAAATTAATTTTATCATATGGTGTGTATGCATGCATATCTGTTCTAAACCTCCTCTGGTGCAGTTTGAGGCCTTTTCCTCTCCTCCTGTCACTTGTTGCCTGGGAGAAGAGGCTGACCCCACCTAGCTACAACCTTCTTTCAGACAGTTTCAGGGAGCAAAGGTTCCCCCCGAGTCTTCTTTTCTCCCGCTAAACAACCCCAGATCCCTCAACTGCTCTTCAGAGGACTTGTGCTGCAGACCCTTCACCAGATTTGTTGCCCAGATCAGATTTCAGAATACTGGGCAGCCTTGTCGTTGTCACCCATGAGCTGTCATATGCACTATATTGATATCCGTGGCTCCGTTTGTTCTCTGTTTTGTTGTTTTTTTGGGGTTTTTTTTAAGTATTGTGCAAAAAATGTGTTGCGTTATTTGAAAGATGAACCTGTGGTAAAGCATCACCTCACGTGCAGCATAAGTCTACATCTAGTTCTGAATACCGTTGAAGCACTCACATTGAGATCATGGTGAATTTTTTCTGCACGGAAATCTGCACTTGATTAAATTAGCATTTTTTTAACAACTCTACAACTTTCAGATTTTGTGACTGCTACTTCTGATAAATGCTTTCCTCTTGAGAGAGTGAGAAATACTTTTAGAATGCTGCATTGTGGATGCTTCTGTGCCAAAAGCAACATGTGGCACATATTCAGAGCAGTTCTATCCCACTCTGAATAGATCTGTTTTATTTACCATCAGATTTAGCCTGGGTTAAATATAACTGTTGTTACATACTTTTGATAGTTATAGACATAGAGAATGGGCTGATTAGGTTCAACAGAACTATCCTATTGGTTTTGGTGTCCAGCATGCAATAATGGCTTGTCCAAGCGATGTGCTTTAACCCCAGACAGCAACAAAGCCTGACTTGGACACCGCTCACTCTGCATCCCTATGAGGAGAGAATGGGGGAAGGTGAGAGAATTGGAAGAGTAAGAGAGAGAAAACAGATGAGCTGGGATAAAGACAGTTTAATGAGGGGAGGAAAAGCCGTGCATGCAAGCAAAACAAAACAAGGAATTAATTAATTGATTCCCAAGGGCAGGCAGGTGTTCAGCCATCTCCTGGAAAGCAAGGCTCCCTCACATGTAACAGCGACTTGGGAAGACACCACTATCACTCCAAGTATCCCTCCCTTCCTCCCTCTTTCCCCAGCTTTATATGCCGAGCGTGATGCTGTATGCTGTGGAATGTCCCTTGAATCAGTTGGGGTCAGCTGTCCCAGCTGTTTCCCCTCCTGACTCCCTGTGCACCCCCAGGTTTCTCACTGATGGGGTGGGGTGAGAAGCACAAGAGGCCTTGGCTCTGTATAAGCGCTGCTCAACAGTGACAAACACATCCCTGCGTTATTAACACTGCTTCCAGCACAAGTCCAAACCATGACCCCTACTTGCTGCTGTGAAGAAGATTGACTCTACCCCAGCCAAAACCAGCACAACAGTCATGTGCTGATGACAGTGAACAAAGTCAGTAATGAGCAGTGAACAGCCCTAAACAAATGTTATGGTATTAAGTGGAAGTCAAGGATTAACTGGTAGCTTCTAGCTTTTCGTCGGCCTTTTGTTCTACAACGAACAATATTAGAAAAACATTTTCTGTTTATGTATCTAGGATATGATTTTGATAAACAAAGGTCACCCTAGAGAAGATTTAAAAATGGTTAATTACTATTACACATTGTTTCAGGGTATTGTTTTAAATCATGGGGCATACACCAAAGAAATAATTCAAAGTCGTGTTGTTCTCACTGTTGATGGGTTCCAGCCATCAAGCCCGGGGCTCAGCAGCAGGCCCATCCGTCCCAGCCAGCCTGTAACCATCCAGAGTCTACCCAAGGCACTACAGTTGTTCAACAGCGATCCTCTGGCTCTTGGGGATGGTTCAGGAGGATGTGGTTGCAGAGGAGGAGGGATACATCTTGGCCAGGGCAACTGGAGGCTGCTGGCATGTGTGGGTCCAAGCAATGAGGTGGAGCCTTTGGAGTTAGTCTAGGTAAGACAGAATTCAGGGCTAAGGTTTCCTGTGGGCTTTAGCAGATTTTGAGGCAGGCTTTAAGGCAGTTACAGGTGACTGTGCTTGCTCACTTAGCCCTCCTTTAAAAGAATACATGATCCCTCTCTCTACCCTTTGTTAGTTTCAATGCCCAGCATTTCTGTAGGAGAGGGAGGTCTCATTTTTCCCTTTCTGCAAACAGATGTGTGTGTCGCCAATGTTTACTTTTAGCTTGTAATTTTAGTTCATTTCATTGCTTCATAGAATTTTATTTGCATTTATTTACATTTATATGAAGTCCTAGATCAGGCTGCTAATAGATTATTAGTTCCTTATCTCTTTTTAAAGGAGGCAGTCTCCTCCAAAGATTGCTTGCAATACTAGAAATTCAATCTGTAAAGTAATTAAGTGCTGAAGTTCTGGGGGCTTTTTTTCAGTGTTTCGTGTTTTCTCATATATAGCTGTCTCATAGCTTCTGAATTTTAAAAATTGGTAGGAAAGGATATTGAGATCTGCTGCCTATTTTTATGATGTCTGAAGTACACTCTAAGAGGAGGTTTATTTATGTTTTTAAAAAGTAATGGAAAGAATTAACTCATAGAAGTTTCATGTTGAGTTAATGACCCAAGAACCGCTCAGTCATCAGATTTCCTCCACTGATAGAAGTGTGATAAAGGTTTGTAGGATGGAATTTGCAGGGAGTACAAGAAATTGTGTACTGCATTTTTAATTTTATTTTATATTTTATAGGTATTTTTATAAAGTGTCTACGTTTGAAAATTTAAAAGAAAACATGGTAAATCTGTTGTTTATTTCCAATATAAATTTATGTCTGCCTCTTCTGGAAACTGTATTAATATCAGTAATTTTAAGATTGTTCCCTTGTTTTGTGTCACACATTTATTATCTTTGTAAGTTTATTTGGCTTTACTACATGTTTAGTATAGAAGGAAATGTTATCTAACCTTTCCTAACACCAAGTGTGTTCTTGACCATTGTTGTCTTGTTTGCAGTTTTAATAAGGAAGGGATAAAATAATACTTGATGGTAACAACTCTGGATTGGTTAAAGGGGGAGTGCTGATATGCAGCTTGATATGCTAAAATGTTTGCAACCACATGCAATCATTGTGATTGTTGCTGCAATAAGGTTAAAAGAAGTCACAGGATTTCAGAGTGGGTTTGTTTGGGGTTTTTTTTTACCTCTAGGAGAGCAATCTAAATGCAAATTTTATACCTGAATAAAATCCAAGAAGTCAGTATGAATGAGGCTTGAGGGGAAATAAAGTCAGTGTTGATGACACTTGGCAAGTTAGTCTGTCATGCACTTTGAATGTGAAAGTTTATTATTTTTTTCTCAATTCATCCTACACTTGTAATAGAATAAAATCAGCTTTAATGGGTTGATCATCTAAAATTATATAGATGCGTGCTGGGTGAACCAGTCTGAACTAAAATCAGAAAGAGGTCTACTGTGATGCTGATATATTATAGTTCTGAGTCTGTGAATCAAGTGCTCTGTTGGCTTCATTCAAATTAAGTTTGTAAAACATAGTTTAAATTGCAAGGTAGGAATTAATAAGGAAGCTTAAAAACAAGGAAAGGGAATTCTCTGAATTCTAGGAATTTGGAGAAGATTGGAGTATATTATTCCAATGCTGTTCCAACTCTGCTAGCATTGTATTAAAAACATACCCTGGAAATTGGTGACGTTCCCTGTTCTTTCCTGCTCTTCCCAGTCTGATGCAAAACTCTAATTGAATAATGTACCCCTGGCCCTGAATCTCTCCAACAGAAATAACTCTGTGTTTTCTGAAAGATATGGTTCCATGCCTGTTATTATGTTTGCCACATTTTAGACGTTACAAGCACTTCTGCAGTTATTTCTGGAAACAGTGTATTTTCTTATGACCCCTATTACTGAAGCTCTCAGACCGGCATAGATTTGAGCAAAGACCTGTTTTGTCACCTTCTGATTCTCTGCATCAATTAGCTGGGGAGCATGTAGGAGATATTAGGAATCACCATGTATAAAGGTCATAAATAAAATGATGTTGAACTGTTAGGAGCAGGCTATTTGTAAGTTAGGTTGTAAGATAAAACACTGATTTAAAATAGTTGTTTACGCTTGATACACCATGTCATGTTTGCTATGGAATATAAAGAAGAAAGGAGAGAATGTCAATATGTTTTATCAGGGTCAAACTTAAATGAGTTCCTCTCTTCACTCTGTGTTTGGTTGTGTTGCTGCAGGTATCAGGTAATCAGGACATTTCAGCACTGTTTACTTAAATCATATTGGTAAGGCAGAACAAGTGCCTGGTGAAGAGTGTAGTTTCTACTCTTCCTTGGAATCTCCAGGAGTTCTGTTTACATCTGTTTTGTCTTCAGTAAAGCTCTTCTTCTTTAGAACTTCACAGGAAGTAATCTTGCTGATTCTGACCTTATCTTTCAAACTGCGCTTACTTGTTAGAGATACCAATGCTCTTTTAACAGATCTGTTGTAATCCCTGGTTGAAGACTGGCTGACTGGTGCCCTCACTTGAGGCAAAGTAAAACTTTCTTTATAACAAAACAATATGTGGATATATTCAGCATATTTTTTTAGTGTTTTAACCTGCTGAACCTAGTGTTTCCTATTGACCTGTGGAGAGTGAAATACTTTATGCAATCATATAAATTGCACCTTAATCAATGAGGTTTCTTGCTTCAGATGTGGTATGATTGTAATTGGCCACTGTGAACTGTAACAGTTTTGGGACTTTTTCTGACTTCCTTTCACAGAACCCCTGGGAGACCAGCCGATATGGGGCATGTATGTCAATATCTAATGGTTAGGATAAGGATCGACTACTCAAGCTCTTCCATTTTCTAAATGCTCTTTAGGTTACTGGAAAATAATGAAGGAATTGGAGTTTGCCTCTCCCACTTCATAGGAATGTCTCTGTTATATCCACGAATATCTGTAATATCCACAAATTATTTTTCAAAAATTTTTTTTCTAAATTTTATTTTCTTTTTTAACTTCTCTGGCTGCATGTTTTTTGAATAAAATATAGCAATCTGTCAGAAATGTAGTTTTAGATGAATGGATGTAGAAAAAAACAGTGTTTTCTACCCCTTCCTTTTCCCCAAACAAATGAAGAAAAGCTCCTATCCAACCAAAATAAGTTACCATGCAGGCAATATTACCAGTCCCAGCACTAAACATTGAAGTGTGTTTTTGTTCCACGTGTGAAGCTTTTTCCCTGTCTATAAGTAAGTGAGCGATTCCTGAGGATACATAAAAAAGAGTGAGGAAAAAGAAGGTGCATCACAGATTGAGATTCTTTTTGAGGACATTTGACACTTTCAAATTAATTTGTCTTTTGTAAAGAGATAAGGTATAAATGAGCAAAGTTAATGAGTCTTTTTTGTATCCTGCTAAAGGAAGGCAGGCTGAATTTAAGTTTTAGGGGTTTTTGAAACTCATCTCAGGTTCCTCCGTTTTTGTTTGTCTGGACATATATTGCTCTTCCAGACTTACAGTTTGCCAACGTGTTAATCTACACATTTGGTATTGTGAGAAAGAGAGACTTGGTTTTAATTAAACTATTGATGGTTCTCATTAGATAATGAAAAATAGACTCTGAACTGCAAAATGCACATAGAATAACATACCATATAAAAACATAAAGTATATTATCATGCTAGTATTTGTATTGCAGCAAACGTTTTCATGTGATTAAAATGTCCTTATTTCAATCATGTATTCTATAAATTTTTTAATTGTAAATTTGTATTTACCTGTTAAATTTTTCTATGCTCATGAGGTTTAGAGGAGCTTTAGTTGTTTTAAAACTTTTGAAAAATAGTTGTCTGTTGCAAGGGGTTAAACCTCTTGGGGTCACATGTACCAAAAGCACAGATGAAATCCAGTTAGTCTGGCTGTAGTCCTGAAAAAAAAGTGTCCTGTAGCTGGCTTTGTCATTGTTACCTGTCAAAGTGTCCATTTTTGATGTGACATGATATGCTATTTTGGCTATTTTTATGAACTTTCAAATGTCAAAAGTTCTTCTAAAGCTTTTCACTTAGAGATCCAATGCTGTGAATATATTGCAAAGATGAAAGTTCATCCTCTGTTGCACCATCCTGTATCTAACTTTGCTTAAAATATTGGATGGTTTTTTGAAGGATTCTGAAGGATTATTCCAGACACAGGGCTAAGATTCAAACAACGATTACTCATTTCTCATGTTATAAGAATGGGTCTTTCATAATTTTATCTTCACTTCTTGATTGGTTTGCAAACCTTCCAAACAGACTTCTCTTCCAGTTAATCAGGTCACAGTAAAGATAGTCCCAAGTCAAGAAACAGCCAAGTTTCTTGGTTAATGCCTTTGCTAACAGAAAGTGCCAGCATAGAAACAATTAAAATTAAATCTGCTTCCATTTTTAGTCAGACAATCATGTAGAGAAATGGGAAAAGTAATTTTACATTTGAATAAACTGAAAGGAAACATTAACAATAAAAATTCTTGCAGTGTATGTATATTAAAAAACCCAAACAATGACGCTCTGAACCAGTTTGTTGAAGTACTGTCTCACTAGGATCAGAATCTTGCTCCTGGCTTCAGTGGGAATTGAACTTCTCTGATTATCTTTTCCTTGTTTTTTATTTATAAGGACATCATGTCCAGACTCTTTCTTTCCTGTTGCTTTGAGTCTCAGTTCTTCCCACAGTGACTTATGGTACCAAAAGATCAAAATGTCTTGCTAGTCACTTTGACATAGTCTAGCTCTCTGTGTGGGACACTCATTGTTCTGGACAGAACAGGGAAATGTAAAGGCAATGTGCTTTTCACTACATGGCTGCAAGCAGTATGGAGTGCTGGTAATTAGCTTTAAGGGACCTGTCCAGATTCAGTTTTATTTTGAAACGAATTAATGAAAATGAGTTTTAATGACCTCAAAGAGGTTAGAAGTGCAAGTATGGACTAAGAGCCTATCTAAGATTATACAATCAGTCAAGGTGTAAAGTTGTCTGAGCTGCAAAGTGACTGTTCAGGAACAGAGCAGGAGGGTGGATGCAAAACTTGACTTGAGTAGAAGAAATAACTAAAGGAAAAACAATATTAATTAAGGATCAGACTGAGTAGAAATGATGAAAGTAACAGTCACCACTTCTTTTAAAATCTTCCAGTAGTAAACAGAATAAAGCTTTTAAGCAAAGGAGTCCTTATAACATACCCTGGTTTTACCTTGTTTCTTTTTGAGGGATATAATTGAAATCTCCAGGTATGAGAAAATTACCGGCCATAGTTGATAATTTCCTTTCTCTCAGGAAACAGTGGTGGACTTCATGTTATAATGGATCTGGGCCTGTCGTAGAATTTGTGTCCTGTGGGGCTCTGAAACTCCTGTCATCACTCTCACAGATTGGTGTTTCCCTTTTGCTTCTTGAAGATAGAAAATAGGGCATTGTGTATTTCAAAATAATTTTTATTTTGTCTGAAGTGTTTGCTGGGAGTGGGCACACAGAAAATACCCCTTCATCTGCACCATTTCGTAGTGCATATGGATTGCTTGAGAACTTGAGAACTTAGGCCACCTTTGTCAGATATTTTTTTATTTGGAAATGGTTGGCTCAGTTTGCAGTGTGTTTGCAGAGACAGAGAGCCATAGTCAGTCAACAGCTGCAAGTTTACTAACAAATATGTACTTGGACTCATGCCTAAGTGTACTTCCTCAGAAACTTAGAAATGTTACCTGTGAACAGAGATGGCAATTTCCTCAGAGCGTTGTAAAGAGACAGGTTTCGCAGAATTACAAAACGGGTCAGGTGGGGAGGGACCACAGTGGGCCATCTGATCCAGCCTGCCTGCTCAAGCTGGGTCATCCCAGAGCACATGGCACAGAATTGCATCCAGATGGTTCACAAGTACCTCCGGTGAGGAAGACTCCACAACCTCTCTGGGCACTGTTCCAGTGCGCACTCACCCGCACAGTAATTAAGTTTTTCCTCTTATTAACGGGGAACTTCCTGTGCATCAGTTTTGAAAATCCAGGGATTTTATCAAAGAAAGTGTAATGTGTATGCCTAGTAATTTTTGTGTCTCTTTTGTTGGTTTCAGCTGTATTCTTATTCTGTAATTGGAAAATAATGGGGGCACTGAGAGATTAAGATCCAGAGGCCAAAATGTATTTAAATCCTGATACAACTGAAGTCATTAGAAATTAAAAGCTTGGATAGGAGCCGAATGGTTAAAATCCTTTGTGGGTTACCTGCGGGGTTTAACCACGCCTTTACATAACATAAAACTTAATTTTGCATGATGTTGAGCAGCAGCATAAACAAATGCGATGATAAAGGACTACTTTGGCACTGTAACATATATATCATGAATATTAAAATCTAAAACAAGTTTGTGCTCACCATGAATATATTACGTTTTTAAGAAAAGCTAATTTAGAAGAGAGAGATCGTCACCTCTTCATGTCCTAGAGGAAGTACAGTGATTGCTGTCCTGACTAGCTAGTTTTGAGTCTTATCCTCGTTCTTGGAGATTTCCCTTTTATTCCCACACTCACTTGAAGAGTTGGAATTGAGATTCTTAGGGCTTAAAAGCTGAATGAAAATGCAGGGACGCTCTTGGCACTTTTTGTATTGCCTAGGCAGGGAAAATAGCTATAATTTAATGAATTTTTAGTCTAGATCAGAGTTGAGCAGACTGCCAGTCTGAAAGAGAGTTTTAAAACAGTGTTTTTCTTAATGTAGAAGTATGTATTCCTACTTAGTCCAGATTTTTTTTTTTCAGTCAGTAAACACATGTTCTATTATGAATTTTTTTCCTTTTATCTTTCTTTTTTTTTATTTTCCTGGAACAAATAGATCTAAACTCAATACTACAATGTTTCTTTGAATGTAAAATTGGAGATCATTTATGGCACTTGGAATTGCCCAGCCTGTATTTTCTAAATCCTAAAAGTGGTGTCAGTGTAAGTAATTTTTAAATGCAATGTTTTCCATAAGCTGTAAGTATACAAGGTGTTTTATTCATATTATTATTTTAGGACATGCATTTGTAGTCCTTAGACTTAATAAAAAAGTGAACAGTTGCTGGAGGTAATATATTGTATGTTTTTCTGTAAGTAGCAAAGACAAATAGCTTCTAGTAGCATATAGTACATCAATAACTTTTACATTTAATTGTATTGCTTAGAGGCAAAATCACGTCTCTCTAAGTCAAGGGCAGGTGGATGGATAGGTAGATGGAAAGACAGATGAAAAACTAGATTAATTCGTTTGATGAGTGACATGCTTGGAATAATAAAAAGAAGGGAAGAAATGCAGAGCAAAGGATGCAAACGACATCACTCACATATTTCCTGTGTTCATTAAAAAAAAAAAAAAAAGAAAAAGTGCTGTAATCTGTGTGTACATGGCAGGAAAACAATTTTAGCAGAAAGAATGGAAAGTGTTTCTGCAGGACTTTGAAAAGTAAGAAAAAAATCCCTGGGACTTTTCATGCCTTGTTTCCTGCTATGTATTGACAATATTGTTGGTATCTGGAAATGGAAAATAATAAGCTGAGATTTTACATCATGTTTTGATAAATATTTTAAAAAAGACATATTTTGTCAGCTTTTAAGATGTCTTGGGCATGTTGGGAGAGGAAAAAAAAAATTGGATTCACTTGGACTTAAGGAATTTCCCAAAGATCAGAACAATTAAGAACAGTTGAAATATATATTAAGTTAAAAAAGAAAAAATTCAAGATATTTTCCAAGAATTAGGAACTGACCTTGCTAGAGAGCTTGTACAGTCAGGAAAGCAAGTAATCTCTGAGAAACAGAGGAAGCTTGTGTTCAATCTTACTCCTCATATTTGGATTCTTGACCCAGTGAAGGATTGTCTTGATTTGCCAAGGGTCTTAAATTTCTACCAATTTCCATGGCTGTATGGTAGAAGTTCTGGTCTAGCTTTTGAAGCAAAGGAGAAAGAAAGTAGGGAGTAACTTGCAATAAAGTCAAAAGATAGTGGAAAGATCCACGCTGTAAAAGACATTGTAGGGTTTGGTAAGAATGGTGAGAGCAAATTGAAAGTGGAAAAGGACAGTAAAGGATGTGGAAGTTTTTTTCTTTTTCCTGAGTTCCATGGTGGAAGAGAAAATTGCTAGGTATGGAATTTTATATGTGTGAGTAGAGTATCTCTGTATAACAGACATTAGATTTATATATTATAATATGTTGTATTATATTGTAATATATATAATATTTATTTCCAATAGATTTATATCTATAAAATCCACTAAGATACCAAAATTAAAGTGTAGTAAATGGAGAATGTTCTGCTTTCTTGACTGGTGGCATAAGTTGTAAAATAGTTAGAATAAAAATATTAGAGATGAACATTCTCTTTCTTATCCTGTAGGTAGGAGAATAACTGAGGAGAATGGGAGAATCTTCAATTTGTACCCAAAAGATTTGGTTGCATGGTGTGGTTAGTAATCTGGTCTTACTTGTGATCAGAAGCAGTTTGCCTGCAAAACAAGTGAAATATTAATAAGCAGGTCCAGAGTGTCTTTTCAGTACAGCCTGTCACAAAATGAAAATTGTTGAATAGAAATTGAATGGTGGTTAAATGATCCCTGCATGCAGATGAATTTTGGGATTATTTTAAATCACATTTGTTTTCTTTTTCCTCTTCAGTTACTGACAGTTGTAGATACTTGGTTTTATTCTGCTACAAATTTGGAATTATGCTCATTCATTTTGGCAAAGTTTCACATCAGGCCACAGGAAAGAAGAACAAATTGTTTCTTTTTGCCAGATAGTCATTTGGAAGAAACAAGAATTCTCAACTTTATTTGCTTGTAAATTGGAACATTCTGCACCTGGAGTAGTTTGAGGAAAGAACTGTTAATTGCTAGGGAAAAAAAAAAAAAAGTAAAATACACTGTCAAAAGAAACTTAAAAAGAAAGAAATATTAAGCCATTTATGTTACGAAACAAAAAGGTGACGAAATTTTTGAAGACTGACTGAAATGACACTACAAAGAAACAAAATTATGAAAAATCTGAATGAATAGAAAGGTTAAACAGGAAAGGAGGAAGCTGGAATATATATATTGGAAAATATATAAAAGTGTGCAAGAAGGTGGGTAGAAGTTCTAAGGCAATCCTAGCTTGGTTGAAGACAAAAGTGAAGAATGAAGAAAGATGGAAAAGATGAATTTGAGTTTTTTCAGAAGTGGTTTCCTGGTGCAACTGCAGGTGGTTGTCTGAATTCCATAACTAGTGTAGTGATCAGATTTTATTATAATACTTAAATGAAACAGATTATGATATTACATATATATACAGTTGAATAACACTAATAACACATCAGGAGTTCATAGCATATCAGTAGGGATCCTGAAAGTAAGAGGACCCTCTGTAGTGAATTCTTTAAATCTTTAGATAAAAGAAATATAGAATAAATGAATGTCTGGAATTTAAATTACTTGTTACTGTAGTTTAATTCTCAGATAAATCCATTGAAGATTAAGTTTTAGGTGGTAAAATTTTGATGATATCACCTGCTCCACATCTTAATAATAAACTATCTTTCAAATACCTTTTCATAAGAGAAAAATAATTTAAAATGTAATTTTACTTGCTGTTTTTGAAAGTGTGTAGTTATAATCGTAATTATATCTGGGCATGTATTTAGAATCCAGACACCCAGATTACATTTCGTTACTTTCTTCAACAGCTACAAGTCTGGTTGAGAGAAAGATGTCTTAATGAGGGATTCATTTGATTATTGAAAATACAGGTTTGAGAGCAGACAGATGTTTTGGTATGTACTGCTCGGTCTTCAGAACAGAAATTAAGCTTTATGTTGTTTAATTGGAGAAGTATGGAAAAGAAATAACCAAGGAAGACTTAAAGAACACTATGAGAGTTTGAAAACTCCTCTGTCACCCGTCCCAGACTTGTACATTTCCCATAATTATTTAATTAACCAGTATTTTGGTGTCTCTCACTTGTTTGCTTCTCTATTCATTTGCCAAAGAAAAGTTTGAGGACCTATTTCCTTTCAAAAGTTGTGAGCTTTGACACAGGACCTGGATATATCTTACTCTCTTAGTCCCAGCTAATGTTAAACCAGGCCATATGCTGGTGCTCCTCTTTCTGTTCAGCCAGGTCAAATATATTTGACTTTGTCCCTGCTCTGTATAATTATGTACTAGCCTCCAATTTTCTTCCACTGGATTGCCCCCGTGCCCTTAGATCGTGGCTTATGCTTAACTCTGCACTTCCTACTCCTGTTTTCTTCCCTTGGAGAATAATATTTCTCTCTTCTCGCTTTTCTTCTCTTGGGATACTCTTTTTAAAACTTGTAAGAGTCAACTAGTCAACTAGTATGTGTTTTGACAACACCCTAAACCTTCTCAGGGAGAAATCCTCTAAAAGCAGCCTTACTTCACAGTTTATCCTTTTGTTTTCTGTAGAACTTATGCCATGTTTGGGAAACAGACATGTCAGATGGATAGCTTCTGTAGCAGAATGAAAAATACTAGAAAAAAAAATTGAGATATCTTTTGCGTGCCAAGGCCTTATTTTTAGTCTTAATCAAATGAAAAGGCTTGTGAATAGATTATTGTCTCAAATGTTTGTTTGGAGTAGACTTGCTAATGCTAAGCAAAGAGGATTCCAGAGGGCACCCTGTTACCTTTCAAGGTGTATCTAAGGAAACCATCTTTCACTTGCTTTTTGGGTTCATTGGGACAGCTGTCATAAAACCACTGTGGTTATCCACTTAATTCTCTGTGGCGATACATTTAGCTCTCTTAGAAACTTTTAGAGATTATTTTTTAAAATGAATTATCACCAATACAAGTGAAATTCTTCTTAATTCTCAATTCTACAGTTTGCATTATTGCTAATGTATTTCAGTTCTAGTACCTAATTTCGATAGCTTATTTTTGTGTGATAACATCTTCCTTTTCATGCACCATGTAAAGAGGTTCAAATCTGTTCTGATACCATTTTTTGCAGCAGTATCCTGTACAACTTTATCAGGTAATTGAGTAAATATGAAACTTGAAAAATCTCACACTGTCAGCTTGTATATGGTGTATATGTAATTTAGTATGTGCTACACAGCCATCTAACCTACAGCTCACACATAGATATCTGAGTGGTGCTGTGTGTTAGCTCTTACAAAGTAAACAGCATTTCTGAAACTCTGTGACCTGCATAAAATAAGAAAGTTTAGGGAGAATATTGGTGCACTCTTAAACAGATGGTAGTTGTCGTAAAGATGAGTGTTGTCTTTTTTCTGCATCAGTAATGGTTCGTAAGATTTCATTGTAAATCAGCCCAGGAAACAAACAGCAGGTGCAAGAAGGCCTCATGTGCATCAGGTGTTTGATTAGTCATGATTTCTTCATGTCTCTGAGCAACCAAGTTCAGCTGGTGGTGCTATATAAGCACTACTAAATCCACCTAGAAACACAGAGAGGTAATTAACCCTTATCAGGCAAGTTACCTGCAGCAAACCCTCACATGCTCGTGATAAAAAATGAAAGCCAGAATTTATCTTCTGGCTTTGTTTCGGAGCCTTTGTTTCCTTATATTTCTCTCATTGATGCTAAATATGCTACTTTTTCATTCTAATCAGGTTTGTTACTTTCCACTGCTTTGATGAATGGAACAGGTAGTACAACAAACTTCTGCTGTATTCTGGCGTCTTCCACAGTAATTCTTGTTTCTGATCAACTCTTCAATCCTTTTTACTGTGGTCTTGGTTCTGCTTAGCAGCCATTTTGTCCTGGTTACGTCCCAGATCAGTGGGGGGAGGTGTGGCCAAGATATCTTGTTGTTCATGTCATTGCCAGGGTTGGAGAAAAGGGGCTCTCTCTCCTGTTTCCAAGAAAGAGAGTGTTCCTTTCCAGTTGGGAGAAAGGTTGGTGTGGTGGGGAAGAGCTGGTTGGTTTTTTGTTGTGGACTTTCAGTGCAAATCATTTCTTTGTCTTACACCTTTATTAGTATTGCTGCTGTTCTTTTTCTTATCTCATTGCTGTTTCCAGTAAATTGCTCTTATCTCTTATCTAACCCACAATCTTTGACTTTTGTTCTTCCAATGGGAGGCGGAAGGGAAGTGAATAGCAGTGTGGAGTATTTTACCAGCAGGACTATTAAACTGCAGGAAACAATTCCTAAAACATGACACTTTTCCAAAAGGAACTTTCTGGTTTTACTTTTCTCCGTAATCGTAAGATATTTCTCTCTTATTAGCTTATTTGTCTACAGGGCTAACAAAAACATAAAAGGATGTATGAAAATCAGTCTGTTTAAGCAATGAGACATAATATAGAAAAATACATAAATATTGTATAATACATGTAAGGAAATGGCTAGTTTTTGCAGCTGCTTACTGCTACAATACTTGAGGACAGAAAAAGGACTGCATCAGTGTGAATGTGCTGACTGAATATAAACCTCTGCATGTGTGTGTGGAAAAGGGCATCTTTTGAATAACTGAATGTTAAGAGTTAAGTAGAAACTAGAAAACTGTTTTGTTTTGGGGTTTTTTATGTTTGATCTCTTTAGTTTTAATAGAAAAAAAATTAAGACTGTTTTTAATATTGTTTTTAGGAAAAGATACACAAAAAGGAATTAAATATTAATTTAGATAATATTGGAATGGTATTTATAATTTTCTAAATGTCTACGTAGATAATTTTCTAACCATTCTTTATTGCGTTATTTTGAATTTGTAGACTTTGAACTGTGAATTTAGTGGATTACAACACAATATTTATATTTCTTCTATTACTTTTATTTTCCCCTTTATTATGGGTAGCTAAGAGCAGTGAAGTGTTTAATAGAACATATTTTTCTTTCTGTGCTCTGTGTGTCTCCATTTCATCCACTTCATTATTCTGCCAAATTTAACTGCATTTGTTTTCTCAGATTGACTAAACCTCAGATACTCTTGCCCTATTGGAGAAAGCTCAAGTCTGCACACAACTTCAAGATGTACAAATAGGTACAAATTAGTCCTGGATGATGCTCAAACTGCTCTTTGTTGTATTTTTGGAGCATTGTTTCTCATGTGATGACTGTCAAATATTAAATGCTTCTTTGTGAACTAGTTTCTATTTATTTTGGACTTGCAATTTTTGTTGGTTGTCAAAATGCTCTTTCATGCAGTTGTAAGAATAAGGAGAAATATATTCACGGTATGATCTTAAATTAAATTTCAACTCTTTTAAGAGCCAGTTTTATCCTTTAATATTTAACTCTGAAGGCCCTTAGTATGCATAATAATTGAAAATATGCACTATTTAGACTATATAAATATAAATTCATATGTACTCTTCTTCGACGTAACTGAAGCTTTCTTACTGGTGTTATTGTCCACTTGGAAAATTATTTATTTAGTAAACTGTTTATGTAATGATTCATAAACTTTTTGTTGAAATTTTCTGGAATTTTGAATACCAGCAATTTAAAGCTTCTGTTTATTATTGCCATCTCCTAATTAGCAGTGCACAGTTCACATACCAAAGTTACCAAGACTAAGCTTCAGAATTAATTTCCTGGGAACATTTCTGTAAAGCGCTATAAAACTTCAGCATTATAATTGTTCTGCTGTTGTTCAGCTTTATACATTCATGTTCATGTATTTTTAATATGTTTGCTAATTTCTTTTTTTCTTATATGGTATCTGAACAACTACTAGCTGCTGCTTATTTTGATTGTGTATAATTTTCATGAGTAACTGTGATCTCAAGGTCCTCTCTCTTTTTGGCTGTAAACAGTTTTTCAGGCTCAAGAGTACCCAGCATGAATTCAGTGAGCTGGCTCTCATTTGGTAATTTTATTCCATGTGTTTTTTGGTTATCGTTGTTTGTACATGGGTAGCTGAAATTTATCTTGTGTTTCTTTTATCTGTTTTTAAAATGGTACATACAGGGTATCGTTATAGTCTGTATATTTTCTAGGAGCATTCAGCTTCAACTCAGCAGTACAGCTACTAATTTTAGTATATCAGAGGTCATTCTCCAGGGATTTGTGTATCTCTACATTGCAGCACATTCTTCCTTAAAGCAGTCTGGAAACAGAAAATGGGGTGACTCTTTATGTTTCTGGTCTTGCACTACTTGGGCAACTGCTGTTTATGCAGTAAAGTCTTATGGTATCAAAGTACTTACGGTCTGCCCAAAGAAAAGTGTATTATGAGTCTCTGATCTTTGCACACAGAATTAAATAGTTATTTAGTAAGCCTTTATCTTAGATCAAGTGAGATTGCTGTTGTTAGTGGTGGTAGTCAGTATACTGATAGATAAACCAAACCATTTTCAAGGCATCAGTGATGGTATTGAGATTCCAGTATAATATGAAAAATGCAACGTCTCATTAAAGAGTTAAATGTTACAGAAAAGGAAAATTCTGTTTGACTGTGAATTTGTAAATTATTTCTAGGTGAGAGACTTACCCAGCCTTAAGCTGTGAAGAATTGCAGTGTGTATTCTGAAGGACATAGAACATACTTTGCATACTTTGGAATGGAAATTGTCTTACATTAAAACTTTCACCTGTCCTGTAAATTTCTTCCAGGCAAGCAGTTCTACAGACATCATGATTCGTAAATTCTGCTGTGTATGTTGCTGCATACTCCCAATTCAGCTAGAATGTCCTTTTTCAATCCTAAATTTAAGAAAAAAATTAAATTAAATGTAAGAATAAAATCCAGCCTTTCCGAATGCACTTTAGGTGTTTTTTAGACTTGCAACTAAGAGGTGAACCATCTTGACTTTGTCTGCTACATCATTACATGGAAATGTTTAAATCCCTCCCTTAAATAAACCCCATCCTAACAGTCTAAACATCATGATATTGTGGATTTAAGTTCATATTCTTAGTTACCTTAATGGTTTTATCACTGATGACATCTCTGTAAGAGGTAACTCAAGATTTTTGTGCACCAAAGAACTTGTTGACCTGTGTTTACATGTTTGCAATACCTTGTTGTTGCAGTGGCATCTCTGATGTTGACATTTGAGTGGCATGTCTTCCACAGAGAAGGAGTAGGAGGAGAAAGAAGGAAGTGAAAATGAGGAATGATGCAGACTTCCTTCTTGCCACATTACTTTTCCAAAGTATGTAAAAATTTGTGGGGTTTTTTTTGAAGTTAAGCTGTATTTTGCTCTACTTCCCTAAGCAATGGATTTGGGAATAGTATACAAGGGTTTGTAGGGAGGGAGACAAGCTTTGGTATTTACGGTGGCTTTGATTTCTGCAGTGTGCGCAGCTTTCTATTGTATAGTTGGAGCATGTGTAGCTATTGTCAATCGTTATTTTGCTACTCAAGATGACATCTAGAAAATTGTGTGAGGCAAGGTTATAATTTCATCACTGTGCCAAACACAGGTGGTAGTGCATGCTCTTGATCAAAATTATTCTCTACTCTTAATAGTAAAATAAAAGGGATCAGAGAAAATAGAAGGTCCTACAGTAACCTAAGATGGTATGTGCATATTATCCTAGGAGTTTGCTTAAACCAACAAGTTACCTCTGGCTCTTTGTGGCTTTGTATCCTAGATTAGTAAGAAAACTTTCACAGTTTTTCTCCTTTGGAAGTATATCTTCAAAATGCGTATTCTTTCCTAGGAAATTATGTAGAAGGATGTGATAGATATTATTGCTTATAAGCAGAGGACATTAAAACTGCTAGGAGAGTAATTATTTAGAAAAATTACATGAGTCTTATTTAGGGAAATATTTTTTCAAAAATGTAGAGATTTAGTACATTGCTTATAGGTTGCTATAACAAACAAATCTGCTTCCTTCCCATTTAAGTGGCAAGTGATCTTTTACCTCACATTGAAGTAGACTGTGGTTTTAATCACTTATCTCTAAAACTACCTTGCTATAGTATTCTATTCATTGATGTCTGTCCTCTTTCCGGCCAGGAGAGGGTTAATTTTTGTAGTAGCCCAGAGGAGGCATGGCTAGGACACAGAAGTTATCTTATAGCACCTCATGCCATTGTCAGAGGCAGGGGAAGGGGCTCTCTTCCTGTGAGAAGGGGTCCCTTTTGGCTGACAAAACCTGTCAAAGGGAGCCATCTAGTACTGTCTAGAGTTGTTGTTTGGGTTTTTTTTCCTATTAGAATCTTCTGATACCCTCTGTCATTAGTATTGTTGCTGTTACTGTTTGTTTTCTTATTTCATCGCTGTTTTCAGTAAATTGTTCTTAACCTGTTGTCTTTGCCTGAGCATGAAAAAGAGGCATGTGCTTTTGGAGAGTTTTGGTGGGTGCACTGAACTGCGGAGTACCATTCCTAAACAATGAAAATATCACAGTATTGAAATGAAAAGTACAGATGTTGGACATTCTTCTGTTGCTGTTAATCATGTGATAGCCTTTTTACTCATGGCTTTCATAATTAGAATTCCTTCTTTCTGTTTATTTATCATGATAACCATTTTATCATCAAATGAAAAGAAATATACTTGCCCCTTTAAATAGTGCAAGGCTTTCTGGTCAGTAAGGTCTAAGGCAATAATGTTAAAAGGCATCTTTTCACTGGCTTTCAGAATTTTTCGGTATGGGTTGGGAGCAATAAAAGTTTAATAAGCTAGGATGCCAGAGGACAATAGAACTTGTATCAGCCTGTGTGATATATTGTACAGATATTACTTAAGGTTTATCTCCAGACCTATGAGAATGTAAAATGTTCTTTGTCAGTTAAGGATATTAGGAAAATAAGCAGACACAAACCAACACCACCAACAAAAACATGGTCTTGCAGTTTGTTCCATCTGATCTAGTTTTGACAATATTGTACTGGAAATACATTTTCTTATTATTTTAATGAATGTATAGACAGCAAAATAGAGCTCCAATACTCATGAGGAACAACCCCAAACTGCAGCAGTATACACTTTAGAGAAAATGAGAAAACCTTTCACTCCCATGTAATTTTTTGAAGTGTGACTGAAAAAATTTTGCGTTGGGTTGGGTGACAGCCTCTGTCCAGCGTCTGGAAACAATCGCTGTCAGGTAGGTAACTGCAGCGTATTTGACAGCAGATGTGTCCTTGTAGATTCACACCTGAAATAAATTGCTAAACCATATTTGCAAGAATATTTTTACATCTGAAATCGTTCTATATATAGTTATTGTATCAAATGTTAGAAGCTGTCAGACTCCAGGACTTAAGAGATGACTTACATAAGCATTGTTTTTGCTTTAAAAAGAAATTAAAATATAGCCCCGCACATGATATCAAGATATCCACCCAATTTAAATAATTGGCTAATTATGATTAGATTAGGGACACCTGGGAGACTGGTTTACAAAAAGGATTAAATGAATTAAATATGTTCTGCCTAATCACATGTCCACACCAACATTAGATTAAATCTCAAGGAAGGCAGATAATTATTTAAGGATAAGAAAATATGTCTTTCTAGTTAAAATAATTCAATGTTCAGTCTAAGTAATGAATAATTCTACTGGATTGAAGAATTAACTATGGGAAACAGTGGAATAAAAAATATTCTATGTATTTAAAATTAGAATCCATAACATATGTAAAACCTGTCCTATGATGGGATGAAGGCAGCTAACATGATGCTATAGGTGATCAAGTAAGGTCTTTTGAATTTTTTACTTGTTGCATTGGTTTTAGAAAAATATCCTGATCATTTTTGGCATGGGAAGTAGCTAGAAGTAAAAAACCTGTTAATCTTGGGCTCAGGTTTAGTGTATTTCCTCACATCACACATTTTATCTGTGTTTATATGTGCACATATTGCAATGTGTTCTTATACACAAAATCAGAATCAATACAGTAGGATACAGTATCGGGAGGAGATGTATGAAAGCCAGCTCTACAGTCATCATTTAGCGATAGAGGCTTTTTAGGCAGGTGAACAGTATTGTTTTGCTACTTACATTTGCTGTGCTCGTAGGTGGGATCCATATAATCCTTTAGTTCCTCATGAATGGTTTTGGTCTAAAAATGTTAGTCTTGAATTAGTCCTTTCTCCCCAACTGATAGTTGAAGTAGATAATCTAGGTAAACAGCAGGAAGGTTCAACACAGACAAAGAGAAGTAATATGCTCAGTGAACTGTAAAATTCTGTTATTTCGTTGCTCTTAAAGAAACATTGTTTATTGCATCTGTAACAACAAAGTAGATCAGGAGTTTTCCAAAATGCAGAAATCTGGGCTGAAAGGCATGGTCTGCAAAAGTTTTATTGAATACCTCCTCGTTAGTCTCAATGACAGCAAGTGTGTTCCAGATTCTTTCAAAATGAACCTGTGTTCCATTAGCTGCAGAATTAGAAAAGCTTGAATGAAAGCTTTAAAAAGTAACAGTGCTTTGGTTAAGAAGCAAAACTGGAGTTGCATATGCACAAACAAGACACCCACCCACGTTAAATAGGTCAAAGGAATTTAAATGCACATTGCCACACTATGACTGATAATGTATATTGTTTCAGGCTATATTAATTTTATGTAGTTGTAACTAGTAACTCATTATATCTAGATTAGAGAGCACTCCTTTATAAAGGGATTATTTGTATTTAATGTGCGCTGATTAATCATGTCACTGTATCTATTTTTAGAATAGTTAGATGCCTCACAAAGAAGTTAATTATCTGGCATAAAAAACCAAACTTCTGATGTGCTATAGGATAGAAGGGGTTTTTTATATAAAACTAGATTTGTTCTGAAGATTTACCTTACAGAGATTACAAATTGTGCTAATCGTGGCTGGTTTTGTCTCAATTGTGAATGATGGTAGCTATATGAGATTTGATATGTAGGATCTGATAGCATTACTGCATATTAATTTATATTCTGAATTTTTTCTATGGTGAAAACGTCACCAAGAGAAAGAATTCAGGTACTTGCACAGTTATTCGTTTCGTTTGTCTGACCAGAGCATCACAAGAGAAAGCAGAACTAGAGACAGACGGTATCATGTTAGTCCCACCGCAAACACTGTGAAAAGGGAAAGCAGACTTCCTGAAAACTTGTATTGATTTGTCCCTAGATTAAAGTGCTTTTATTACCTACAAACAGTGAAGGGTGTAGGGGCTGTTTTTCACCCTCCTGCATCAACTGGGTTTGACCAGATGAATCTATAAGAAAGCCATCCCTGGCTTTCTTTTGAAATCTTGCATGCTTATTCCTGTCAGGCAGTTGTTCTTCTGTTCCCCATAAATCCTAACTCTTGACCACCTCTTCTTCCAGTAACATGGCAAATATCCATCCTATCTTTTTTTCTGTATGATTTGCAGTAGAGTCTTAAAAATGTGCAGGTCAGTTCTAATAATCCTAGTTACTGCTGTTTTTATGGGCAACAATGAAAGCAGGGTGGAAAAAAAGGCAAAAGACTCTTTCTCTGAAAAAAGGGGGTTTATAGAAAAATGAAGTTTAGTGGCAGAGATATAGTAGCAGCTTCTCCAGAGAGTAGTAATATCATCTACACACAATCATCTAGTAATTTGATAGTTCTGCCTTACCACTTGCTGACCATACTTGCAATGTAACACTTGCAGTTACAGTTCAATAAACCACTTTTGTTGTGGTCTATACCAGTGATTACTGTATATTAATATATCCAGAGTTAATTATACCAGAAGAGCCAGAACACTTCGAAGTACATATGGTGTGTTCTATGATCCTAAACTTTGAAAAAGTGAGAAAAATATGAACCCAAATAATAAGCTCATCTCCAGCTCTTGCAACTGACCTGAGATTTGGCTAATAAATGGGAATTGCTTACCATAAATTCTGTGACAGGATTTTTTGTACAATCATGGAGTTGTTTAGGATGGAACAGGCCTTTAGAATCATGTCCAACCATCAACATAGCCCCAGCATCATATTCACCATTAAACCATGTCTATTAGTGTCACATCAACAGGTTTTTTGAGAACTTCAAAAGTGGTGGTGACTCCACTACTTCCCTGGGCAGCCTGTTCCAGTGCTTGATAAACTTTTTGGTGAAGAAACTCAATATCCAATCTAAACCTTCCCTGGCACAACTTGAGGCCATTTCTTCTCTTCCTATTACCTGTTATCAGGGAAATGAAACTGACCCCCATTTCACTAGAACCTCCTTTCCGGAAGTTGCAGAGAGTGATAAAGTCTCCCCTGAGCCTCCTTTTCTCCAGGCTAAACAACCCCATCTCCCTCAGCCACACCTCATAAAACTTGTTCTTCAGATGCTTCGCCACCTCCATTGCCTTTCTCTGCCAGCATCTCAGTGTCCTTCTTGTATTGAGGGGCCCAGAACTGGATGCAGAAAGCGAGGTGTGGCCTCACCAGTGCCAAGTACAGGGACAATCACTGCCCTGGTTCTGCTGGCCACACTATTCCTGATATAAGCCAGGTGCCATTGGCAGTCTTGGCCACCTGGGTACAGGCTGGGTTATGTTTGGCCACTGTTGACCAGCATCCTCAGATCCTTTTCTATCAAGAATCTTCCCACCCACTCTGTCCTCAGCCTGCAGAGCTGTAGTTATTGCGACCCAAGAAAAGGATGTGGCACTTGGCCTTGTTGAACGTCAGGCTTTTGGTCTCATCCCATTGTTCCAGTCTGTCCAGATCCCTCTGCAGAGCCTTTCTGCCTTCCAACAGATCAACGCTCCCTGGGCTTGGCCGCCCAACCAGTTTTTTACCCATACTGCACTTCTCTAATGGTGTGTTCAGAATGCAAGCACAAGCACTAGATTGTCATGTAAGCAGCGATCAGGGCATACAGGTTTGAGCACGTCACTTGTTTAAAGACACAGGATACTTAATTGTGTAGATAAGCACATATTTCCTGCAAGTTTTTGTTATATCAAGGAGCTACTGTTAGGTTTCATAACATGAAATCAACCTTTTTGGGTTTCAGTCTCCTCTGAAAGAGGTAATCTCCTCTTCTAGACTTGTCATGTGCCCACACTGCTGAAAAACGTAAATTAACCATCTTTTCTTTGCCTCCTTTCATGGAATAGTCACGATTTTTTCATAGACTGGCCTCCAGATCCTTCAAACCATCCACTGAAAAATAGAACACAGGAAATCAGTAATATTGACTCACAGTCCTAATCTAGAGTCTGCAGTATCATTTTATCTATTTGCCTTACGATTATTGACTTTTTCTCTGTATCAAGAATGTTTTTTTTTTCCTTTCTTCCATGCAGAGAGTTTATGGGATCAGATTTGTAAATCATCTGAAAGTAAAAAAAATGTTCTTTAAACCCTTAGAAGTGTCCCGTGTCTAATATTTGCACTAATCCCTTCTCTCTGCTGTGTGACAAGTGTCAATAAACAACAAAAAAATAGACTACTTTTCCTTCTTGTGGAAGCTGAATTTACTGCTATCTGTGATACCAAGCCACTTAGGTATATTAAACGATGGCAGTGCTTTGAAGGTGCTAATCTACTGAGGAGGTACTGATGTTAGTGTCTGTCTGAGGTACGTCATGGTACATTTAACATCAGGCATCTGGGAGCTGTGTTGATGACACAGCGAGGAAGAAATTATTAGCAGGGACAGTTGTCCTCCAACAATGTACATTGAGCATTGCTGTGATCTCTGAGGACACCGAGAAACAAGTCCTGTTACATTATTAAAATGAGGCTAAAAGATTTCTGTGCGGTTTATAAAAAAGCGGTTTTTTGTTCCTTAAATAACAGGGTTTAATTGTTTGTATTAAAATAAAACACTGCTGTTAAAAGCCAGCAGGTAGCTTTAATAATGTGCATCAAATCATGTAAATATAAATGGACACCCTAGGGTATGAGCTGTAATCAATTCATCAGAGATTCCTAATAATGAAGCAATTAATTTGATATGGGAAAATACATCACTTGCCTTCCAGAGCTGACAAGTTGCATTTCAGTTCACTCCTCCCTCGTTTCTTCATTCCCTCCTCTTGGCATAGCTGAGTTTTCACTCACAGCCATATGTGTCAGACTTCCCATCTGTCAGAGTATTGGTGCTGCCTGAAGAGGCACTACACAAACACTCGTGTCTAAGCAGTTTAACTAGAACAGGAGGCATGCCATGCACTGTTAAAACTGTATTCAAAACTGCTTGCCTTTTATGTCGTGCTTTTCCAAAGTAACAGTGCCTTTAGGAAGGGGAAAAAAACCTAACCCAAGCTAACCAACAAACCCAAGCTCCAGCAAGCAGTGCAGTTGCGAGATGTATCACAGGCCTTGGTAAAGGAAACAAGAACATGGAGGAGAATCTGATCATGTAATTTAGGTGGTAATGAGATCATTGCTATTTCAAAGCTTACACCATGATAACGTATAAATCCAGAGATGAAATACTAAAAATAAGATGTGATAATTGAGTACAAAATGAAGGTGTGAAGAATTAATGCTAATCTTCTGGACAAATATAACTACCACGTGGAGCTGTGTGTTGTGTAGCAAAAGCTGCTATGCTAAAACAATTGGTTGTATCTGTGGTATAGTAATATATTCAAGTATTCCCCAGCTGAACTGGAAGCAGGCATACCCATGGCCTCAGCCAACCTTTTTTACATCAGCAGTGAGAGTGACTTTGGCAGGCGAGCTGACTGTAATTGGCTGTGCTCAGCACCTTAGCAGATGTGCTCAGCACGCATTAGGATCAGACTATTTTGTCTCTATGAAGCAAAACACCACTGAAAGCCACTGGAGGTTTTGCTTGACTAAGGTTTCCAAATTGGCCACTGGGTCTGTTTTCACTCCTAAAAAATATGTCATTTTCCCATGTATAATTTTTTTCTTTTAAAATATTCTTAGCCTAGCTAGTATTTTGTGTGGTGCATTGGAAATAATCTGAGGGAAATATGGCATGTGTTGAATTAGACAGGTTCACCTTTGCAATTGTACAGGTTTAAGAACGATGTAGAATGATTAAGGTGATGTTTGGTGGTGCAGCAGTGGGGGTTTATTTTTCTTGTAAAGGACTAATTATAATATGCTCCCCAAGGAATTTATTTTCTAAGGAATTCTCTTTTAATTCTGCCACCTCGCAGGTGGGTTCCAGCCCTCATGGTGGTAGTTATCATAGACTCATAGAATATGCTGAGTCGGAAGAGACCCATCAGAAGTCCAACTCAGCCCTGTGCAGGACATCCCAAGAGTCACACCATGTGCCCGAGGGCCTTGTCCAAACACTTCCTGAGCTCTGTCAGGCTGGTGCTGTGACCACTCCCGTGGGGAGCCTCTTCCAGTGCCCAGCCACCCACTGGGTGAAGAACCTTTTCCTGATTTACAACCTAAACCTCCCCGACTCAGCTTCATGCCATTTCCTCGGTCAAGGCCACAGTTATGGAAAGCTAGAGATTTATACTTGCACAATACTTTTGTAATTTTATCACACACTTAACAATTGTGTTTCTATACAGTTATTAGTAGGATTATTGTGTTGTTTAAAACTAATCAGTGCAAGGAGACAGCTCCAAATTGTACATTTCCAGAAGCACTGTATCTTATAATGAGTAATGTATAAGGTGTTAAGAGTTGAAGTCTCTGAATCCCTCTTGTCATTTGGGAATCCATTATTACTTCTTCACCGAGCAGTATACTGGATTGGTTTTCATTTTGTCTGCCTGAACTAAAGCTATGAAAAAAAGGTAATTGAAAGTGCATTGCCAGATGGATTGCCTTTGAATGTTCCCAGATCAAGAGAAACAACCTGTCTCTAGCTAAAAGTAGAAGGAATATTTTCAGTGAAGTTTGGTAATATTTGGAAGAAAATGTCCAACAATTTACTTAATTAGTAATAACAGTGAATGAAATAAGTGCCAGTAAGAATCAGACTGTAATCTGTATTTATAAAAATCCACAAAGTATGGTTTGACATCTCCTGGATAGCTTTGCTAAATGTCAATATGAATAGAGGGGACACCACTCATAATGTCTTAATATGCTGATCAGATTTCTTGTTACAGCTCTTGAAAGGCTTGTGTCCTTTTCTTACGGCTCAGTTTCAGGGCAGCAGGCCCTGTACCAGTACTAATGAGGGACAGATTATTGGTTGCAGAAGAATTATCTTCCAGAAGCATCAATCTATCCTCATGGCTGGATCTGCAAAGCTGATTTCAGTCCCAGGGCTCTCTGGAAACTCTTTTCTCTGCATGTGTCTTTTGAAGGCAGAACTGGTTTTCAGGCCTTCAGCCAGCTAGGTTTTTTTTAATAGGGAAGTTGTTTAAATGCTGGATTATAGATGAAAAATAAATAACCCCATTGTATCAGACTAAATTAATTGTTGGATATTATGAGAATTTCCTCTTGCCTTGTATAGGAACTTTGTGGTACTTGAAAGAGTTTTTTATCACAATATGCAAATATTTAAAATCAGGTTTTCTGCAAGTTAACGTTGCCTGCAAGCACTTATTCTTTGACATCCTTACATTGAGGACCTAACTTTTCCTTCCATTAATTTTTCTTAATGAATTTACAATTATTTGTGTTCAGATGATTTATTTTTCCTCTTACCCAAGGATCTTATCACACAGCTTTAGAGCAGTGAGTGCCCTTGTATCCATTGCTTTTGCTCTCTGAAGATGACTTTATAAGTTCAGCTGTGCTGTCTCTGTTCTTTTTCATTGCCTTAACTTTTTCCTAAAATATTTTATTTTGATTATAATGTATGTTATTTTACTTGGCTGTGAGCATAACTGAAATGTGGGAATTGGGCTGAGTTCTTTCTATCTCCTGCCTCGTTCCTAGTTTCTCTGCTCCCATCTCATGTGGGTTTAACACTTTTCTATTACCCTCAGAGGCTGTGAGATGCATTAGGGACATGCAACTACCTACCTAAGTGTTAGATAAATCACAATATGTCTTCACAAAGTCCTCTTATGCCTTATTTGAATTTTGGAAGTGTTGTGAAGGGAGAGAGAGAAGACAGTAGTCAGGAGATAAGTTTTGTTTTTTTTTTTCCCCAGATCTGCCTACAGACTAAGGTGAAATTGATGAAGCGGAAGAATGTCTGTGGATCCAAAAATCTTAACATGGCAGTTTTCAGAATTAGAAATGACAAAGACTTCTTTAGATCCAGGAAGAATCTTTATTTCTTGGGAATTTTGGATCAGTTTCAGCTATTTTTGCTGGCTTTCTTTATCAAAAGAGATGACTTTCTCATAATTTAAACATAAGATGCCAGAACAGTTTTTCTTCAATGATTTCATCTTCAGTAGAAACATTTTTCTGTGGAAACATACCTTCTTGCTTTAAAACTAATAAGCAAAATAACTAAACTTTTGAAGAACCCACAGCCCAAAAAGCTCTCATAACTATTGAGGACTTTAAGGTCATAGTTGGTCGTTACTATTTTTACAATATATCAGATCCCAGCCTGATACGTGTGGAAATACTTCTCATCTTCTTGGTGTCCTGATCTTTTTAAAAATCAAGGACAAGAAAATTTAAAAAAATAATTTTGATTTTGAAGGAAAAAACCCCTCAAAATCACCCTAAATCAGAGCTTTCTGGTTGGGAGTCCTAATGAACTCAATACATTAGAACTCGTATCAGGACAGAAAAAAAAAAAAGAGTAAAGCTGTCTGCAGATACATCTGGGAGTTTTACCTCAATGTGGCAGGTTAACATCACCCTGTGAATGATAATGGCTTCAACCTGAAGCTGGGAAATGCTGTAATCTCTCTTGTGACTGGAGAATCAAGAAGGAAAAACTACATTGCTGATATAAAACAGGCAGTGTAACAGCTTTTACTGATGGCAGAAAACTCATTCTCACACCCAGGAGGTGTCTGAGAGCTGACAGCATCTGTGTCAGGTCAGGTATTTCACAGTTGTGTATGTTTCCTTTTTCTTTATTGTGGTGTTGCTCAGTGTTTTGAAAAAATTCCAGCTACCTATTTCTTGACTAAAGGATATATTAATGTTTAATAAAATCATAAAGGTCATAGAGAGGTAAAGTAGTTTCTAACAGAAGGAATACAGATTTGGGTGTAATGCTCATAACAACATAGTAGTTCTTTAACTTACACATGGCTTTTAAGTAACCTCTAAACTCTTTGCTTATTATGGATATTTAGGACTTATAAAAAAAAATAGATAATTTTCTAATTTAAGGAACCTACACGTTTTCTTCCTATGCTGACTAACACATTGCTTCTGACTTAAGATTTCACTGAGCTGCAAATTGGAGGCTATTCATAGGGAATGAGGATGCCTGCTTTTTTTCTTTGTTCCCAAACTCCTGCCTAGCCATCTTCTACTGCCCACTGCTGGAGTCTGAGTGCTGGGATAAGCATGTTTTTGCCTGGATGCTCTTTCACAGCAGTATTGCATCTGTAAGGCTCGGACTCACCAGGCTGTTGGACGGAGGGTTTGGCAAGGTCTGCATCAGCATGTAATTCCATGCAGTAGGACAGGACCATTAGACAGGAGCTGAGACCCCTACATCTACGGTTTTTCTTTGAACTTGATTTAATCTCATCTTCTGGACTGAATATACCCCTTATGTGTGTGATCATGATGTATTTGACACGGTAGTAGGGAGTAGATAGTGGTTTGTGTACTCCTGAAGCAGAGCTTCCAGTTTGATTTCCTGTAGAGGTTATCTAGTTTGTACTCACCCAGTCTATCCAGTGTGCTGAACCAATGCACAGCAAGTAGGCACAGCAAGGGATTTGTTTCAAATTTACACTGATATTCTGAAACAATATATTAATGTAACTTAGATCTACTTTGTCTTGGGCTCTTACAGAAAGACTTTTCTTTCCATTTGTGTAGCTGATAATGGCTTCTGTTTCAGAATGACTCTTATATAATATGTGGGGCTGACCTGATGGCACAGCCATACAAGCCCAGTAATTAGTTAATTAGCATTATTAATGTGCGTGTTTAATAGGCATGCCTGCAGAAAGAAGATAATTAACTATGTTGGATAGTATTAGAGAGCAGGTTTGTATCTAATGTTGCTGAAGTCCATGCTTTTTCTTCGTAACATAGAAGAGATTTCAGTATGAAAAAACTCACTGAAGAGTCAAGAACAAATTCAACAACATGATGATGTGTATGTTTTCTGCCTGTATTTTTGAATTAAATTTTTGTCTCATAACAGGGAAATAACAGTGATACAGACACTTCAGACCAGATCTGCAGAAGCTCATTTACATTTAGGTGGAGCAATGCTGCAGTCCTGAGGCAGTGGCAGAGGCAAGATCTTCAAGGAAGCACTGAAGTGGAGGAAAAAAATGGGAGGCCATGAACTCTGGGGAGACAAGGATCAGAGCAAATTTCCTGTGGCTTCTCTGCAGGTAGAAGAGGTTGGAATTTCCTTCAGCATTGCAGAGCAGGCTGACTGGTTTGGGAATTGCACTGATAATGAATGCTTGTGGCATTGGGAAGAAGAATATGGGTGCCACTTGCTTTGAGGAGAAGAGCTGGTCAGTTATGTTTTGCCTTTGCCAGCAGCTCCTGGTGAATTTTTGCAGTCATTAGAGCTGCAGCATGAAACTGGTCTGTGGGATCTCAGCGCACTGCTAATAAAGGCATCATGCTTATGTGGCTGGAAAAAATGAAGGGCCAAAAATCTCACTTGTAAGTTCTGTTCTTTATTCCTTCTGAGATATCTTTGTTCGTTTGAAGGAAGGTTTTGGGGATTTTTAATTATGGAAATAGATGTGTGCAGACATTTTGAGATTTTTAAAATCTGGAAGGAAATGCCTGTCCTAATTTCCTGAGATAATGGGAAGTGTTAGGAGCAGAGTATTTTGTATTTTTTCTACAGAAAATCACATAGCTAAAGCAATAGCTGATGATTTTCATCATCATCAAAAAAGGATAATGTCGTGGCATTTGTTGTCCCTCCACCAATGAGAACATAAACACCATCAGATTCAAGCCAGAAATAAGTATTTTCAATTTGAAAAACCAGTGTAAATATATGATGAAATTTCAGCCATTGAAATAAAAATCCATATGCAGAAGGGGTTTTCTTTTATTTTTTTATTTTTAATAATGATATTATGTTTCATTCTGAATTTTGAGAGACTCAGAGCTATTTTAAGGAAGGCATTTAAGGACTTCTGTGTGACACATCACTACTGCTTGAAATCTTTGGCAGTATGTTAAGATTTATTTTATGTCATCTTCAATTTTTTGGGTGAAGAAAATGCAAATTCTGCCTTCTGGTTTGTGTTTTCAGGCTTTTTTTTTTTTCTTTGTAATATGAAACAGTGCTAAATTAAACAGAGGGCTAACCATGTGAGATGATAAATCTCACCAATCACTTTAAAAGACTTTCTGCAAAATACTTTGTTATCAAGGTGAATGAAAACCTTCAACACCTAATGAAGCCAGTGAGAGTTGAGAGTTTCCTCTGAAGATGTGTCTGGTAAATTTTGAGTTTCCTCTGGAAAATCATCCTCCTGTAAGTCTGTGCCACAGCCTTTTTAATGGTTAGTCAAAGACCTAGATCTGACCTTAAATGTAATCAAGGTAGGTGTTCAGTGTTGATCCATGATTTACAGAAGGTTTATGTTCAGTTTAAGGGGAATAAAGTGTTCTTCAGTTTTAGGGCCTTCAGTTGGATGATGTGAATAAGAGTCTTCAGGTACAAAACATTTATTTTTGTGTAGTGAATCCTCCTATCCTTTATTCAACTGCATGGCTGGAATTTACAACAACAGCCAGGACCTAGTTCTGGAATAACTGTGGGGTTTCTTTAAACTCAAAACCGACACATATCGCTGGCTTAGTCTAAATAATACCTTGTTCCTAAGAGCTTTTCCACATTAGACTACTGCACTCTAATGATTGTAGCTGTACTTTACATACAAATACTGTCATAACGTAGTGGGAAAAGACTAAGTCATGCATATATAAGTTTGAGCTAACTCTAACTTTTGAAAAATAACCATTTACAAGTTTATTACCTCATTTGATGCAAGAATGACTCTTCTTTTGCAGTAATGCTCCTTTGAATGATGTAAGATAAAGCCCATACACTCTATTGGGCAAACCCATAGGTAAATACCGGGGGGGTGGTGTGTGCTTCTGTACGGTTTGTGACCATACAGTAATCTCTTCCTTTTACAATATGTGATAATCAGCTGAACATTTTATGCATAATAGTATTGTGGGTCTGTGTAATGGAGCAGAATGAAATACTTTTGTTTGAATAGGTAGTTTTTGGCTTGTTGCTGAAATTCACCTTGCTTTCAGTGTGGTCACAGGTTTTGGGAATGTATTTCTGGATGTTTGAGTGTGACTGAAACTTTGCAACTTTTTGGGGTAAGTATTGTTCTGCTAGGAATTAAATTCTTTTCCATCAACATTTAAATTATAAAAGAAAGGAAAACAACAGAATCTCTGGTCCTTACTGAATCTGTAACTGCTGTTTCATGGAAGAATGGATTTTAAATATTTAATGCTAATAAATTTTGTGTTTCTCTGTTAAAAAGGGCATATTTAATCTAAGCCTGAGGAGAATTTTTAGAAAAATACCAAGAAAAACTTGAAAAATTAATGTTAGAACAGGGCTGTTAGGAAAAAGGAAGGCAAATGTTTTTTAGGAGTTATTTTAGAAGTTATTAGAAGTGTCTTTTTGCCTCACTTTTTTTTTTTTTTGTGAAAATAGTGATTGTAATGGACATGCTGCTCTCTGTGTCATGAAAGAGGGGAATTTGAGAAATATGAGAATCAATTTGGCTGAACTAGAGGTTCTGAAATGGCTTGCAAGTCTATTAAAACTTCCACACATCTGCATTTCCAAACTAATAGTTGACATCACCTGTCCCATCCCAACAGAGCCTGTCAGGAGGAACGAGAACTGGTGTAATATGACAGCTGCTTTTAGGTAAGTGAGAAAAAGCGCTGCTGCTATTGCTGCCCTTGATTGTAGAGCATGAGACACCATGGGCTGCATGAAGTGCAGGAAAGGGCCTTGTCTGAGGAGAAACAGTTAAGGAGGCAGGAGTGAACTGGCTGCAGGCATTTCACATTTAGTGGTCTAGGAAAGAATTGGCAAGATGATGGTTGTGGGGAGGAAGGAAGAAAAAGAATGGAAAGAGGAAAAGGGTATGCAAAAGATGCAAAGGGAGAGTAGTAAAGATACACAAATACGATAAGAAGACATTAACCTTATGGTATCACCTTTGATTGATGAGAACCATATTGCTGGAAGCTGTGAGGATACATGCAGTGATATGCATCACTTTGTGCTATATACATGCCTTTCTATGCTTTTCTTGCAGTTTTTGGTCCTAGCTGTTGTTGGAATAGGGCATTGAAGTAGATGGTTTCATGTGATGACCGAGGAAGAGCATTCCTTTATTCTTTCTCTGTTTTGCCATAGCAATGAGAAGAAGGAAACCTGAAAACAAACAAACAAAAAAAGGAGACAGCCTTATCATGAGCAAAATGCTTCCTTAAAATTCAATTTCGCGTTTTCTGCCTGAGGATGTGATTTGGAAACTGGCCAAGAAAACAGGAATCTCTTTCTGGCAAGTCTGAGTTTAGCTCTGGTCTAGCCTCAGGCAAATTATATCATCTTCCTACATGAATGACAAACACAGAACAAAAAATCTTACCCAAGATACTGAGGGGGTGCTTGTATCAATGGTTATGTGAAGTGTATGTTGCATGCTGTATAAAAATTATCACCATGATTCCATTTTTCACAGCTGAACTCCTGATAAACCTGTGATATGCTGGTGGGAAGGCTTCTGGGAGTCTGCTGTTAAGGTCTGCCTGCCACCAAAGTGAAAGCAAGGTACCATTGTGTCAAGTGGAGTTCAACTGTCTGCATTTGTACTGTCAATCATGCATTTATAAAAAGGAGTTTTTTCTTGGCCTTAGTTAAAAATATTTCTGGAGTTCATTTCTCTTTGCTGTCAGACTAAATAGCATTGAAGGTAAGGTGTTTAAAATAAATTTCATTGAGAGGAGATGTGTCTATTATTACACTGTCTTTTGCAAATATCTTTATGTTTTTGCATCTGTAAGTAATGTAAATTACTTAATGTATAGAACATTTACTTGCTTGCATGACATATTTTAAGCAAATGAGATTATAAATGTCGTGTACATGTACACACATGCTAATGACAGTTTGTGTTCGTTTGTGGAAGAATGTAAGAGTTTCCAGCCTCTATCACCTCGTGGTGTGCTCCTAAGGTACCGCTCTGATAAGTGCTGCACCTGGGGAGGAAGAGCCCCAGGCACCAGTGAATGCTGGGGCTCACTTCCTGGAATGCAGCTTGGCATGAAAAGACCTGGGAGTCCTGGTCAACACCAGCCTGGACATGAGCCAGCAGCACGCTCTGGCGTCAAAGAAGGCGTTGGCCGTTCTGGGCTGTATGAGGAGTATTGCCAGAAGGTCGAGGGTGCGGATCCTTCCCCTCTGTTCAGCACTGGTGAGGTCACAGCTGTAGTTCTGGGTCTGGTTCTGAGTTCCCCAGTACAAAAGAGACATGGACATGCTGGAAGGAGTTCAGTAGTGGGCCACAAAGATGATTAAGGGACACTGGAGTATAGCATAGAAGGAAAGGCTGCAAGAGCTGTGACTGTTCAACCTGGAGAAGAGAAAGCTTAGGGGAAATTTTTTGAGGAATATCTGAAGAGAGCTCAAGGAGAATGGAGCCAGGCTATTTTTAGTGAGTGCCCAGTGTCAGGACCAGAGGCAACACACTGAAACACAAGGGCTTCTCTCTGGACAGTTGTCGGAGACTGAAATGTTACAGTTTATGACTTAAATATTTTCGTGAAGGACTTTTAAAACTGTATTACAAAAGCTGCAGAGAAGACTACCACACTCTGAATGGGGCTCTGAGAGAGCCTCTCACTGATGAAGATTAGGTAACAACTCAGGTCCAGGCTGGAGAAGAATACATTCAGAGAGATCAAGCCTAAC
>VZRR01013406.1:1160849-1213864 GCA_013398015.1 Oreocharis arfaki | reverse complement strand
TTTTTTCAAATTTCAGAGATGTTGGAGTTAGTTGGTTTCCTGGTGGTGTGGTTTTTTTTCTTTGCATGTGTTTTTTGTTTTTTTTTAACTTGGGACTGCCGATTCAAGTATGATAAAGTAAGTTTGTGCAGGAATTCATTCATGCTTATTAGATATTTTCAGAATTATGGGACTATAAAATAACCTAAAACATTTGCTATGGATTTTTATCTTAAATTAGTGTGTAGCATCTTTATTCAAAGAAGAGAGGTGCCTGAATTCATGGTTCATTTTTTCACTGGCATACTGAGTTATTGGCTGTAAACTGAAATACTTATTCATTGTAATATTTTTCCATTGCTTTCTGAGCTATTTTGTTCTTGATCAAGCTTTTATGATACTGTGCATTACCTTTATCAACATCCTAGGAAATGCTGACATTTGTTCCCTCCCAGATGGAGGATTTCAGAACTCAATATCTATCTATAATTGATTTATGAATTACCAACCCTCTAGTGGATAGAGCATCTTCAGTGTTGCCCTCTGCTCCAAGTTCTAATGGGAATGCTTTTTAGTGTTTTTACCATAAATGACTTTATTGTCATGGGCACTCTTGTATATGCACTCTTGTACATTATTAAAGGGGGTGAAACAACTGCATGAAGTTTCGTAAACAACCAGCCATCACATACAAATTTAATTAGGAGATAGATTTTCTTATACTGTATGCGTAAACAAGGTGTGTGAGTGACCCTGCTGATTATCAACAGAAAAAGAACTCCAAAGCTCCAGTTGTGGTAACTGCTGCTATTCGAATTTTCCCTTCACACTTGGTACCATGCTTTTTTGTCCTCATGCGTTGTGATGGTTCGCGCTTTCTTAATTTATGGAGATGTCATTGAAACTGACCAGACTGCTCTGTCTGCTGTTTAAAGAAGGAGATTTATTTCTTTGCTCCAAAAGGTGAAAGGGTCCAAAGGTAAGGCACACCTGTGTTCTATGAAGATATTAGTATCGTCAGACCGTAGTGTCTCGACATGTGGTGCATGTTGCACTTACATAGCAGTAGTGAAGAACAGAAGCTGAAAATCTGGTGTTTCTTTTGTCTTGGTTGTATTTGTTGTCCCAGCTGTAGCTAGGTAGGATTGTGTTTGCTTTTCAGTGCCTGCACTATCATGCCTATTGCAAACAAATCCTTCTTTTGCTTCTTTACTTGCTACTCCTAGAAACTTGTATTTTCTGCTCTCTCTTTACCCTATGTTGTCTTTTCTGGGAACACCACAGAAACCCCCTAAGATTAAAGTTTCCTTTACGCCTTTCAAAGGTTACAATTCAGCTGTCATTCTTTGCCCAGTTTCCTAGTGTCTTTAAATTCAAATTCCCTGAATCTGCCATGGGTGTGAATTATGATGCAATAGAACACCTAATCTTATGAAGTATAAGGTTAGAAGTCAAGTACCATTAAAGGCAAAAATCTATGAATTGTTGTGCCATAAGTCGTTTAATAAAATATTGTGTGGCTCTAAGTTGGCCTGGTGCAAACCTTTACTTAAAAAAAAAACCCAAAAAACCAGAAAACCAGAAAACAAACCCAAACCATAAAGAAAGTTCAGGAATAATTTATTTTAAATTATGTTAAAATTACTTTGAGTACAAATTAAATGGGTTAAAATTATGGTATATATGTACTCTCTTTTAGGTTAACACTGAAAAGTCTGCAAATAGATTTAGTTGAAAAGGAGTATAGCTGCGGATTTTTAAAGCTAATAGAATCACTGTGTTGTGCAGGATGAGTGTCATGGAATGGTTTGGGTTGGAAGGTGCCTTAAAGATCATCCAGTTTAATTTCTCCTGCCGTGGGCATACGTTCCACTAAAGCAGGCTGCTCAAACAAAGTCCCATCCAACCTGACCTTGAAACTTTCAAGACTGGGGTATCCACAGCCTCCCTGGAAAACCTGTTGCAGTGCCTCACCACTCTCATATTAAAGAATATCTTACTTGTATCTAATCCATACCTACCCTCTTCCAGTTTAAAGCCATTCCTCATTTTCCTGTCACTTCGTTCTGTTGTAAAAAGTCCCTCTCTGGCTTCTTTGAAGAGCTTCTTTAGGTACTAGTAGACTGCTATAAGGTCTTCACGAAGCCTTCCCTAAAGTCTTTCAAAATTGCTCCCTTCTTTCTCACAAGCAGAAGTATAGGAGGATTGTGAGCACCTAGTCTGATATAAGTAGTAAAGACAATAGATCCTGCAGTCTTTTGTTACCATTTCTTCTTGCAGTGGCTGTTCAGAAGTTGATCAAAGTAGCTTTACAGTATAGAAGCGTGTGGTAATTTTCCATCAGGAAAAGCATTATTGTAAAGAAAACTGTTTAGGGCTGTTTAAGAGCTAAACCAAGGTGAGTTTTTTCTTAGTTCTCAAATGCTTTGCGCTTAAATATCAGAACTTAGACCCTTTTTGTGCAAGATCCACATGTATATGTGAATCCAATAGGTGTTGAATTGTGCTGCTCTTAGGAGCACTTACATTCACAGTGAATGTCTTCCAGTTGGTGACATCTGGTAGATAGTGGAAGCATGATTAATAGTCAAAGAACAGTTTCTCCATCTGAAATACAGAAATCTTTATTTTCACCTTTTTTCCTTTATCTTAAGAAAAAAGTAATCAAAGTTTATAAAACTCCATTTGGAGGTGTGATACCCAAGACTCATTTTCATGAAGGTGCTTCCTAAATTTTAAATATTAAAGTTCTATTTAAGTAGTATCCTTCTCCTTCTGACATTTGGATTTAGATTAAAATGGTTCCAAAGCTTGTCTAACAGCTTGTCGAGTGTTCACACCATAGCAGTAAGGGAATATTGTCGCATTACATCTAGTTGTTCTGGTTTTGCCTGCCAGACTGTGACAAGGTCAAAGCACAGCACAAAGATCTGAGTTACAGTTAGAAACAAGATGTAATAAATTTCTCAATAAAGTTGCCTAAATTTGGAACAAATGGAGAAAATAGATTTTTTTCATAGCTCTGGCAAAGTGGACGATGGTTATTGCGCTGTCCCATCACTGGAGCCAGATTCTGAGAGACGCCATGCACTTAGCATTTGAAGATAATTTGATGTCCTTTGGAAATTTTTTTCAAATTTTTTCCGTGTCTGTCCTCCTATAGGTGCATTTTCTGGTCGTTAGATTTTATCTAATTACTGAGTGTGAAGATATAATTTCTTACAGTGGGCTTTTAAATTATACAGTTCCACAGCTATTGTCATTTCTAATGTCTATAAATGTGGCTTCAGTGCTGCAGATATAACACATATGTTGAGCTGTTTCTTCTTTTTCTCTGGGCTTCTGAACACTCATTTTCATTTTGGAAAGGTATTATGTTGGTACACCTGGTGAGTTTTCACTGACTACTCCTTTTATAAGTGCAATTGCACTGTCAGCTCAGAACTGACCTTTAGGAAAAAAAAAAGTGCAAAGCTGGAGGAGAGCGGAAGTACCCAGAAACTTAAAGATGGAGGTGGGTTTTTAATTGAATTTCTAAATGGACTGATTTAGTTCAGGTCTTGGTTTTGAGACATTTAAAGGGCCTGGCCCCATATGCAACTGGCCTATTAGATTTGTTATTTATAACGTCTTCAAATTATATTTTGACACTTGTGCATTTTCTGCTGTCTTATTAGAAGAATTCACGTGGCAGTATGCTCGTTTTTTTTCTGTGGAACCTATATTCTTTTTTTTTGTTCACCAGTCAGCCTTTCTGGATTCAGGAACTTGTTCTGAATTCCCTGACAGAATTTAATGTCAACAGAATACCTGTTTTTTTTTGGTTGCTTGTTAGAGAACTATTGACAGCAGACGAGATGATAGATGTGTGCACATACAGAAAGTAGCTCTGTGTAAGATTTGTCTCCTTAGACAGCAGGTTAGAGAACAAACACCCACGCAGACTGCAATTCTCTAATGGTTGCTCTTACCCCATAGAGAAATAACCAGCTGGCTGACAGTTTGGTTGGACACAAAACACATTCAGTTCTGATCTGTGCGTGGGCAAATTTGAGTCGCGCGATGGGTGTGGGGCTGGCTGGATAAATGAGTGATGTTTTTGATTCCTACCTGTTGAAATACAGCCCTGGTCTTATAAGCTCAGCTTGTTAGAAGACCACTTACTTTCATGGGGATATTCATTAGGGACATTTTCTCCCTCTCTCTCTCTTTCTCTATCTCCTTAGAGAGCTCAAGAATGAATGGTTTGGCATTAAAAGCAGGCTGTTTGTGAATCAGACACCTGAATAATGATCCTGAAGTTGTTATTTTTATGCAAATATGGCTATTAGGATGAGGATGAATATACAAATTAATGAAGCCTGATATAGGAATAAGAATTAGTTAATCCAGCAAAAAGTGCAAATGGTATTTTTAATCTTTCAAAGGAGTTGCAGGTCTTTTTTTTTTATTGTTTTCTCTATCTTCTTACTTCCTCACACTTCTTCAAACTCTTTAGAAAGTAATTTGGCTCTTAATGTCCAGTTGAGGAAGCATAGAATAAAACAATTCAGTAAAATCCAAGTGTCTTACAGTCTATATAAACTAAACTTGTGGTTGTAATAAATTGTGGTACATCAGTCAGCTCCAGATCTAATCTTGTAGCTTTTAATAGCAGCTGCTTGTGATAAAACTTACTGTCTGTGGCCTAAGCCAAATTGGAAGAATTTGTTCATCTGTTTCTTCAGCACAGATTTCTCAGCGTGAGCCTTCTGTTCCTTGCAGGTGATAAAGGGTTCCCTTGAAAAGCATGCAAAATTTATCTACCAGTAGAGTTAGTGACAATGTTGCTTTTAACAGCTGAGGGAATAATATTGAGAGCACCTGTCCTTGTTTCAGCTAGGGTAGAGTTAATTTCCTTTGAATAGCTGTTACAGTGCTGTTTTTTGGATTTGGAATGCCAGTGGTGTCAATAACACACTGATGTTTTGGTTTTTCTGCTGTTGTGTTTATCCTAAATCAAGGACTTTTTTTTTTCCTTGTCTCATACTCTGCCAGTGAGAAGGTTTGCCAAACAAAAAGCAAACTGTGAGGGAGCAAAGCTGGGCTAGGTCAACCAAACTGACCAAAGGGATATTCCACACCACAGAATGTCATGCCCTATGAAGTATACAGTATATAAGCTAGGGAGAGTTACCTGGGTGACCGATCTGGGTTCGGGAAGGAGGGTCTGGCACTGATCTGTGGGTGGTGAGCAATTGCATTGTGCACCACTCGTTTTGTTTCTTTTCTTTTTATTATCATTATTAGTATTATTTTACCATTGTTATTGTATTTTACTCTGTTATCAATTATTAAACTGTTCTTATCTCAACATACAAGTTTTGCTTTGATTCTCCTCCCCATTCCACCAGGGTGGGGTTGATAAGAGGGGAAGTTGAGCAAGCAGCTGCATGGTGTTTCATCTCCAGCTGATCTTAGAACCATGACAGCACCTTAAATTCCTTCCTTAAATTCTATTTTATAGACTTCTGATCATTCTAGGCTTTTTTTCTTTCAATTTCAAAAGAATCTGAAAAGGTCAAAAAATGTCTGTCTGTACTTATCCCAGTGTTAAATATTAAGTGATTTCTTCTGCAGGCTGCTCTTTATTGGAGCCCCTTGTAGTGGTAAAATCACTTGAGAAACATATATGAGGATGGCAATGGTAATGGTGTGCTGTTCTTCTTGAGATATCTGTTATTACAGCATGTCCCGGTCCACTTGCCTCTCATTTAATCCATATTTTTTGGGCTACCCAGAAAGGAGGATTATGATTATTCAGTAATCTTCACTGGAACTACCAAATCAGTATTTAAAATATATTGGTCTTGAATAAATTACAAGCTTGAATGATGTAGTCTAGCAATTAGTTAATTTTTTTTTTTTAATGAAGTTGTTGGTGAACTAGTTAACTGTGTAACATACCATTCATATACCCTTTATGATGCATTTTTGTTCATGTTCTTACAAGGACTTCTGCTGAAACAGATGTTATTTAGTTCTCTCTTTCCTGCTTACTGAAAGTATGAATTCTTTTGAGTGTTAAAATACTATTTTTGCATGGTAAGGGTACCCCACTTTAGTTGTTTGGAATAGGAGATAATGATAGCGGACACTCATGAAGTTTTAGCAAATACTGGTACTTTCAGCCCAACTTGAAAGTATGTCTTTGATTCAAAAACTGATTCTAAAGTATCCCTGTCTTTCTTAACAGAGTGGGCATGTGTGCATGTGCACACATGTTTTGTGTTAAGAGTTGTATCTATTTCTTTGGTACTGCTTTTTTTCTTCAGCTGCAGATTAGGGATGTCTAAATATAATACTCTGAGGTTGAAAAATGGGTAGATGTTATAGTTACAAATTTTATTTAATATATTCATTTCAGCGTCCCTTTGTTTAATGCCTGTTTTCGTATCTGAATTGATGTGATAAGATTTATCACAGGAAAAAAAGTCAACCATTTTTAGTCAAGTGGGTTCATAACTACCTTTGCTACAGTGATTCTGCAGATGTCGAGTTTTAGCACAAGGACACACCACACATTTCGTTACTCAAAGTTCTTTTTGAGAGGTTTGATGTCAGGCAGTTGTGGTTGCTAAAATACTTCTCCTAGGTGGACCACTATGCTGCAAGAAAACCTGTATGTTTTCTTGTTTCTAAGCGCAGAAGTTGTTCCAGTAGATATGAGGAATACTGGGTAAAAACCTGACCGATCACATGTGAGAGCAGTGGGTTAAAACTGATGTAGGTGCTACGCTGAGAATGAGAAGGGAAAGGCAGTGTTGCTATGGAAGGATGTGAGAAAAATCTGGTGGAATAAAGATGGAAAAAATATAAGTTGAATATCCTGAATTAGTCAGTGCACCAAATACTAATGAAGAAAAATTCCTTAGGCAAAATTAGAAACTAAGAAGATATATAGATGTGAGCATTCTTACGTTTTAATCTGAAAACTGGAGAAGAAATACGGTGGTAAAACAAAAATAATAATGGAGGAAAAGTGAATTAGATATGAGTATCTGACATGATTTTTAAAATTTCATTGGAATGGGCTCTGGTATGCCTTTCCATTTTGACTGTCTGCAAATATCAGCTTTGCTGAGCAGGTTTTCTGTATCTCTCCTGAACTCATACAGAACATACAGAATTCATATAGAACTCAAACAGAAAATAACATATAGGATGCTGGACTCTCTGGAGGCTCTGCAAATATTAGTGTGAACAGAATCCCAATGATAAACACAATTCCAGTAGTGAATTACTTGCATCTTATATCTTGCTTTGTAACAGCTTATGTATGACACCTAGGAAGAAATTTAGCAATAAATAACAAACAGCATGAAAAATCACTACAAAGGAGCAAAATGTCATGGAAAGAATATTCAGCTGAATGAATGGATAAGCAAAAAATTTTGCTGGTGAGTGAAAGACTTTGATTATGAAGTCACAAATAAAGTTTCGTAGGGGACCTGTTCCATTGCTTAGGCAGTGGTTAATTGGTTTTTCTCAAAGCAACAAATTTACAGGCTGGATTTATCGGAGTATTGATGTGGCTTCCTGCAAAGGAAGTTTGTCTTAGGTGAGATAAATGACATAGACTAAAAATGGGCTCTTTCTAAATGTAGTGTTCCAGTAATTTAAAAATGATTGTGTATTTTGCCACGTGGGAACAGGCAGAAGCAGGGACTGTGGTGAGGATTATTGATTGCTGCAGGAGTGAGCACTTCCTAAACAATTGTACCAGTAAAAAAAAAAGAAATCAATCAAACATGTTGAGAATTTTTAAAGAAAAATACCATCTCTTATTCAAAATATTAGCAAGTTCTGTCAACTTGAAAGATGGCACCTGCACACACAGGTGTTGCTTTTCATGCAGAACATTTGGTGTAATATAGCTCTCTCTGGTTATAGAACTGCATAGCAGTGATATTGACACCACACAGTACTGAACAGTTAAGTATTCCTAAATGCTCTCTGTCACAAGTCCTTTAATTTAACTCCTTAAAGGCATAAAAAAGCCAGAAGTAAAAACTCAGTCTTTCCGCGTGTTTTGTAGTGACTTTCACTTGGGTTTTTCTTTTGAAATACTTTAGTTCTGATACAGTCTTAAGAATTGCAAACATTTACTTTACACTGGGAGATTAGATGACCTGAAACCATGGATCAGTGGAGAACATTATTTTGTTTCCAAGTCAAACTCTTCCCTTTTGGGTTTCATACTTTTCTGTTGTCTTAAACTCCTCTTCTTCCTTCTGGGTTTTGTCTTCTGCCTCCTTTTAATTTTTTTCCTCCTGACTGTGAACTGGTGGGTTTTAATGCTTGGGGTTTTTTTTAAAGTATTATTCATGGCCTCCTGACTATACAATTCAATACTTTTGAAATCAATCTACTCTGTTCTTCATTTCATAAGAATTAAGAATTAAGCTTTTATAAGCTTCCTGATACCTTCTCTTTTACTCCTGATACCTTCTGGTAGCATCTCTTTTTCTTTGACTGATACATGATATCCTAACAAGGTTGAGTGTTGTTTTCCAAGTGAATAGCTTTATTCAGTGAAAAATGCAGTTTTAGTCAATACAAAACTTTCGAGACTGTTGCAAAATTGGGTGAATATTTTAGGACCTTTAATTTAAAAAGTGGCTCCTCAACAACATTAGTTGAAATATATCCAGATTATTTCTCTGGATTCATTGGAGATGTAACAGCATGTATACAAACAGCTGGAGGAGCTATCCGATCTTTTTCAGAACCTTGATGGAGCTGCTGAATTTACTAACTCTTCCAGGTCTAAGAAGATGGATAAAAATGAGGACAGAGAGCTTTGGATGGATTTTTCCTGTTCTTTCCTGCTGAAGCTGTTCTCTGTTAATAATTCTGTTCTTACACTTCAGGATATAACAATGGAGTGGTTGTCTGTGTGGTCAGGAACATCTGAGTTCTGGACCCTATTCTAAGATTATTTAGATAGATGCCATAAAGTGAGACTGTTTAAAATAGAGACAAATGTGCACCAGAAGAGCTGACATTTCAAAGTTTAGGGAGAAACTCTGAAGGTGCACAGTGGGAATTTGTAGCCTGCTCTCCAGAGGAGTCACTTAACCAGATGTTTATAAAGTAGAGAGAACATTGTAACTCTCCTCTCCTGAAGTCTCACATGTGGCTCTTGTGTGTGCAGGTGTATCTCTGTTCACCCAGTGCTCCACTTCTACCAAAAAACTTGAAAATGTGATGAAATAATTTTTCTCTAAACTTATAGAAACCTATGGTTTCAAATGCAAACTATTATGTCAAATCATACCTTTGGCTGTGCCTGAAACACATTTTCAGTACTTTGGCCATTTAATAATAAAAATCAGTCATCCATTGAGCATAATCGAGACCCAAAAGATCAGACCTGTCATCATCTTCGTCAAATTCTTCAGGTGATTATGTCAGCAGCAGCTCTATTGGCTTCATTAGAGCTTTAGCCATGTATTATATCAAGCTCGGGTGTCTGGAAAGAAAATTCATCTCCTTTAACAACAGCGGTTGGCTGGAAATTGACTTTTAAATCTCTACCTGCATCTCATCTCTTGGCCGAGAGATCCCAGTGAGTATGAAGTAAATATAACAATTTGTTTAGTGGCTAATTTCTTATTTTTCAGAGGGAATAACTTTGGAAAGCTTTTTGTTATTGCTATGAAGCTAAGCTAAAATATTATCCTGTCTTCTACTGTGAATACACAAAAAAACCCTTTGTTTAAAAATATATACATTATTCTTAAATACGTTTTTTTTCTATTAAAAAAAAATATTTACAGAAATTGTAGGAGAATGGATTTTTTTAGCTAGATTGCTGATGGCATAAGCCATAAACTAGCAAGCTATGTTCATGGGTCAGTGAATACTTCGTGACTGTAGATATATGAAAGTCTGCTGAGAGAGCACATCACGCCCTGCTCTCCTTCTAGCATCATTCAGTTGTTTCTGAGAGGTGAGAGATTTCTATTTGCCATATCATCCCTTTTTATTATTTTTAACACCAGCTTTCTGAACATGCTTTTTTCACCCCACCGTCTGTCCTTGTTCTTTTTTATTTGCTAGAAGAGGTGACTGTGTGGAAGGAAAGGTACGAAAATACGACAATGACAGGATGTTGATACAGACAGTAGTTTAGGTAGTGAGGTGCTCTCATTGTCCTCTACTCGTATCTCCTGTGTGCTTTAATAGCAGTGTATTAAATAACTTTACCCATGTTACCTAGAACATGGTGTGGAATAAGCCTTTCTCTCCCTCAGTAAACCTCAGGTAATTTCTCACTGCCAGTCCTGTGACACAGACCTTTGTTTATGCAGTCAGGGAGATTGAAATTACTGCCTGTATTCTGATATATTTAATTTGGTTACCAGAATGTCTGATCATATTTAGATCCATTTGTGTCTCATGGGATCCTCCTAGTTTACACTCCAGATGCTTGCTTTTTCTGGCCACAAAACAATCAGTATTGTGGCTGGTTCTATTTCCTGCTGTAACATTTAAATTACAGAAAAATATTTTTTTATTTTCTGTTGTGCTTTAGTATATTCCTGAACCACACAGAATTATGTTAATTATCTTTATGAAAGTAAAAGTTCCCAGTCTTCTCAAAAGAAAAATGCAGGATAGTTGGAATTATTAGTGTAATAATAGATTTTTATTTAGATGTCCATCAATCACAAAAGCAATGAGAAATTCACATTTAATGCTTAGCCTCAGATGAGCTAAGGGCTAAGCACTCACCCTTTTCATTGCTAATTGTAAAAATTTGGTGTTCTTATCAATTCTTTTAATGAAGAAACAAAACAAGGAAGGCAGACTTAGTGGCATGTGGATCTACCAGTACGATTAAAAACTTGCAGATTGTGGATTTCAAAACCAGTGTAAGCCTCATTTTTTACACTGGAACCTATTGCGTGTTATATATTTGCTCAGTTATTGTTAGTTAGGCGGACTCTGCTTTACACAAGAAGAATCATGATAGGTGTCCTCTTTAGAAGTCCTTGTAAAGTCAAGTACATCAATAAATATTTTTAAACTGATCATACATCATCATACACATGCTCAATTATTTGATATGATGGACTGTGCTCATTGTCAATTAGGTCCATACGTGAAAAGAATGATGCAGAACTTTTAGCCTTAGGGTTTATTTTTAATTCTGAGGAGTTAAGTCTCTAAATAAAATGAAATTATTTATAGATTCTTTTTTAATATTCTGGATGGTGCCATCATCTTCTAATCAATGTCTCTGATAATAGATGGTTCTACATTAACTAAGCTAACTTAAAAATGGCTCAAACAGTTGTTTTTTCATCATATAACTGACACTTTCTGAAGAAATATCTGTTGCCATGTTGCTAAGTTTCCCTTTTTAATTATTTTTGTTCAATCTCTGTTCAGAGACAGAGATTGTCGGATTACAGAAGCAGAGAAGTAGTATGCAAAATTATTAACTAGATGGTACATGCAAGTATGGCAAATTCCAGGTTGACCCTCAACTCTTTCCAACCCTTCCCTCTTTTTCCCCTTCAGCAACGGTTTCGTTTCAGCAAGTGGAGTTTCTGTTAATTCTCCCAGCTTTAAGAGTGTTTTGGATTAAAACTCCATGTAAGATCTAATTGCTGTTTCTTAGAAAGGACCCCTGAATTGACATGTGGAATATGAATGTCCCATTTGAAATATCCCAGGCTGGTATAGTCTAACACCTGAAATTGAGCATTTAAAAGCTACTGTCGTAAACGCCCTAATCTGTATTTCAAGTATTTTGCTTTCATATTTACAGACGATAGTACCAAGCATATGCGGTCAGCTCATAGTCTGGAGAATATTTTGTTAGCTATTTCAGTTTAGGTCAAATATCTAGGCAAGATCCAACTAGTAAAAGATCTTAAATGAAGGATTTCTCCTGACTTTGGCCAAATCCCTGAACTTTTTATGATTGCAAATTTTTCTGTTTCTTTTTTTTCTGTTGATTTTTAATGCAGCAAAAGTACTTGGAGCACTGTGAAATTTTCTGTGAAATTAAAGTTTATAATTTTTAGTTTTATGTTTGACACTTTGTAATCCATATTTTTATGAAATTCATATGGATTGTCATAAAAATTTGAATTCAAGTAAGGTAAAAGTGCTTGCTTAAAAACTATACATTTTTGGGGAAGAGGAGTAGCAGGAAGAGGTATTGCATTCTGCGCCAGTTGCTCTGAGTTGCAGGAAGAGGAAAAGCAAAGGGGGAAAGGGCGTGGAGAAAATGAGAAAGTGCATTTAAAGTTACTTAAGAAGCACTTAGCAAGGGAGACATGAAGGTGATATTTTGGACTAATTATCCAAAGCATAAATTTTGTAGTGATGGGGGACATCAGCTAGAGCAGTGTTTGGGAAGGATACAGCCTACAGCAAATTTTTATAAGTTCCTTGTTAGAGTTTTCTCGTATAGAAGAAGCAGAAAGTCTCCAAGCCTTTCTGTCATCGGCTAGCTACTAATTTTAGGCTCACTCTTACCTTTTTAAGTGGACAATTTGAATCCATTTTTAGATAAGGCAAGTGGAAGAACATGAAATAAATACGTAAACCCACAGAAAAAAATACTAACCCAATAGATTTTAAAAAGACAACTTTAACAAATTAAAAAAAAAAAAATCTAAGAAGAAAGCACATGGATATGTGGAGTTCAGAGTAGCTGACATTTCCCTAAAGTTAATGGTTTAATTAAACGCTTGCACTCCAGAGTAAAGAAAAGATAATGCACAGCAAGGGAAACTAGATAAAATTGTAAACTACGTGCATGAAGTCGGAACACAGAAACAAACACAGAAAGACTGAGGCATAATTGTAAACCTGGCTATCAGGGAAATGAGTTTCATAGAGCCTCACTGATAAATGGCAGGGGTACATTCAGTTCCAGTGGCCTTTCATAGGACTGGCGCTATTTAATACTTTCATTTACAAGCTGGGTGTTCGAAAGGAGCGCCTGTTTATTAATGCACACATTATGCCTCTCAGAATGAAGAATGCTGGAAGAGAGCATTAGAATTCAAGGTGGCATTGACAACTGACTGAAATGACCTAAAAATATGGTGGAATCCACTAAGGTCAGCACAGAATTTCCTAAATGCTCAAGCAGCACTAATCAACTGTGTAAATGCAGGATAGCTAGGTAACAGCTCTGCCAAAGAGGATGCGTCAGAGCTGAACTGTGAGTAAGGTGTTGCAGATAGAGAAAGGAAAAGGTGATACTGTCTTGGGAAGAGCTAATAAGACTATCATTTTCAGATATCTGAATCCATCCACCCACTGCTGAAGCTACAGCTGCAGAACTGCTTTCAGTTTTAGGTACTGCTATGGAAGGAAAGCATCTTGGGTTACTGAATTAAAGACTCATCACCACACATGAGCCCAAAGAAGCACAGAAACATGATTACAGGCAAGGGAACCCTGTCAATCTGGACAGAGGCATGAATTTCTGCCTGGTTCTTCCCAGGTCTGTCACAGAGAAACCACCAGCTCTTGTGCCAGCATGGAACCCGTCATGATGAGTCAATGGGACAGGTTCTTCTGAGTGACTTTTTGGACACTAGGGGCCTATTGCTTAGGAGGAAAGGGCCTTGATATGGGATGCAAGGGGGAGGGCATCTCAACGTTGAATATGACTTACTAAGGGATGTTTAAGGAAAGAACCAAAAATGGGAAAAATGAAGGAATCTTTGGGGTTTGAGGAGGAAGAAGCTTGAGAAAATTGAGAGGATAATAAATTGGTACTGTTGTATATAAGCCAGTTGCTGACCAGTGTGCTTGGCTAGCTATACCCTGAACCTAGTCAGTGCACTCTGTGCTGTCTTCCCGTCCAGCTCAGTTTTAAACTATTTTCCAGGCTAAAAAAAGCTGTCTATTTTCAGTGCACTTCTCTCTATGGAGGTCGAAGTGCTAGAGAGTTAAATTGGACCATGAAGGGCCTGTGTGGTTTTGGAGCCAGTAGCTGAAGAGACCCAAGTGTGTCTATACTGTGTGGGTATCTGTGTCAGTGTATAATCACTAGTCAACACTAAACTGGACTAGTCAGTGAGTAAGATGAAGCTTGGGAGTCACAGATTGGATTGGCCATGAGTCTGGAGAAACTCCAGTGGTCTGTGAGCTGACTACTGGAGGGACCAGGATGTCCAAGCCAGCTGTTGAAGGGAGCATGGCCTCAGGGGTACAGCTTCAGAAAAGGTCATAAACCTGGATCAGCAGCCAGAGAAATCTGGTTGCATATGTTTGTGTCTGAGTGAGGCAGCTGGGAGGCCAAGGGATCAAGGATGTGGGAACCAGACAGGGTGTCTAAGGCCAGTTGCTGAAGAGATACATATTGTATATATATATTTATATATATGTCTATAAATATATATATTTTCTGCTAGGGGGCTTTCACCCATATAAGAGAACAAGATCAAGCCATTTGTGCTCTTTTTGTTTATGTGGGTGCTACCGCTCCATGTTCCTGTATCTGTGTGGCCAGTTGTGTGAATCTATATGTGCACTGTGTTATGTCTATTCAGAGTGCACTCAGACACCTCATTGCTGGCTGTGCCTGGGGTGCCTGAACTGATCCACCAGATCCAGCAATTTCAGATAAGTACTTTTGGAGAAACCTGAGAGACAGACAATGGTAATTGTAAGAAATGTGAAGAAACGAGTTTTCTGGGCAAAAAGAGCAGTAAAGGAGAAAAGAGCATACTTTAGTATGTAAGAGGAAATACAAAAGAGAAAGAAAAAATCTGTAGGGCAGATTCAAGTACTTGCAGTAAAGGAGTTTTAGTGTAAATATTAGGCCAAACTACCTGATAAATGGGAAAGCCAGAACTCGTGTGCTTTGCATAGGGAAGCTGTTGGACTTCCGTCTGCAAAGTTTTTTTAAGAGTAGGTCCTACAGTCTTCAGTGAGGAATGTTGTTGTTGAACCTGTCTTTAGTTGGGGGCTAGTTATGATTTCCTTTGTCCTTTCATGCTTTAATCTTATTTCTTTTATAAATTTCTCTGTTTAGATTTAACACTGGAACTATCATGTTTTATTGTACTGGATGTGTACCTGGTGATAGGAACTTGAAGGATTTGTCCTGTTCAACCTCTAATGTCCTGCAGCAAATGGATGAATCCCAAGTCCTCTGCAGGTGAAAAGTTCAGCCTCAGAGCCAATATTTTAGAAATTCTGGTTTTGCAGTGGTCTCTGACCAATGCATGAGACTACAGGCTTTTTGTGTAGAAAGCTAACAAGTTAGGGCCTGAACACAGACTTTGAGGTTGACTACCCTTTTTTGCTGGCATAGCATTTTCCAATGTAAATACAATTCTTGTTTGGCCATTTTTCTGTGTCTCTTTCCTTGGATGAACATTTATTTCTTTGCAAGGTGCCCTTATTCTGTGTGAATTGGCTTGAAGCTCTTGACAGATGTTTCTTGCTCATCGATGACAGATATTTAGAAGGCTGAGGGCTATCAAGGCAGGATTCTTCCAACATCATTGGTACTTATCTGTCTCATCCGAGTAGCTGTGCTAGTGGTTCATGGTGCCCTGCTATATGAAGCGGTAATTATTTATTGATTTATTTCACTGCAGAAAGCTCTTCACATTCATTGTGTGAGATGAAAAAGGAATCTTTTAACCACAATGTCAGGGAAAATATCTGAATGATAAGTCTAGGTTAAGCCGCAGCAAATGGGCCCTACCTCTAGCACTGGACACAGGCTGAGGCAGCAGGCTACTTTGAAGTGAGTTCCCCCAGTGGACTCCTTCAGCACTGGGGGAGAAAAGATAGTTCTGGTTCTCATGGAAAGAAGTAGCAGTAAAGCTTTTGCAGGATGAGGGCCAGGAAGTGAGGTGAGTGCCATCTGAATGAGGAAGAGTGAATAGAGATGATGTTTGATGATGCTAGTCCTGTGGGAAGAAATGCAGCCCCAGGAGCACAGCTGGTCAGAGCTGCAGGAAGGGGAAGCAGGTGTGGGGAGGGAAGTGAGGAGCTGCTTGGCCTGGTGTTGGTTGCTGTAGTACCCCATTAGGACACTGCTAATGCAGGAACTGGCCTCTGGAGGGTAGTTTCTCTTACCATGACATTTTGCTAATGCTGTCAGTCTGGAAAGTATTGTAGTGACTGACCTTGGACTGCACCTGAACGCGTTACAGAGTTTGCTTCTTCCGCGTCTGCTGGTCACCTTCATCAGGGCTGTCATCATTCCCATTTTCCTTCTGCAAAGGGCCTGAATATAATTCCTCCTGGAGATGGCATCACTTCTGGTTTGGTAATGGGCACAGTATCTAGAATCACTGGTACATGTGAACGAACAGCCCCTGCTGCAGCCCACACTGGAAACAGGAGCTGTAGGAAACACAAAGCTTAGATAAGGAGAGACAGTAGGTACCTAAAACTGTTACATGCTGCAAAAGAACAGAAGATAATTCCACATGTGATCTATGATTTTGTTTCCAATCCCTATTGAGCACACCTGAAGAGGAAAAAACATGGTCACATGTAGCCTATTTTCTGCAAAGGACACAAGAATGGAGGCTTTGTATATGTCCCCACTTTCTTGAGATATGTTTCCTTTCTGCCCTAATTAAAATAATGACATAGGACAGGTCCTTACTTTACTTTACAATTTTGGGAGTATCAAGTCTCTGTGCTGCTTTGAGAATATGGCCTTGCTGGCACAGGTGGAAGGTGGGCCCGGAAACATGGGAGGTTGAGCTCACGTCATGGTCTGAAACAACTACAAGTAAGAGGTAGCATCTTCTGCTAAGACATTATACATGCATATCTGAAAAGAACTATGGATATTAGAGCATCACTACCTGTTCCGTAGGAGCAGCTTGTCAGTTCCTGCTCTCTCACACCACTTCCTCTTAACAGGGCAAGTGACATAGCTGTGGCACACTGAGGATTCAAATGTTTTCAGTGAAGTAGATATGGATATCATTTAAGCAATCCTATTTTGTGTTTTTTAGGGAGAAATCTGAGGCAGAGTGAGGCTCTTCCAACAGCACCACTGTACTGAGAAAGCAACACAACAAAGAAGTCCCTGGCAGAAACCTCACTGAGTGTTTCATGAGTCTTCAGAGGAAAGACTGCTACGTATGTAAGTGAACTCACCGTGTACCTGTGCCTTGTTCAGTAAGGAGCAAGGAGGCAGAGGAGAAGGGTTTGTTCCTTTTGCTCATGGTCAGTCAAGATAATATTGTGGGTTTTTTTGAGTGTGGTTATTATTGTAAGTGCTGCATCAGTAGAGAGCAAAAGATGTCTAGTACAGAATGTGGGTACTTGTCCTACCTCTGAGAGGAGATTTTTTACTGCTGCTGAAGTGTAGGAGATAGTGAAGGAATAATAAAACACACTGTAGTGGTTAGAGATGGAGGTTCAATTGATCAGTGCTTCTTTGTTAATGTGCGGTGGAAGGGATTCTTCTCCCAGAAATGCATGAGGAGAGTGTTTCACGTTTCTTGCCCATCAACTAATCTGGTCTTTCTATCCTGACTTAATGCAGTTTTATATATGATCTGCATCTCTATAGATGCCAGACAGGCACCGTAGCAGCTGCCTACTTTCTTATGTGGGAGTGTTTAGATTTTTACTTAGGAGAGGATCTTAATAAAGTGCTTACTGAATACTGCAATGTCTTTGGGAAAGGGAAATCACCAAAATTCTCCATTAATTGCATGAAAATCCAAGGCAGAATCCTATGTACATCTCTGTCTTGATTTTCCTGCAATTTAAGTTGAATAATAATGTTTAAGTTAAATGTTTATGACAATGATGTGAACACTTACAGTACAGACTGTTCAAGACAGTAATGTATAGGCTCAGGGAGCATGCACATACTGCTCAAGAACTATATACAAGCTAGATTTTCTTTAACCAAAAGAAATATATTAAAATGTAAATATATTCATGCATTCAAGTGGCATAAAACTNAAGCTAGATTTTCTTTAACCAAAACTGTAAATATGTTCATGCATTCAAGTGGCGTAAAACCGGCCCATCTACCTCAATGTGCAATGTGGGTTTTTATCAGCTGAAAATCTCATACTGTATATCCTCACAGTAGCCTTGTTGTTGCTCAGATTCAGAGCTTGACAATTCAGCCTTTGCTCCAAAGGCTCTGAAGGTCAGTGTCATGGCAGAGAAGGCACCTGACAGAAAGAAGCACAATGCCCTCCTTGGGAAGTGTGTGGGCTTTTGTTCTGTTACCAAAGAAAATGCATCTTCCCTGAGACTAGCACTGCTATTGGCAGTCTCAAGGGAAAGGGGAAGTTCTTATTTACGCTTTTTTCCCCTGAAGAACGTCTCTCTTGCAGAGCAGGATGCAGCAGCCTCTCCTGCCATGTCTTGCACTCTAGTTACTTTGTGGGGAGAGCAGATGAGTTCAGCATGCAGGTCAGTTCATCCTCGTGCTCAGGAGCGGATCTCCATCCTCAGGTAACGCCTCTTCCGAGCAGTCGGGCAGTGCTGCTCCCAGCAGTGATGCATTTGTTGGCATGCAGGTGGGAGTAATAGCAGACTGCTGGGATTTAAAAATATTTATTGGCTGCCTTGCAATGCCTCAACCTGTCACGTTATGTTCAGATAACATTAAAGACTGTCATATAGTGTGTGACATGACAACAACATTATAGGATCAATAGAATTCCTCTCAAGAGGACACAAATGCCTAGGCCAAACAAGGATAGCGGGGTTTTTTTCGCTTCTCTTGCTGCTAAAGTTGTCCTGAGTCTAGGAAAGGGAAGGGCTTCTGGATTAAAATCAAAGAAAAGAAAGAAGCGGATATGAAAATGTCATAAATACTTTGGAATTTGAGAAATATATTTTTTTCTTTTTAGTAAGTAATGTTAACTAGTTTATTGAGAAAATTCTTTACATAGTCTTGGTGGAATATAAGTGTATTTTATGTATGATATCAGTCTCCTCTACCAAAATGAGTCCATTTCTGTGCTGAAGAAGGTGACTTGAGGTTGGCCAACTTTTATTCTGCACTGAAATACCCTTGGCATTGTAGCTTCAAAAAAAAAAAAAAAATTGCTCTTTTGTTATCTAATTCCAATGAAAATTTTGTGTAGTTTTGGTCTGTTACCATGGGAAAATGCATCTCCCTGTTACTAGGATGGTTGATGGTCTCAAGGGGAAAGAAAAGGTCTGAGTTAAACTTTATTCCCTGAAAAATGTCTGTCCGGGTAACTTGAATCAATTTAGGAAAGCAGGGTGTGTGAGCCTCTCCTGCTGTGGCTTGTACTGCCATCTGATTACTTGTTACACTGAAATTCTTACGAATTCTCTATAAAATAGTATTCAATTAGACTTTATGAAAAAAATAAAGCAAGTTAAGTAACACTGGAAATTCCTATAGCCTTCTGTTCATTATGCATGAAGTTGTTAGCTGTTTTTAATCCTAAGGATTCTGCATCTTGTTGAGTCATATTATTTAATACATGTTATAGTTCTTCCAGAGTGCTTATAATTGTCTGAGTAGTCTTTATGATGCTTTTTATTACTTCATTTACGTGTAGAACTGCATTCATTCTTACTGTCTATCATGAAATCAGAGCTAGGAATTGCTGAATAAAATCCTCATTGAAAAGTAGAATGAATATTGCAAATAAAACCAGATAATTAACTTTTCTGTTTTTACAATCTTTTTTATTTGTGGTCATTCAGAAGAGTGACATTTTTCTTTTTTCCAAGCAGTATTTTTGAAAATCAGAACTTTGCCACTAGGTATAGATATATTTCAGTGAGCACATTAACATCAGAAATGCTATGGAGGTTTCTCATAAGTAGTCATGCAGTATTTTAGCATCAGCTCCATTTTGAGCAGAAATTCAGTGTTGAACGGGCTTATTATCAGAGACTTGAGGTTAAATGCAAGTTTTAGTGCTTTCCTGGTGCATCAATATGGCAAGATATGGAAATGGAAAATTTGAAGTTGTATAACAGAAATATATAGTTTAACCTACTGAAATTTTGTTTAGTACTGGTTTGAACTGGCTGAGCATAAAAGAAAACATTTACTACTTTGTAACTGAAACAAAAGAAATAATCATCAAAACCCCATACATCTTATTAATTATCTAAATAATTATGTTCATAGAAATTTTCAGGAATCTGTTTCAGAATTTTTCATGCTTATTTTTATGTTTCAGTGATTCTCCTGCCAGGAAAGTAGCTCATGCACTGAGCAGTGGCGCAGCTGTGTTAGTTGGCAGGCCAGTTACACAACCCAAGCAATGGCAAAGCAGTGATTTTACAAATAAACACAAGATAAATGTTGCATGAAAACTCAGGCATTAACTTTCAGAAATAAAATAAATTTCTAGTGGATCTCCTAGTTTTCCCTTTTTGCTAGGCATTGTTTACATTTGCCAAGTATTTTTGGTAGATAGGGATGGTATTCTTTTTCGTAGGAAACTGATCTGCAAATCTCCTTTTATTTTTTTTTTTAATCTTTCCCCCTCTTTCTCTCTTGTTTTTACTCTACCATGGTTTTCTGAAGAAGAGGAAGACCTGACTATTTTGCCAACCTCCATTTGGATGTGAGCCAAAATCCACTAAAATCAGTGAGAGGCTTTGCACTGAATTTTGTAGGTATGGAATCACGCCTCTAATTCTGTGGAGAGTATCGCAACATAAGCAGATTAATTTGTTTTGATACAAAAGATGTATCTCATGTCTATTTTTGTGTTTTCAGTAAAGAATAAATGCATGTTCATCAAAAAACCTACAGTTTAACCTTGCAGCAATAAAGTGTGACTACAGTATTCTTCTACCCAGCTAAAAGGGAAGTTTACATCTATTTATCCAGAAGTAGAGTTTTGTGAGATAAATAAAGAGTATGAAAATAGAAGAAAAAAAATACTAGGAAAAAAATCTGAGAAATAAAAAATAAATACTTTACTGCAGATGCTTGAATTGTTTTACAGGCAAGCAAGACTAACTAGTGATTTGAAGGTTAATGTCTTGAACTCAGATATTTTATTGAGGCACTGAATGTTTCTAAAGACTTCAGAGGGAAAGTTTCCTTTAATGGATATATCATAATCATGAAACCTGCTGTGTATGAGGCTACCAAAAGGTGGTTTGGAAAAGTAAAGCTTTGGCTTTGTCAGTCAGAGGCCTGTCTGAAGTAATTTGATTGTCTTTGAGAAACAAATGGAACTCTGAGCACTAGTGGGTTTGGTCCTGGAGTAATGTGTATTCAGTGGTTGAGAAATTAAGGCAATGTATAGGAAATTTATCTTGCTTATTGCCAGGCTTCCAAATACACAAGGATTTAGGGAACAACCTGACAGAAGCCCCCGAGTGACAAGACAGATAATGATTAAGGAATGAATTAAGACACACAAGGCCAAACTGTGCTCCTGATTACTCCTGTGGGAATGTCCAAAGGCATCTCTGCACAGGGATTTTTGGACAGAATCAAATTTGCTCTGCCTGTGTTGCCAGATGCATTAAAGCTGATTCTGCCTTAAAAGCTGGGAGACTATGGGTTTAAGATGAAGTCCAAAGCCTGAGGTGAAATCTATTATTATTTGAGGCCTTAGAAGTATGTGGTGGGTTTAGGGTATTTTTGTTGTTGTTGTTTGAATTGGCTATATCTGCTTAAGGTTGAAGGATTAGAAATAAATCCTGCTATCTCCAGTGTTATGTCCCTGTCTAATTGCTGACTACCACCTGGAAAGGCAAAGTAGAGCAAAAAGCAACAAAATGGAAATCTGAATTTTCCTACATTTCGGACCTGTCTGTGGCTAGCAGAAATAGGCATGCTTGCTCTTAAAAAAACCTGTAACAACCATGTGCATATGTTTTGCTGACCTTTGTTTCTAATTCTTGGTGCCAGGACCTACCATAATATTATAAATGCTCTACAACTGAAGAAATGCTCTCCCCCTATTTACTCTGAAATTATGCTTAGAGATGTGTTCCTGGAAGACTTAAAAAATGTCTGTGGGCAAAGTACAAAAGCGAGTGGATTATCCCTAGCTTGATTTTCTCAAGTTAGTGCAAATTTGGAATTATTTATTCTAGATTTACAGTGATATATAAAATAAAGGGAAATGAAGCAGAAAAACATTGCTATTAGTGCAATCAGTCACTCTTACGTGTTGTAACTTTATGTCACCACAAGATCTGAGAGAAGTGGATGGTCCTTACAGACACTGTCCTTTGACCACTTCTTTGACTGGGGAAGAAGATAGCTTAAGACTGTGATTGAGCAATATCCCTCAGGAACTGAATTCTGACTTTTATTAAGTGGTTATTTTAAAACTAAATGTTAGCTTTAACATGTTGCTAAGTTTCTATGAACTTTGAGCAATGCAATTTCAAACCAAAAAGCTCCTTAATCTCAAAATAAGGGATGAGCAGTGACCTGGCTTCAAAGAAGGAATTTCCATAATACTGTAAATAAAGGAAATTAAATTCTCAATCATGGGATGTAACAAGGTCGTCCAGTCCTGCATGCCTCCAGGTGAGAAGAAATAGTGCTAATAATCTGTGTAATCACTTCTTGGTTTCCATGTAAGAGGGGGCTGGATTTTTGTTCTTTGAACATATGGAGAGAAAAGACGAAAACAGAAAATGGGAGACAAATGAAGGAGAAAGATAGTAAAGATACAGTTTTGGTGTTCAAGGACTCACAGAGGTGATTTTCAGTGCCAGGTTCTGACAACAGCTTCAACAGCCACTGTTTCACTTCAGATTCTCTGTTTCCTCAGTGCTTCTGTTCTGTAAGGAGAGAACTCTTCTGAGGGTCAACTATTTTGGGATCAGTTACTGAATACATAGGAGAGAGGGAGAACTAGTGACAGAGAAGGGGCAGATTAAGAAGGGTGAGATGAGTGAGCAGAGGAAAATAAGACTTAGTTGTGAAAACTGGGAAAATTGAGGGGCTGTGACAAAAAGTTTGGAATGCAGTGAATGTTAATGGACAGTAAGGGTGAAAACCTAAGGAATTAGTACAAGAACTGAGAAAAAGTGGGGGAAGGAGAAACTGATGATTAGAAGTATTACCAGCTTTTGAAAACCAAGGATAATGAATAGAAATAGGAGTAGGAAAGAGGGGAAAATCAGTAAAGAAATTTGAGTGAAAGTAATGAAAGTTAGAAAAAACCCCTCAATTCTTGTTTGTTTGGTTTTTTTTAATAACTGTCTTTTGAACAATAAAAATAGCAACATGTGTCCTTTATATGATGCGTGAAGCCCTTCAGGATCATTATAGTGAAGGCTTAAAAGATGAGCTGGTCAAAATGAAAAAGGATAGAAATATGAGAAGTGAAAAAAGCTTTCCTTTTTTTTATAAAAAATGTTTCTGTGTAGGTATACTGCCTTTTAATAGCTGTAAAATGAAAATAACAACAAATTTTGACTTTGAGCACATTGTCTTATACCTGATCACTGGCTGTCCTCTTGAAAACATGTAATTTTGGAAAATTATGCTCTAATAGGATGCTGTCACTGACATGAATTAAAAATATTCTGAATCATGCTGAAAGATTCAATGCTTCTGAAAAAAACTGGGAATATGAAAACCGAGAAGCTGCGCAAATTGTTAATGTCAGGTCTGACCATACCACTTAATGGTATAATGGTGACTGATTTTAGTATGTTTGAAAATAGTATTATGATATTGCTGGGACCAGAGACAACTTATTCATGAAAAAATTTCCTGCCTTCATGCATTTCCTATCTTCTACATAAATTCACGTCTTTTGCTTCTCATGGCTAATTGCATAACTAATAAATGAATAATTAGACAAAATATAAATTGTCATATTTCTGTGATATTCTTTTTTGATTGAAGGATTCTCTCATGCTTCACAATGAAGCTGAAATTCTTCTTTAACTTTTCTTTGTCCTTTTTTGCCAGTATTGAGACTGTTTTCAGACTAGACCAGAAGTCACTTTATTCTTTTCCAGGGTTTGTCTGCTTCTTCACAGGTGCCTGTTTATGTGACAACTTTCTGAGTGCCTGTCCAAGTATTTTTCTGCTCATGCAATCTGTTTCTGACTATGGATTTCCATCTCAGCTGTAACATGTAGCTGTTTGGAGTATGGCCAGTTCTGTCTGTCAATGGACAAGGTATTTCAAGAAGTATCAGCTGCAAAGGTCTTGTATGAGATAACACCTCTTGCAGAAAAAAGCCCCCCTGAGGGTAAAATAAAATACATATGAAGGCTGCAAAGGGTTTTCTCTTTGAGCTGACAAGCATTTACATTACAGTCTCATGTCCTTTTCTGAAGTGATGCTAATTCTACAATTTGGTAAATATTTCTATGTGATGACACTATAAGCACAATGATAGTGGGTCTGATTGTCTGATAAATTTAGGCAGACACGTTTCAGCTGAGATTAAATCTTTGTGGTTCTATCAACAAGTCTTACAGTTGATTCTCAATGTTGCTTGTAGGACAATTTTTATCTACTTTATTCAGACAGTAGATGCTGAGGTCCGTATTTTGCATGACTAGTGACTAACATCTGTGCCTACAAAGTATAAAGTATTATAACTGAGATATGCCATATGAAGGAAAAGAGAAATCTGGGCTAAAATCAGAATGCTTAGCAAGAAATGCAGTTCTTCAGGTCATGCTCCAAAAGAAAATATTTTGGATGAAGACGATGAATTTAATTTTCACTGTATTTTTTTTTTTTGAAATCTCATGCATTAATGGAATGTCAAGGATTGTAGTGCTAAGATACAAACCATCTAACTGTAGATTTAACAACCCTGCTCACTTCTTTAGTAAAATTATTTGAATAGCAAATACACCTAATTGCTTCAGTAACAGGTTTGGTATGGAACAAACGATACATGCATGAGTGCAAGACACAGCATTAGATTTCCCTGTCCTTGTGGGTTAAGTAACAATTATTACTAAGAAATCAATTTATCTGTAACCACATGGAGTTGGCTTTTAGCAAAATTTTCAAGACGACTTTAAAGAAGATAATATATTCATTGGAAAGAATGGATTTACTTCTGCATTTTCTTAAGCTTCTCTCCAGGCAATTGCCTGACAATTTAATAGTGATGAGATATTATTTCATGTTCTGCATTAGTATTTTTAGCACCAACATTTCTAATGATTGTCTTTTTAATCACCATGTGAAGAGTTTTCCTGAAATATCTGCAAGGTAATTTTTTTTATTATTGTTTTATTTTAAGATGGATTTTATTTCTTTTGCAGTTCAGAGTAATTCACACAAAGTAAAAAGTTATTTTTAACTTTCAGAACAGCAGGTGCTTTTCTGCAATACTCTTGTTCGTTAGCCAGACCATTTTTACGTACTCAACAATCAAAGAAAAAGAAGTTTATTTTGCTTTACCCTATTAAATTCTTGAAGAGTCAATGAAGGTTTTATTTTCACCTTCCAGATCAATCAGTTTTATTCTTGCAAATTTGAACAGGGCCATCCTCAGAAAAAAATCTCCAAATAGCAGCTTTTGGTGGTGCTTGTCATACTGGGAAAAAAAAAAAAAAGTCTTCCTTATCTCTCTTTCTCAACTGTTTTCATCCTCCTTCAATTTGTTTTCATTAGTCAGGCATCTTTTACCACATTACACTTGACCTTTCTAGATTTGCATTAAACCTTTTATATAATAACATTTCCATGTATTTATCTGACCTCTTTTTTCTTCACGTCCTGATAATTGTGAAGGTCTAAAGATTATTTTGAAGGATTTCTCTTAATCCCTCATATTATGTTTCTGTAGTCTCTTACATAGTTTTTTGTTTGTTTTTTTTTTTTTTTTGATACAGGCTAACCTTNTTTAAATACAGGCTAACCTTCATATAAGCCTATTTTTAAATCCATTATGCATGCCACTATGACAGCTGAAAAATTTTCTTGCATATAAATTATCAACATGAAAAGACTGTATTGGCTAAAAAAGTCTGTAATTGTGCTGTTGTGCCTTCAGTCTCCACTGTCTGTAATTGCATTTCCTCAGTATGATCATTGCAAGCTATAGAGAACAAGTGAAAATGGACAAAACCTGAAAACTGATTGACTAAAATTAAACCTTTAAATCAATATCTAAACATCTATAAAAATCTCCTAATTTTCAAAGCTGAAGAGCCATATTAGAATTCATGAACAAAAAGCTATCTAAAATTAGGGCTCATTTGATTTAATTCCCTCTTATTATGAAGAAGTGAGCATTTTAGGATACCGGTTTTTATCTGTCTAAAATACTGATTTGTGCTTCTTCTTAAAGATGTTCTTATGTGGTATTTATCAGAATAATCAAAAGAAAAAAGTCAAAATAATGTTATTGAGCAATATTTTTAAAAGTGACACTTCTGTCTTCACTGATACTAAACAAACAAGTGTTTTGATATTACTCATTCAGTAAATAATAATTAAACACTGATGACTGGCTGTGTTTGTCAGGTATGGATGTGCTGCATCAGAGAGCAGTGTATTCACTTTTATGCTTTGGGGCATCCAGGCCAACAGATGTTATCTGCCTTCTCAGCAAGTCCCACAGGGCTCCCTTTAGTGAGGAACCATGATTTTTGGGGCACTGGACATCAGGTGAGAAAGCAGCTGGACCATTCCTTTGCTGTTGGTGTGTGCCTGGGTCAGTAGAAAGGCTGTATAGACAATCCACTTCTGTTTGCTTTCCATGGCTTCCAACTTGCCCTTGGTACTTCCATCTTACTGCTCCAAGATCATGGACTTAGGTGAAAGTGGTGTAGGTGTCTCATGAGTTTAATCTCTGCTGTTCAGCCAGGTGAGTGTTTGACAGGGAGTGATACGTGTCCTGTGGTTCATATGTTCAATGCCCACGTCATGGGATGACTTATCAGTGAGCAATGCACAGTGAATGTGTTGGTCATAGACCGAAGGAAAAATGATGTGAAGATTGACTTCACAGCTAATTTTCAAAATACTCTTATGCTTGAAAGTTCATAAGAAAAAGATTGTCTGAACTTCTGTGGGTTTTTTTTTGGAGAAGTTGCTCCTTGGGAAAGTTGGATTTCTTCTTTTCTAATTTTTCATAAAACTTGAAGTGGAAGTAAGATAGATAATGGAGTATGAAGCAAGTTCTGTGCTTTAGGGAGCTCTCTATTCCCACACTGTATATAGCAATGGAATTGCAGGAAGATTACAAAAACACAATATAAATAAAAAGTAAGTGCCAAATCAGAAGGTAGGAAATACTTTTCTTAATAGAAAAACTTACCAGGGACCAAATAAATTGACTTCTTGAAGACAGCTTGTCTCTTTATTCTGTATCTAACTGAAGATGTCTCAGACTAGACTTTACATAAGCATGTTGTAATTGCAGAAACAATTAATAGACCCATGTGAGTTATAATTAGAACACTTGCATTATTCTCACGGCTTTTAAAGTGCAATTTGGAGAAAATCTCTTACTTTAATTTAGCTGTAAGTCAGGTGTTACTCTTCACAGTTTTAGTTTTTATACAATCTCCTGGGCTGAGATTTAGACTATTTTAATCCTGTACTGCACGGAGTTTAAGTAATTGTAAATGTCATATTTATTTCTGGAGCACTCACTCCTGTAGTAGTATAAATCCTCAAAATGTGTTTACAAGGAATGGATGTACTCAAATTCCAATCTGATCAGAGCTACCAAGAGAGTATAGGAAGTGTTCTCTCTTTTTCACCCTGCAACTTTTCTCTGTTTATAATGAATCTGGGCATTTTTGGGTAGGCCATATAAGAATCTTTCACCTGGGTTGATTCAAAGAAAAATGTGCATTATTACACAGATTCAGTAACACAGGACAAGAGGTTGAAAGGGCCCAGGCTGCACTCTAGTGTACCTCATATACTCAAAGCTGTGTTGCCCAGGACTGTGTCCGGTTGAGTTTTGCATACCTCAAAGTATGGGCACTCCACAACCCCTTTGGGAACCTGTTCCATTGCTCAAACATACTTAACAGTAAATCAAATTTTTATCTTACACTTAAATGTAATTTCTTAGTTTTTTTTTTTTCTCTTTTTTTTTTTTTTTCCAGTTTATGCTCAGAGGCTCTTGTCTTGTCAAGGGCACCACAGAGAAGAGTCTAGGTTCATGTTTTTTAATATCCACCATCAGGTATTTATACATAGTGGTAAGATCCCCTGTGAGCCCCCAGGTTAAACAATCCCAGCTCCCTCTCTCTGACCCTGTGTATCAGATGATCTGGTGACTTACATACTTTTGTGTCATTTCACTTGATTCAGTCCACTAATATGAAGCTGTTTTCCTAGAATGACATGGCATTTAGATGATCCTTCTGAAGTGGTATAATTCTCCCTTTTTGCTTACCTTTTGAAAAGTGAGAGACATGAAAGGAAAATCTATAAAAGCAAACAGTGTTGCAAGAGGATAGGACAACCTGCCAAAATAGGTTCTCTAATGCTACTCTAGGTAAATATCAGTCACCAATCAGAGTCAAAACTATTGTGTGAGGAGGAGGATGTTGAACTTCCCTCTTTCCCTGGTCCCTTAGTTAGTCATTTATCAAGGTATAGATCCTACAAAGACTTACCATCTGTGTGTATCTGGAGAATTACTTTCAAAGCAGATGTACTGAAGATGTATGCCTGTAAGTTTTCTCACCATGGAAGAAATCAATCAAACCTTGTCATTCTTAAGGTCAATAGCAAAAGTCTGGGTGAACTGAAAGTAGCCTGGATGTTCTGTTGTTTTCTCCTTTACTGAACCAGCTATTCTCAGTAACTACTAGAAACAAAGTTGCTTCTCTTGACTTCTCTGAGTGCCCATTTATATACCACAAATTTTATTGCAGTTAACTGTTAACATCACTAACCTTTCAGGTTAACATTGATTTTTTCCGAGTTGCTATCATCCCAGAGTTTCACCACTGGAATTTCTAGTCCACAGATAGGAAACTGGGAGGAAATTTTTGTGTTTTCCCAGAATATGCCCAGATGGGAGCTTGGTAACTGGAGAGCTTATTAAGCTCAATGAAAAAGCTGCTTAGCTCCACGGTCAAGGGGGTGGTGGAATTGTAAGGCATCTGGAAATCATTTGTCTTATTTATATCAAAGCTTTTTACAGAGTCAGCATTGTGCTGTAGAGCATCCAGATACTGTAGAGTCAGCGTTCCAACATGAGACATTTTACTCCTAGTAAAATATTTTCAGCTGAATCTACCACCTCATTGCATCGAGATAGAATTATTACAGAAGTGTATTCCATGAACTGTGCAGTTCACGAGCAATGAAATTTTAATCCAGCTGCACAGTAATTCTGAGAACTGTGAAGATTTCATCTTAACTTTATATCCCTGCCATCTTGAATACTGGCATATGTCTATGGAGAGAGATCAATTAGATTTAATATTAGCTGACAGAGGAAGATGTGAGAATAAGAGGAACAAAGTTAGCTAATCGGGACGCTTAGGGATTAAACCAAGTTTTCAATGTTCTTATCTGTTACTCTGTGAAAGAGAAAATGGTATATTGTGCACATAGCTTGAATACACTGATCAACAGTTTCCTGGTTGAGAATTGCTCTAATGAAAATAAATTTCAAGTGACATATTAACTGGAAACATCAGTGTATGTGTCTAAGCCAGACAAATTCATTCAAAATGTTGGCAATGGGAACAAATACCAGCCGTATCTCCAGCACTGCAGAAATAGCTAAGTACATAAAATAGCTTCCTAGGGGTTTCCAAGGTGTCCGTGAGCATCACCTGTTTTGATTCAATGAGGAGGCTGTCAAGTCATGGTGTTCTCCAGATGACTTACTGAGTACCAGCAGGTGCCCAAAGCACGTCCTTGGTGCTCGTAGATGTGTTGTCATGGGCAGAATGGCCATTTTTAACAGAGTGAGCAACACAACAGTTTTTACTGAATCTGGAAACCTGCCCAGATTATAACCTGTTTGTGTGCCTTTCAACTCAAAGGGAAAGTAGAGAGCTTTTAAAACTCCTATATGGTTTTTCTTGAGCATATGCAGTTATAATCAATAATTGTGACTTTTTTCCTTGCTCTCCACCTCTCCAGAAATCCACCCTTCCATCTCCTTTATCATGCTAATGCAGAGCTCAGCCGAGGACTGGCTGATGTTACACATATGTGCATGAGTGGAAGAGCTGTAAACTGTTGATGCACTGACAAACAGCAGTTCTACTGACCCAGCTGTAGAACCTGTTCCTTACTGTGAGTGGGTAGAGACAAAGGGGAAAGCCCAGGGTTAGCTTCTCAGTCAATATATTGCTGTATATTCATGCAGCCCAGCTTATAAATCTTGTTCCTACTGTTCTATCTTCTTTTTCAAATCTATCAGATTTTTTTTTGTCTTACTCATCTATTTAATCTCCTTCCCCCCCACCTTGTATATTGAGTTTTAAGGTGTGGTTAATACTTTCTGCCAGAGCTATTTTTCATTCCTGTTTTGAACCTAGAAATGTTGGCGATGGCAAGTTTTTTGTTTGCATTTTGGGTATTTACATCAAAAATATAAGTGTAGATGTATAAGTAGGTCAGCTTGTGGATATATTGGTGCTTATTGATAATTTCTGATGGACTGCACCATGCAGATCCTGCCTTTTCCCTGTCTCCAAATCTGCAAAAGGTGACCTTTATATTGCCAATTTAAAGTCTGCATTCCTTTTACTACTAGATACAAATGATGCTACTTTACAAGTTTGTTGGAAGTTTCTCACGTAACTGAGATAGGTAGTTGGGAAGGGAGGGGTTGCTCATAGTCATACCCATGGCAGCACTCGTTTCAGAAGTGTTTCATTTGGACTTTTTATGGGGAACCTGGCATTTATGTCCCCGTTTTGTAGGCCCCTATAAATTTTACTTATGCAAGAATCCTCCTGTGTTTGCAAGATCATGTTCATTTGTGTGTGTGTGCAAATCAGATCCCAGTCAGGGCATATTTGCACTTCTACTCAACTGCCTAAAATTGGTCTACTGGATTAAGTCAACCAAAAGTATGGGACAGCGATTCTGTGTTGTAAGCTGTGATGGGTTGAGCCAGGCTGGACACCAGGTGCCCACCAAAGCTGTTCTATCACTCCCCTCCTCGGCTGGGCAGGAGAGAAAAAAATATAGTGATATATAGTGATATATATGCATAAATCCGTCTTCTTCATATTTAAAGAGAGGAGTTTCTTTCATTCAACAGCCTGTGTAGTTGCAGACTAGGAAATCTGTGACAAGGAAAAAGGAAAAAAAATATTTTCAGGAGACATTCTTTATATAGTTCTCATAATCAGAAAAGACTGTCTTGAATTGTGGGATGTGTCTGGAGAACCTCATTTTAGAAATATTGATTACTTTGTCTTCTGGTGATTTGTCAATTCCTTTTTAAACTCATTTATGTGTTTGGCCTCCACATTCCATAGGAGTGTGCATTGCACTTATCCTTCCTTTGGATGGAAAAGAAATTCTGTTAATTTGCTTTAAACTTGCTGTGTGATGATTTCATCGATCATTCACATGTTCTTGTCTCAGAAGAAACAGCAAAAATAATTCCTGGCTTAGTTTCTCCAATTTATTCAATGCTTTTTTTAACTTCTAACATATTCCTGGTTTTTTGGGGTTTTTTTTTTGGGTTTTTTTTTTCAAAACTAAACTATATAGTTTTCCACACATGTGATCACTCTTATATTTTGGCTGTTTACCATCCTTCTTCTAGTTCTTTTGCATAGTCTTTGTGCATGGTGATCAGAAATAGGCATATCACGGCTTCAGCAGTAGTAGGTTGACACTTGTGACTGCTATTACATTTTAAACAATTGCAAATGTTCTATTTGCCCTTCTTTGGTGGAACTTCGCATTTTCAAAGGGCTCGGAATGACAAGATATCTTTTTTAATCAGTATCAGTAGAGTAGGTCACTGTAGATGTTAATATTATTTTTATGTGTGTTATATGCACTTTTCTATATTTAATTTAATCTGCTCCTGCTTTTGTCTCTGTATAATCTCTCAGCCCCACTGGTACTGCTTTAAGCTTATCTTTTGATGATCCTGAATAATTTCTATCTTCACAAGTCATCCGTTTTCCCAGATCATATATAAAGATGTTGAGGTGAGCAGGCTCATATATGGTTCTCCTGGTAACTGCTCTTCTTCCTCCACAGAAAAAAGTATTTATATGATTTTACCCTGCAATCATTTCTTAAAATAAATTAAATTTAAAAAGAACTTTCCTTTATCTCCAGACAGCTAACATTTTAAAGAAACGTTAGTGACATGAATTTTAAAGTCTTACGAAAACTCAAGTACAGAGGACCTGTTCATTGTTTATAAATGATGCTTAATGAAGTTTTCTCAGCACTCTATTTCAAAATTGAAGAAAAAAACCTAGAATGTACTTGGTGAATCCATTAATGGACACCTGGATGTGTGTCCTGAAGAATTTGGAAATACTGCTTCTGTGGAAGAATCTCAGTTACAGAATATCGCAGAGGATTGCATCATCAGTCCCTAGAACAACCCCTTGCAAGTTTAGGTACACTGGTGTACCTAAAGAGTTATACATATAGATATAACAGATTTTAGTCTGTAAAACACCTGTCTTTAGGTGTGGAAGAAGATGTTATTTGCTCTCCCATTTATTGATAGTGTCAATCATATGACCTGTAGGTGGAAAATAATAATTGAGGGGTAGCAAAAGTTATGTCATCTGTAAACCATTACTCTTTGGAGAAGAACTGTGCCCTAGAGCCCTAGTTTCAAAGTTAACAAGACTCTGTTTTAAGGGGATGCTTTTTGTGTGTGTGTGATATTCCTGGGAAAAGAGAGGGCTGTATTTATGCTCATGTGACAGAGATGGATCACATTAATGCATTATCAGTTCAAGACCAGGTACTGGTGCGAGCAAGGTCTTGGGGCATTTAATGTTTTCTAAGCATGATCAAGTTTTGCAACCAGACATTTCTGATCTCTTGGCATTAGGCTACTCAAATAATGACCATAGTTTTAACTTTATTAGGCATTGCTCATTTAAGACCTTGATAGTAATGCAAGCATAATATAAATTGGACACTCCTCAGGCACTGTTCTCACCTTTTAGGGAAGGAGTAATTTTTTTTTTTTTTTTTTGCTCTGTAGGATGCTTTGCTGCTGATTAACATGCAATGAGAACAAATGGCTTGCAACTGATGCTAGTGTTTACTTAACTGAGCTTCACAACTGTCCTGCAGTGCTAAGGTGCCAAGCATATGGCAGTCAACTGCTCATTAAGCAAAGCATTTTGATTAATATGTATGTTTTCCAACATGCTGCACAATGTACTTGAACTCTACTAACTGAAACAACGGGGTTTATTCAAATGTCTGCTATTTTCACTGTCAGCTTTGCAGCCTTTAGGCTTGCTTCCTTCACTAGCAATTTCTTTTGTAGTAGCAATCCTTCAGAGACAGCTGGGGTTGAAAGGTGTTACCTTTCCTTAATGTAAGTTCCTCTTAAATCTGGATTTAAAGCCTAAAATCTCAAGATGCTTCTGGTGGACAGGTAAGGAATTCAGAGCCATATAGAGCCTTCCATATAAATGGCCATCTATCCATTCAATTGCTTTAGATGCAGTACAAAAATCTCAGAAAATTGAAACAGCAACCCAACTCTAGATTTTCCTCATCTTATTTTTGACTCAGTGGAAATATCCAGCTTAGAAACCTAGTGGCATACACAGCCTTTGTAATTAATTAGTAGAGGAAGAATCACCTCTCTTTGACAGCGTCTCAAATGTGAATGTGCACAAAATGATATTGTTGTGGGTTTCCTTGTCTAGCCAAAATTTTGTTTAAAATTAGTATGAAATGGAGCTTGTGAGGTACTATAACTTCTAATCTATGACTTTTTTGTCATGTAAATATTCTTAAATTTGCCTGCAGTACTCATTTTGGAAGCCCACAGTTTTAATACCTGATGATTAAGCTAAAACACACTCAAGTCAGTAGTTATTCACTTTGATATGTTTTATATTTCACTTGCTAAGGTGCAAGCTCTTGTAATCTTCCTTTGTAAAATTATGTTGAAAATTTTGGTGCTTCATTACTGGAAGCCTGCCTTTCAGTTATAAGTTTCTTACACATTATTGCTGAATTTTAGTATTTGTCTTTTAGCAGATACTGTCCCTAAAAAAAGTAAGTTGCATTAAGAAACTACCTCCATTGTCTTAGAAAGAATGCAGTTGCTTCAATGGAAACCTTTTTTCACGTCCACTTTAAAAGAGGAGTACAGAAAATGAATGCTTGAATGAAAATTACAGTTTTATTGCTTTTTTATTTTAATTCTTTAATCTGCAGAAAATTGCAAAGAATATCTTGATTTCACTTCTTGCCTGTACCTGCATGTGGAAAGAAATCAGGAAAAAGATGCAAACATCCCACTGGGCAAGGCTGTGAATAGTGTTAAAAAGGCAGCTTCAGCTGGGCAGCAAGCATGCTGACAAACACCACACCTTCTTAAAATAACCAGACAGTCCTAACGTGGTTTTGTCTCACTTTGTTGGACTGGGGAAACAAAAATATTAAAATACATGAAAAAAATCTTCTGGAAGAAACAGACTACTGTAATGGCAGACAGAATGTAAAAAAGCTAGACTTTTATTAACCATAAGAAAGCTTTTTAAAGATCCAGGCTTAAACCACCATGAATGGATATGAAGCATATGACAATACCTACTCTCAATGAAACTTAGGAGTCAGTAGGGATACCAGTTTATGTGGACACAAGTCCATGTGTTTGTTTCTGTCATGTCCCTCATTTTGTGAAGTGTAATTTTTTTGTTCCCAACTATAGCTATTTTTTTTTCTGATTCTGGATTATCATTATAGATGCTAATCATTATTCCATATAGTGTCCATGCTTGTAGGGACAGCAGCTGAAAGCAATAATTTTAATTTTCAGTGAGGAAATGGGATTCATGCAGCAATCTTGGCTGGAATAATCTTTTGATTTTTTTTCTCTCCTTTGTCTCATACTTGATAGCATACTTTGGAATGATGGCCTGTTGAAATACATGGTTCCATATGGAAGACCCAGTAAGAATGTAATACAAGAAAACATGAAATTTGATGAATTTTTTTAATTTGTAAAAATTATATAAAAAATAAAATGAATAAAGTGATGGCCATTAATTTTAAAAGTTTTTTCTTTTGTTGAACTGCCTGAGGCTATTTATTGAGTGGGTTTGGGATGTTGGCAGGGTGGTGGGAAGTGGGTGATTATACAATACCACAAACTCATCCTTCTGCTGACCCAAGAACTTATGAGGAGAGTGTGTAAATAAAGTACACAGCCTGGGTTTCATTTGATGTTAGTATTGATCTTCTGAAGGCAAGTTGAGTACATTTAGGCTGGTTCTAAAGATTGTGGATCAGCAGATAATTTTCCATGTATCTCAGAAAATCTGTATGGAGCTTGGGGTTTGGTGCATACCACAATGAAAGCCAGTGAGGAACAGGAAATCTTTTTCTTTTTTATACAAGGCACAACAAGCTGCATGTAATAATTTTAAAGTATAATAATATTTAAAGTGTGGTTGTTAAGGTTGTAGATTTCCTCTAAATAAGAATTTCTTGATGACGTCATGTAGCAGTTACCTTTTAGTTTTGTGGCATATTAATGGCATGTGCTTTTTCCAGCAATGTTTATGATTCCTTCCTGTAGGTGAGGATCAGGCTAGGTTATAATAGTGTCTCTTTCTGTCCTTAAGATGTATAAATCTGTCAATCCCTTTATGCTTTAGTCATATATGATCTAGGGTTTCTGCTGAGTGGAAATGCTTAGAGCACAGCCAGATGCGTTGCAGGTGATTTAGTAGAAAATGAGAAATCTCATCAGAAGCTGTCAAGGGACATTTATGGCTTTGGTGCCACGGGATTGAATTGTGAGAACTTTTGTACTTCTTGTGGGTGCATTCAAAATCTTCTAATCTTTCAGGAAGCCTCTCAGCATTGGTTTCCCTTTAGACCTGGTATCTCAGAAACACAATCTCCTTTCTGTAGGCAGTTCAGTGTATGGCCATCATGAATTTTGGAGATCTGTTGTTACGCACTTTTAGTGTTAGGAAATCATCTGTATGATGTGCTCATAGCCCACTTCAGCTTTCAGAGTCCTTCCTACATGAATCTCTCTGAAGCTCAAATTGACATCAGTCATGGTGTGCACACCCAGACCCTATTGAGGGCAAAAGATTCCTGAGAAAAGTTTGTTCTGTTCATGATGGCCCCCAGACATGCTCTTCCTGTGCACGTCTGTACCCCAAAACCCTTTTCTCATGTTTAGTGTGAATCAGTCTTGCAGAGCTTTAAATCCTTAATTCATTGTTCACAGGCACAGAGAAAATATTGTTCTGTTTTTTGCAGCTGCCTTTTGTATTTGAAGCTGTAATCACTGTCCCTCCTTGTCTTTTCTTTAGTCTCACCCAATTCTTTCAGGTTTTCTTTCCTAACTGCCTGTTTACACATCTGAATAGGATATTTATCTTTTCTTCATGCTATTGTTGATTTTTTTTTGAAGGTTTCTATGCTAGTAGGTGATCCTATACCTATAGTTTTGTGATTGATTTTTCCTCTCTCAGCTAAGTACTCACTTTCTCTCATCCTAAAACAAATCTCTCAGAAAATCTGCTCAGTGCATCTTTTAATTTTCACAGGCAAGCGGCCTCCGGGTTGTGTTTACTACTGAGCTTTGCACCTACTCTGTTGTAGTTTCACCAGGATTGTATTTCTCTATTTAGCTTATGAGAATGCCAACCAAGAGCAGCAACAAAAAATCTTCTATTTGGTCAGTGTGTCTTCCTTACCCAAAAGTAATTGTATTTTGTTCTAAAGAGACACATTTTTGTTGCTCACTGTAGTCGATGCTGTTTCAGATGTAAAATGAACTGCAAAGCAGGGAGGAAAAAGGTAACAATAAGAAAAACAGAAGGTGCGGAGGACTGGCTTTGAATTTTAAGGAACTGTGAAAGTATCACATTCTCCCTTTTCTTACTCAGTGAAGAAAGGTTTTGACACTGGCATAGTTTTTTAGGCAAAATTTTTTCTTTCTTTCACTGCATTCTCTAAAGCACATGTTTGCATGTGAATCATTTTCTTGCCATTAGAGGGTTTTCTACATACTTTAATACCAGCAAATTTCCTTTTCAGCGTTTTTTGGATACATGTTCTAGGTAATATACACTCCTATTTGGCATTTATAATTTTCTTTCAGATGGCACTAAGCAGTAGCCCAGTTAAGAGCTCTCTAACCATCATAACAAATAAACATTGCACAATATATAGTGTATTTCAGCATGTCATGAGATTTCCCAACAGACTATGTCATTTCAAGTGAGCCGTATTACCATGCTCTGTAGCACTAGCTGGTTAAGGCAGTATTTGTATGCTTTGTCTGAGGAAAACAATAAAATTAACAAGGACAGCCCTCCCTAAACAGATTGTAATTCCAGTACTAACCAACTTTTTCATATCCAAGTCATATTAATTAATTTCTGGAAGAATTAATTCGAATATTTTTAATGCAATAACTGAATAGAAAATTGGGGGGTTTTATTATGTAGTCAGTGACACATTATCTCATTGAGGCATGGAATAGCTCGGCCTGTACAGAACAACACATGCAATACTAAGGTGATACAAATCTGACTTCCATAGTGTTGCTTCTTGCCTATTTACACAATTTAAGCACAGAACATTAGTTTTGAGATCTACCTAATCAACTGAATGCCAAATTAAGTTTCCTCCAGCAACTTTGTGAACACAAGGTAGCTCCTACGCTAAGAATTTTGTTGCTTCTGTTGACATGATATAAATTTTGCTACAAAATTGTAACATGTTCCAAAACATGTTTATGTAGACAACATTCGTGTCTTGAAGCTGCACATTGCACTGGTTCCCTTTCACCTCTGTGGGAATTTCATTCCAGCATTTTCAGAACAGGTTTAGGAAATGTTTCTCTTGCAGAGAACAGTTCAAATAGTGTTTCTTCTGTCTCGAATCTGATGCTGCTAAATTTCCTTCTTGAGTGAAGAGTAAGAGGCTGATGAAATAGATGCTTCAGTGACTACCATTGCGATTCAAAACAGTAAAAGCAAATTTTTCCACATAGGCCTAAAAGAGTACCCATCTCATTTTCCTGAATGGATGACCAAATTAGTTAAACATCTTTTGGTGCTGGTAGTTTCCACATGAGAAGAATGTCAGCTCTTTATGGCATTAACATCAACACAGAAAATTAGTTGTTCCAGAAATTCAGGAAGGACAGGGTGAGGTTTTCCATACATGCAAAGTACATTATGCATCACACACTTTCCTTTTCTTTACCTGAAAGGCAGCAGTGGAGTTAGAAATGTATTTATTTCAATAGGAATTTGGTGTATTTGCAATGATTGAAGGTGGAAAAGGCTGTTACAGCTACAGTACTTAGTAACTGGAAAGTGTTAATTACAGTGATTGTCCTTTCTTTTAGTGTGATATTTAATCATTTTGCTAAATAATCCTCATAAAAATATTCACATTTGTACTCTTACACGCCAATTTTAAATTCTTTAGTAATGCACATATGTAAAGTTCTTAAGATGGAGTTTAATTTTATTACACATCCAATTTAAAGTCTTTTTATGAACAATTGAATGTGGAGAATATCCTGGAAATTCTCTGCAAGAATTTAGTTAGAAATCATGTCAGGTTTAACTAAGATGATATCCTCTAATTTGCTTGTAACTTACCATAATTTTCTTCTGCTTCTTGTCAGTGGTTTGTAATGAAGGTTGCTTAAATATGTGTTACTGCCTCTGTGAAATTGACAGGGTGGAACAGTAAATACAATATTTAGGTAACTTAAGCTTCTATGTCTCCTGAGACATGAGGCGCTGTTGTGTTACTCTACAGTATTGATTCCTATTTGGCTTTTAAGATGATAATATTTCTGCATAAATTTAGTTGCACCTCAGATTTCTTTCAGCTTGAAAGATCAACTTTATCATTATTGCAGTTCTAATTCATCTCTAGGTGTTTGAGTCTTTTGTAGCTGGCACTAATCCCCTGAAGTGGGGAACTTAGTTTTCTTAATGTGACATGTTAATGCCAATATAATAACACTAACAGTAGGGAGCCCAGATTCATGTTCTCATAGTGATTAACAAGGATTTAAAGTACTTTTTCTTAAAAGAGATAATTATAACCATTTACAATGTTCTTTTAGATCCTAATTGTTTAGCAAAGGACCTTAGGTTCCGTTGAGGCACCTCACAGTGCTTGGAGTAAATCCTCTGAGTGAGACTTCATACATAGTATCTCCAACTTCAAAAGAAACAAACCAAAGTATGTTTCAACTCTAATAACCAGGTCATTCACATCTCTCCAGCAGACTAGTGTCATGACCTGGAAGCTGGCACAATGTCCGCTATGCATCCTTTTTGGGATGACCAAAGGCACCAGTCCACATATCAGGGAACTCTTATATTTTTTGTATAAATTAACTCGTATTATCAAATAAGGTCCCAAATTTTACAAAAGACTTAAACAAGCTCCCAAATCTGCAACAAACTTCAGGTACAGAGCAAGGGGTAGAATATGATTGCTGCACTTGCCAGGATGAAATTAGGGACAAGAGGAATAAAGGCAGAAAAGAGAGAAAGAGAAGGAAAAAGATCACCAGTCCTTAGATTCTGCATTCTTCCTGCTGCTGTGTGTGATCCAGGCCTGGGGCTAATAAAAGACAGAGAGGAAGAGACTGATCCATTTCCTTTTATACTCTACCTGATATACTCCTCTTAAGTAAAATGAATTTTTCGCATCATTTGTGCCCTGTTTTTTGCGAGTGCACAATCAGCCCCTTAGAGCCCTCCCAGGAACAAGCTGGAGGAAGTTGGGGGTCTGTGGTGGTCCTGGAGCCCCTTTTACTGAGGTGCCTGGCACTCAATCCTTCTCCTGACACAGGGGCATGGAAACAGGAGCATCAAGGCAGACCTGCAAGCCTAGAAACTGAGAAGGAAGTTGCCACAGAACAGCTCTGCCCCACCTCCACTGGGCTCTCTCTCTCATTCAGAACGTTCCTGTTGCAACAGCTGGAATGTTTGGGACAAAACGTGCTTGTGCCTGGTCTTCCACAGCTAGCTAGGAAGTCGATAACCTGCACAGCTCTGATGTTGACCAGGGTAAGTACCAACCAGATCACTATTTATTTGCTCCAATGTGCATACCCCTTTTACTGGCAGATACAGTGTTTATGGTGGTTTTCAGTCCTATTTGTGTAAGTTCATCCTCCTGTTTTTAGTGTCCAGAGAAAGCAAATACCAGTATTTCAGAGGGATGTGTTAATTCACGCTTATGTGCAGCAAATACACCTTCTCCCTCTGTCATTGCTCACAGCGTAGTGCCGATCACAAAAGGCACTTTTTATGCTATAAAACTTGGAAATTGCTTTTCTTACTGCAAGGCTTCTTCCATGTATTCCTACTCACTGAGGCCTTCCTCAATGGCACAAAGTGTGTGGGACCAAATGAGTGGGAAAGCATCTGGGTTTGCCCTGTGAAAGGCAGATGTGCACTACTGCTTTATGCTAGTATGAACTTATGTAACTTTAGGTCCTCCTGGAGTCAAAGGAATCCATTCAAGAAGAGAGAAGGTACTAATACATTTTGCTTGCTCAGGGCCTTTGTGTGGGTGAGTGACTTCACTGCTGTCCATGTCTTGTCAGTCCTGCAGGAGTGCATTTGCTAAGAGGGAAAGGATTCCTCCTGCCCCAGTCTGTGCTGGTTTCTCCAGAGTGGCAGGCACTGCAGAAATGCATGAGGAGGAAAAATTCATAGTTCCTAAGTACTGAACTGTTCTTGCTGGATTTAAGGGTAGATTGCAAGTCAGTATATACAGTCTGTCTACAGAAGGAAATATATGCTTTATTTTTCTTGTACGCTGTCACCTGTAGGTTTATAACTGGTTGAGTGCTAATTTATTTTGGATACAACTCATTTTTGGAATACAGTGAAGTATTTGTAAGGAACCTTCATTTAAGTTACTCCTCAAACCCAAGATATATGATACTGCACCTGTCAAACCCAGGAGCTCAAAAATTATGAAAAACGTTTAAACTATCCCCTCCTGCTTTGAGGTTATTATAATAACAAGAATGATAAATCATTACTACAGAGGGTCTTTTTTATTTTTGAGTTTTATTTTACAGGACTCCTTCTTCTTGGTTTAGAGTGTAATTTTATTTATTTTTTCTTAAAGTTTGTTTCCTTTTGGAGATTAAAAACCAATCTGTTTCTTGATATTGCATAGATTTAAATCTGGACAATGTTTCTTATCAAGATAGATACTGAAAAATATCACTTGTTAATATTTATCTTAAGAATCTTGAGACACCTCAAGGAATTGAGCATAAGAACTAAATGGTTCATACAATTTCAACAGGAGATTGAACATATAGTATGATAACCCAGTTCTACAGTAGTGGTAGAAGCTAGAGAGTATTGTGCACGCTGTCCTGAATTCTGCATTGCTGTAGTATTTGAAAGCAAGTTCCTTGTACAAGTCTAACATATATATTTTTTTCAAGAAATTTGAGTACAAAATTCAGTATGTAAACTTACGAGGTGATGTAAACTTATGCTCTTGTGTTCTTTAACTGAACAGAAGGAAATTATTTGGGAAAAACTGTTTCTTAACGTCTCTTTTACCCCTGACATCTGTTAGTTTTTACTACTGTGTAAACAAGCAATCCCATATATTATAAAAAATATTTTATTTCAGTAACAAATATCAAGGGCCATTAAAATTTTTATCTGTCAACTTCCTTCATTGGTTTAATGTGATTTGTCATAAGAAAACTGTATTACTGCACATTAACACCGTTAAAAAAATGGACACCATCTCTGTTTAAATTTAAATTAGAACATCTGGAACGCAGCCTTGGAATACAGCTTGAAACTGGAAACATTTGCCTTGAAGACTTGTAAAATATATTTCTTAAGCAAGACAAATATTAAAAAATCCAAACAAATAAAATGATCAGGAGGTAAGTATATACCACAATTCCAATGCAAAACTCTTAAAGGGGTTATCCTGTCTGAGGAGCTCTTCCTTTGTGAGCACATGAAGGAAATATGGTTTCTGAAAGAGAGTAATTTCAGTTTTTAGGAAGCTTATGAGTTAAAATTTTCAAAACTCCTAGCACCTAAATAGTTGAGGTTTGAGGTTTGAGTTTTTTACAAAGAGGCCTTCAGAGATGGAGTGGGGGTTTCATGTGGTTGCTGATAGGATCTCTACGAGTAAAAGAATAGTCTGTACTACAACAGCTATTTCCAAAGCCACAGACTTTTTATATTGCTTATTCTTTAGGGTTTTCTTAAGCCTGTCCTTGTAATAGGACATCTCCGCTAAGAATAGAAGGTGAAATCTTACCCTTTCTTTTCTCTTAGAAAAATAAATCTTGGACTACTCATGATATAGTAGCATTCATAAAATCTGTTGGACCATGCTTTGGAATGTTTGTATCCTAACTCATTTCCAGTTGTCTTCTCTTACAAAAGGCAGCTTTGGGTTGCAAGGGACATGCAGAAGCACTTTTTAAAGAGATTCTGAGGAGCTCATGGGGATGTGATGATATCAAGGGAAGTGGGTTTATTTATGAGCTGGTGAGCTTGTCCCAGTTTTTAAAGGAGTTTCTTATATCTACAAAAAAAAGAGTACATTTCAGAGCATCATATTTTAGTTCTAATATTAGTTATATGTTTGTCTCTAAATGCTCGTAATTGGAGACTCCTAATCTTGTATTATTTAATGACAACTAGCAATTTAGTTGTTTATGTAACTTTGTAAATAGTAACCTGTTTTTCAGAGAACTGCTTCTGTTTGATGAGTGTGTTTTAATGTTTTATAAAAGCATATCTCAGGCTTTTCAGACAGCGTATTTTGCACTGTTAATATTTTAAAAAGATGAATTAAGTGTGAAGTCAATGATTTTTAAGTTGTGCTTTAGCCTGCTGTGTCCTGTCAAAAGGCATATGCTTTCTTGCTGATAAAAATCTTATTAAAATCTACACTGGTAACATCTAAACATCTGTATTATCGTTGATTTGTGTAAAATCCCGAGTGGTTAGGTGATTAAGTAATATTTTTATTTTTTATTTGTTTTAATTTTTACCGCAGCACTCCATTTTAGGATTATATCTGCCTCCCGACTGCGATCTTGGCAACAAAACAAAAGAGCAAATGCCTGCCACTAATCAAAAACCCCTTAAGTAATAAATCATAATTGTCAAGCAATGGCTCTGTGGAGATAATAGAGAAAAACTAAATGCATGTAAAGTACATGCTAAAGACAAATTTTACTGGAAGCCAGCCTCATTGTGTGTCAAGGTTCCTCAGTTTTTGTTGTGCTGTTATATCACCTGTGTGTGTCTTAGTAACATGGTGTATTTTAAGTCACACGGTGCATGATCCAGCTTCAAAAATCCTTGTACCTGATTCATATCTCTTGTTAATGGCACTTCCTGTGTGTTTCTCCTGCTACATGTCTGTGCTTTTTCAGGAACATGCAAGTCTCTTCCCATTATGCATTCTGTGGTCTCATTTAAAAAAAAAAAAACAACCAAAAAAAAACCTAAACAGATCTGTCAGACAAACTTGCACAGTTGTTTGAGCAGCATGAATCCCACAAGCCTTGCCAGAGTTTTGAGAAATTTCTGAGCAAGTATTTTTTGCAGACAAAGGTACCTGATGATACTCAAAGCAGAAAAATATGTCACTGCTTTACAATAATACAGAATATTTTGGGGTTATTTTTTGACCTGAGCATTCTGGAAAACTTGAGACATTACTGAGTGCCAGTTATTTACATGTTAATATACATAAATAGAATATCTACTGATTTTTGATATTGTCACAGGATTTTCATCCAGAGTATAATGAAGTGTAATCTTATTGGTGGTATTGAGGTTTCTTAGAATTCTTTCCACCAGAACAGATGGAAAGGCCTCTCAAAGGTGCAATACCTATCTAGACAGGACCTTTGTTAATTGACCTAATGGAAATGGAGTAGAGCTATATCTGTGATGACTTTAATGGAGAATAAGACATTAATTTAAAGCACCAGGTGGTAAAACAATAAAGCAGGAGGGCATGGTAATTTCTATGTTTGGTATTTGTTAGTGTTTCTTAGGTTGGAGGAGATGAATATAAACTATTAACAAGCTTTAAGTGTTTGAAATTTTATGCCATTTGTGATCTCACAAACAATGTTCATATAGGAAGATTCATGAAATAAATGTGTATTTAAAGAGTGAAAAATGTACCAAAAAATTATGCTACACCACATTTATTTGTAAGTCATTATGTTTGTGAGATTGTAAGGATACATTATTGAATATCCCTTGATCATCTTGTCATGCCAGGTAAAGAGGTTTTAAATGTGAAAGGGATATTAAAGTATCACCAAGCATTTTCTCTGTAACCATGCTTGTTTGATTATAGTAATAATGAATGTTTGCTTTCCCTCGTAATTTCTGCTTAGCTAAATCTATGATTAAAAAAACAAACACAAATTAGTGCTATTGGTCAGAAACAAACCAAGTAGAGTTTAAATACATTAAATGTAATCTCCATCATGCCTGTGATCAGCAGAGAAGCCTGTGTGCACAGAAATACTTTCTCCCCCCAATTCCTACAGAATTTCTTCACTTCTGGGAAATGCTCTGGAACCAGTTCCCCTTTCAAATTCTTCTGAAACCACCAGCCCCTCTCAAGGCTTTCTCCAACACTGATGTTGCTCTGAAATACCTCTTTCAATCTGCAGGGGCAAATTTTATTGTTGAGATTTGTAGTGGCATTAAATGTAGATACACTAAAAATGGTGTGAATGGTGAATGAAGGGGAATGTCTGAATGTGGAAGCAAGAGAAGGAAGCAAAGAAAAGCACAGGTGACATTAGGTTACCCATGTTTTCAAGATCACAGAACACTAACATGCCAATTCTCAGGGCACACAATCTGGAAAAGCAGAGAAGAAACTAAGAAAAGAAAGCCTGCTCCCAGAGCAGAACAGCCTCAGGCCATGAAGAAATAATGACAAAAAGAAAGAGACCAGAGTTGGAGACCTAACATACACCAGGAGACTGAAAGAAATTCAAAGAAATTAAAGAGGACAGGTGCACCAATTTTCTTAACTGTTATTAGACCAAAACAAGCACACAGTCTCCTGTCTAAGAAAAAACAAGTTGTAATGAAGGTTTGGTAAACACTCTGTCTTGCCTTCCTATGTCATTGCGTGAAACTCTGGCCAAACCACTGGGTACATATAACTCGTGTCTGTATGCTGAACAGTCTGCTTGGATGTAAGCATCTCAGGTAATATGGAGGCTTGGCTATAGGAGCAACACTGGTTTCCTTTTAAAATAAAATGGTTTTCTCCTCCCACAACTGACTGCACTGAACATTGCTATATGGTTGCACAAATGTTGCGGCACGTTTTCCTTCACTGTGGAAGTGATTTTCATCTCTTTTAATGGTTGTCAATATCATTGCTTGAAACAGAAAGTCAGTAGGATAGAATCCAGAGGACTGGCTGGTGCTGCTCTCATGCATGCAGCGTGTTTCTCCACATAGGATGGGTTGCACAAGACGCCTGTGCAAGATGCTGGTCGTGTAGAGGTGAAGGTGAATCACTGGGAATGCATCTAATGGAGTAAGCCAAGGAATTAACACTTGCATATATCCCCCAGGTAGGAAAAGTATGTGGATAAAATGAAGCAATATAATGAATGACAATTTCTGAGTATTTTGAGGGAGAATGTGGGCTATAGATTTCAGAACAAGTTTATAAAATACTCATGTTCCAGCATTCCTTTAACCAAAGGGATACAACACGAATCTTTACCTTGAGCTGATTGTGGAGGTTTTTGTCCATAAGTAAAACCCAGTTGTGAAGCCTAGAGCTTGCTTTCATTGTGGGTTTTCAAAGAGAAACCTGACTAAACAAGAAATAATGTTTACTTTAGAAGAAAGTGTGAATAATAGAGCTATAACTCTGTTGTAGGAGAGGGAAAAAGGTATTTAGTCCTTGTATGAAAATAGTTAATCTTCCTGACGCCATACCTCTGTGCATAAAGAAAGTATGAATTCCTGTTGTGGTGCATCAGCTTGGGAGAATACAGAGGGACTTTGCTTTCAGAAGATGAGAGACGAAATAGGGCCTTAAAAAGCCGAACTTTTTCTGTGAACGACATCTATAGCCTTCCATCACGCACATCTCCAATAGAGCTCCTAAATCATCTAAGAAGACAATGATTAGTGAAATTACCTAAGATCTTCTCTTAACTTTATTTATGTTTCATGAGTTTATGGAAAGACACTTATGCACACTTTTATCAATAGTCTTTCATATGACAAAGCTGTAAGGGCTGTGTTGGGTGGGTATTTTTAAAACTCATGTATGCTTTTGAAAGTATTTAAACTTACTAGATTTTATAAAGCACAGATTGTCTCTTCTATAAGCACCTAAGTATGCTCATTTAAAAAAATATATATATTTTTCCATTCCAAGAAAAATGCTTATGCACAAATTTATTCTTAAATATTTGAAGTAATGTGTGTTTAAAATTAAGGGTATATTGAAGTGGTTTTTGGATTTGACGCGCACTGTAGTCAAGTCAGGTAGTACATGTATTTCAGTGATGACAAGAAGAGTGAAGCTATGTTAGAAATAGTATTAAACGATAGTCCTGTGACCACCAGGACTAACAGTCTGCAGTTTCATATGATATGAATGTGCAGCAATGCTACACTGGGAATAAGCAGCAATGCCAGATCATTGTCTCCCCTGTTATTTGTGCTGTGTTTACTGCAATGATCAGTTCAGTTTTCCTCCCAAAGTATGTTCTCAGAAAAACAACTGACAAGTAAATTGAATTTCTTTATTGTAAGCAATACAGTCATTGCTACCCTATGAACATGATTTTCCTGTATCTCTCTAGATATTGCTCTGTGCATGGATAGAGGAGATAAAGAGCACACCATAAATTATTTCTGCATAAGCAAGGGCAAACAAATGGTAATTCACACTGAATAGATCTGCTGTGTCCTCTGTGCATATGTATATGCATATATATCTCTGTGTGTGTGTGTGTGTGTGCATGTCTGTGAGGGACTAAAAACCTGCCATAAGCATAGAGGCAGACAACACAACTGCCCAGTTAATTCAGAGGAGTTTTTAAGATCTATCCTAAACATAGTTCAGTTAGAGTTACTAAAATCAAGTCTTTTATGTCAAGGAAACTTACTCATAAAAAAGTGATACTCTAGTTGAGGAGAACATTTCTGGTAGAGAGAGAATGTGTGACTATCACTAGAGTAAAAGTTATATCCTCCAAGCCTTTTAAGATACTGAAATTTTGACTCGTAATAACTGTTTTCCTGAATGAAGATGAAAATCATCATGCTCTTTTGTGCTTTCTTAACCGGATGCTTAAAGCCAAAAATGCTTTTTTACCTTGCCAGCAAAAATTTCCTTAGAACATACACATGATTGGGATTTTCAGGTTTATTTTGCTATGCCATGTTTTATAAGAAACATTGTTCTCCATTTTCACAATATGTTCTAGAATTAGTGGTGTGATTATGGTCTGTACCTCTGCTAAAAACATCATTGTGAAGAAATAGACAAAGAAATGGTGGTGAATAGACATGAAAGGGTATAGAATTTTATTAAGAATGGATATTAGTGATTTTTATATCAACTTTACATTTCAGTTTTAAGTATATGCTTAAGTTTCATTCATGTAAATTTTTGTGAGAAAATGAATGAGCATTTATGAGAAGAAATCTGAAATTGGTCAGTGGCATTCAATATTAACCCTCAAACACTCAAACATCCGTGTTGTCTATGTAAAAATTACTTATTGAGCAACTCCTGTGGAACCCATTTCCTCATGGCTCACCCAGCTTAAAGCTTTGACCATTAAACTTTTGTGCTTTTACGACCCACGCACAGTCTGCCAGGAGTACAAGGAAAATAACCCCATGCACCAGTACAGGCTAGGGGCTGACCTGCTGGGAAGCAGCTCCTTGGTAAAGGGCCTTTGTGTCCTGGTGGAGAATAAGCTGCCCGTGAGCCAGCACTGTGCCCTTGTGGCCAAGAAGGCCAATAAGATCCTGAGATGCATTAGGAAGAGCATTTCCAGCAGGTCTAGGGAGGTGGTCCTACCCCTCTACTCTGCCCTGGTGAGGCCACATCTTGAGTGCTGTGTCCAGTTCTGGGCTCCTCAGTTCAAGAGCTCCTGGAGCATGTCCAGTGGAGGGCCACAAAGATGCTTAAGGGACTGGAGCGTCTCTCTTATGAGGAAAGGCTGAGGCAGCTGGGCCTATTCAGCCTCGAGAAGAGATGAATGAGAGGGGGTCTCATCAATGTCTGTCAGTATCTGAAGGGAAGGTGCCAAGAGGGTGGATCCAGGGTCTTCTCAGTTGTGCCAAGCAATAGGACAAGAGGCAATGGGCAGAAACTGTTGCACAGGAAGATCTACCTGAATTTTTCTCTTCATGACTGCTCTGAATACTCTTGACTCTGCTCTCGACAGCAATTTTAGAGAAGCACTTCACAGTCTAGAAGGCTAGGTTACCTCAGGCAAAGAAGACACTATCCTTGAGCAGCAAATTAAGGAAGCAGTATAATGAATCTCCTCTCTCATGTAGTGGAGGATAAAATGGGAAGTAGTTATGAGGATTTAATTCCCTTTTATATGTAAAAGAGCTTTGAACTCTTCAGCAGGGAGCCCCAGGGCTGTGCAATTTTCTATACTGATGGTAAATGAATAGCAAAAAAAAAAAAAAATCGGTGGGCCTTAAGTCTGTTTCCTGTGCTTTATTCCCTGAGAGATTAGGATGCGGTGGTGGTGGGGATACTAGGCAGCTTCACACTCAGAATGAGTGGCAGAAAGACTTCTACAGCTTGGTTTGTAGGATTGTGAATTTTATTCAGGGGAGTGGGAAAAGGAAAGAGGAAGGGTATGTGCAATATAAGATGCTCTATAATGAGATGGAATATGCTTTCTTAGCTCCTTCTTTTCTGAGTCTGGGGTAAGTACAGGGTACATGAACTAGCAGATTAGCCTGAGGTGTTTGGTTAAATCCACTTCCTTGGATTTTACTCCAGCTGTGACTTGCTTCTCACTGGCCTTCCCTTCAAAGAAGTCCCTCCTGGACCTTCAGGGTGTGAAAAGTGTCTGTGTAAGACTATTGGAGACAGGAATCAGTGAACATTTGTACATCAGGATCTCTAACCCAGGCATGTACAAAGTCTGGACAGATTTCCTTGCATAAAGAAAGAATGACAGAAAACACACACCCTTCAGAGTAGCTGAGGTTGTTGAGATATAAGTGTCTGTCTATGTCCTCCTTCATTCAGAGACTTTCCCTAAAACACCAGGGCATGGATTGTTCATCACTTTCTTCCTCTGTCAAGACATGGTTGCCCAAAATGGCTACGACCTGGGTTTTGGTACCCATCATTACTGCTGTGATGGGCGCCAAGTGATTATTTTATTGTGTTTCCCAGAGAGAGATGTCACACTTTGCTGTTTCCTGGTGCTAGATTGTATCGTACATCGGTCAACTGGAAATCACCCCTAAGTGTTCAGTTTGGCTGGGATGCCTATAAACACTAGGAAGGCAGCTGATTTCTCATTCCTAATTCTTCCTCGAATCTCCAGTGTCCCATCATTTGCTCTTTCCATTTTTTTTTTTCCCAGGACCTCATACATTTTAATTTTAAACTCTCAGCTGTGCATCCCATATGATACATTTCTATTTACATGATTTTATCCTGCCTGCGAGGGAACACGTGCTTCTTGGCTGAAAAACATGTAAGTGAATTTCTAAGGCTTGTGAGTACTATTGGAATACATATAAATATTTTGTTGCATTATTTCATCAAACAAGAATTTGAATCTCTCTAGGATGTTTTACCTAGTACTTTATTTCACACCATGACGAACATGAGCGACCCTGGTCTCTGATGTGTTTCATAGCAAACAATTACTTTGCATTTCCTGTATATTTCCATAAATCTTTATGTAATATGTACTACCTATATGTAAACATATATCCAAATGTTATCGCTGTCTTTAAATGCAGTTGGTTTTCTGCATTATTCATTCTAAAAAGTTACGTCCTAGCTAGAAATGATTTTATTGAAGAAATTTGCTCATTGCTTTCTTTCAACACTCATTTTTTTTTTAACAAAAGGCAGGGTTATACTACACTGAAGACAACTTGAGGCTCTTGATGCAAGTCAGAATCTGTTGCAGATTTATGCATAAATTATCACGAGCTGAACTAGAATACTTTTTTCCTTAAATTCTTAACCTGCTTTTTTCTTGAGGCTGTGTTTGTCTGTTTGTTTGTTTTTTGTTTGTGGGGGTTTTTTTAACATGCTGTTTCTTAACTTTATTACTGGAAATAAAAGGAGAGTCAAAGCTGATTACTTTAAAAAAAATCATTACTCTAGTGGATGTATCAAATTCAAAGGAGTACAATAAGTAGGTAAAAATAGTCTGTTGAAATAAGTCTATCTTTTTATTGACAGCACCACATGAACTTTGGCTTCCTTGTCCTTTATCTCCTCTGTTAACCTACTTAGTCTTGACCCTTCAGGCTTTGGTGTGCTTTTTTTTCTACTGTGGCTGAAGAAATTTTTCCATAATTTTGAATGTGTTTGAAAAGTCTCTCTTTCTCCTGTTTGAAACATTTCCCATCTCTTAATTCAAATTCTTTTTGAAGGCATGTCTTTCTCCTGAGGGTCAGAAATGTTCAGTCATTGTATATAGGTCATGGCCACTGTGTAAAATAATAAAAGTAAAACAGAGTTAGGAGAGATGAATTGATAGAGTCTGGACAAGCCTCAGGATTTGTCTCCTAAAAATGCAATTTCCTAGGTTAAAGCTTATTTCGCTTTAGAGAACTTGTGCAATAAATAGGAGGCATTGCAGAATATCATTCCTTTCACAGTTCTGTGAACAAGTGAGTGTGGATGCCTGCACTGACTTTGGAAAATGCGTTCACTTATTTGCTTCATAATAGAAGAATTTTGAGTGACTGGAAGAATTTAACTTTCCTTTTGCAGTGCAGGGAAGGAGGTAATGAAACTTGTTTGACATGCAATTTAATTCTGATCATGAATTCTGGTTTAAGGTTGACCTGTTGGTGCACTGCCCTTATTTGCATGAATGTTTGCAGAACATGGAAAGAAGCCTGTACTGCGTAAGTCCTTACTTAAGTAACCTTACAGGTTACTTAAGCACTTTGAGTCAAATATTTTGTTTACTTTCCTCACCATCAATTTAGGAGCTTGATTTTAAGTGCTGAAATCAAAAAACCTGGCTCTAAATTGTGCCTAAATTAGGAATAGGGAAGGAGTAATTATAGGAAAATGTGATATTAATTTGGAATGTCTTTGCACCTAAAACTAAGGAGACATACGCACATTGAAAATTCATTTGGCCTATATCCCTCCTTGATGTATATTTTATTTTACCACCATTATTTCTGACAAATATATCTGTTTTGAAAGACCTTTCAATTTTAAAAGATCTTCCGAGATAAGGTCAGCAAATTTTTCAATTTATATTCCAGAAATTTAAGTAAAGTATTTTAACACTTGGAAGTCTTACCTAGTTTGAAACCTTATAGAGGTTTTTGGAATTTTTTTCATAGCAAATAATTTTGAAAAATTTGGTTGAGTGTTAACCTGCAAATGGATCCAGCCTAAACCCTGTCAAAGCCATTTTGCATTTTTTTCTCATTATTTTATTGGGCAGGACACCTGAAACATTATTTTTTATCATATAGTTGGTCCTATCTTAAAATCAAAAATTTTCTAACTTGAGCTGAACTGAATCACGTTTTTCTTTTAAAGGATATTGGGAAAATAAGAAAGTAAATGCAACTTTGCAGACTTTCATTGAACATCATGAAAGTCTCACTGCAAAATCAATGTGTAGACATGTCCCATGGTCTTCATTCAATCCCATACATGCCCTTGATAATGTGATGGGTTTTTCTTTAAGTGGTCATGTTTATGGTGTAGCCATTATAATTGGAAGTTTAAAAAGTTGCTCTCAGGAGGCGACATATATGCCACAACATTTTGAGAGATTTCAGCTCTCATAGAAAGGATTTTGGCTGATTATCAAGCAAGAAGAAAATAATTTCATTGGTCTTTCTTTTGGGTATCTTCTGATGTTCTGTCCACTGCTCTGGCCAGTCTTCTCTAAGTTACCTTTGGATCTTGGGTTTTATCAGCTAGAAATTATGAAGTGTATCAAAATTCTCTGTTTTCACTCAGTGGAGTTGTGAAAAGGTGTAGAAAGAGAAGAGTTACTGTTTTGGCTGGAAAACGGACTGTGCAGTAGAAGAGACTTGTCTTTAAAACAATTCCCTGAAAATGTTCAAGGCCAGATTGGATTGGGATTTCAGCAACTTGTTCTAGTAGAAGGTGTCCCTGCCCTAACAAAACCCCCCAAAAATCCCCCAAAAACATTAGAAAAGGTTTGAATCAAATAGATAATGTCCACTGGGCACCAGATTGGTTAATGCCATATTGAGAAGATATAAGTAAGGAGCTGCATTATTTTAAAACTGAAAGAGAAGGTTTCCTTTTAGTTCTTGCACACTTTAATAACATTTCCCCTGGGGAACATGTTGGTATTCCCTAAAATATATAGTTCAATAAAATGTAGAAATATATAATGAAGATAATAATTTTGTAGGAGTTTATGTGAGTTAGCAACAGAAACTTCTCTTATTCTAAAAGAAGAATGTTACTTTATTTGTAAGTATCAGAGATAAAACATAAATCATTCTTTATCTTCACCTTGAATATTAGCCAGACCCTAAATAAGATTTTTAAAGAAACTTGATTTTTTTATTCTTCTTCTTTGTCGTGGGTTGGAACTGAGTTGATTGACGTGAGTTTTGGCCAATTGCGCTTTTCCGAATTTGCATGTTTCAAGCCTTGTGGAAGTGAGAGAAGGGGGAGT
>VZRR01013406.1:1150180-1160626 GCA_013398015.1 Oreocharis arfaki | reverse complement strand
TTCTTGTTGCAGTGCAATAAAGGGTCTGATAGTTGGAATATCTCCATCCCATTTTTACAAAATCAGATGAAATAGTATTTCTGATTATCAGTTTAAAATTTGAGGAATTTCTCTTGATAATTTGCAAGTTTGTTGCACTGTGGAAATTCACCATCACTGACCTGACTCGTACCTCGATGACTTTCAGTAATTTTGGAAATGAACCCTTGATTGGCTGTTCTTTTATTTCACTCTTCCTTTTTAAATATTCTTTACATCCGTGTTCAAATCTGGCAATTGCTACCCTCAGAAAATGTGCTTCTCAGAAGCTTTGAATCATCCTTATCCCACCATTTATGGCCAGAAAGTCGTGTCACAAAATGTCTTTCTACTATGAAATCATACTTGTTTGGAAAATGTTTATAATTATACTAGAATGAGCTAAATTTAGAATTGCAGTACTAAATAAGATCAAAAAATTTCACATAAATTTCCTTCTGTATTTTTATGCCCCACTGATGTTTTCATTTTGGTGTGTATTGTTTTTCAAATAATATCATTAATCACGTGTTAAAAAATATTATTCTGATTGCATTTGTTCTCCTTTTTAATACCAAAGTCCATATTAACTAATCATAAGGGTTCCACTGGATTTAACATTTATAGCACTGTAACTGGTAGTATCATTATTGATTATCTCTCTTTTTGCTAACAACTGATATTTCTCATTCTCTATGGTTGGGATTTTTTTTTTTTCTATTTTTTTTTATTAATTCAAAATTTTAAAAATGCCTGTCTTGACTGAGAATAACTCTTATTGGCAATTAAAAGTTTAAAGACAGAACAATCTTTTTAAAAATCAACTATTTACCTGTTCTCTTTTTCAACTCCCATTCCTTTTAAAAATACATGGATGAAAAAAAAAAAATAGTTTCATAGATTAGTTTATACCGCTTGTCAAAGAAGTAAATTTTCGATTATGATTCAGGACAATACCCAAACATCTTAATGTACTTCACAGAAAGAGTCAGCATAATTCTCTCCAATAGATGGTAATTAATGTGCTCATGAACATCCTTTCACATACATTATATCTTCCTTTACTGCTCCCTCTTCCTACCTTTCAGCTATCTAATTAATTTGGTAATGTAAGACTTGACAGGTGGTTTTAATTTTCTGGACCACTGAGAGTGAGACATGAGGTTGCGGTCAGGGAATAAAAATATAACCATGGTATTTATTTAAATATGATAGTTTTGGTTGGTTTTCTTGAGAATGTTGTAAGGATATTTTACTGGCTTGGAACAAATAGGGACAAGGGATTTGAGCTGTTCATAGTGTCAGGTTGTCTGAGCAGTAGGACAAGATTGGGTTTTCCAAAAAATAATTCTCCTATGCGCTTTTCCTGTCGTACAGTTCTTGATGTAAAAATATTTTTCAGTGGACAAATATCATTCTATAGCACTTTTTGATACAATAGTAATAGTTTTGTAAGTTGGAGACCTTCTTTTAATAGGTGTTCCTCTGAAAAGGGGGCTTAAGGACTTTTAAAATGATACCTAAATAGTAAAACAGTTACAGAAATGCTAACAACTAGTTAAAAGAAATGCTATTCTCTTTCTCATCCATGATAGTGTCATAATTTTTGCCTAAATGTCCTTGAATGTCCTACAGGGCTGGAAAGAATAAATGGATAGTTCTTTCTGTTTTGCTCTTACTGCTGCAATAGTGGATTGTCTTGCAATTCTAGATGAATTGTTACTAAAATGTGCAGGAGAGGCAAGAAGTATTTCCTAGTCACTTATAGAAAATTAAGACATGTCATAGACCAAGTGGCATTCTTACAGAATGTAAATGCTAGGGATATAGTTTTAGGTGAAAGGACCCAAAAATCAGATTTCCTGAATTCTGATGTGTTTCACTATTCACTAGAACCTCTTTCTTTACACACTTTATCCCTTCCTACTCTTAAGGCAGAACTAAAGTACAACAGATTCTGTTCCATTTTATCTTACTGACAGAAGCCTAGATTCAAAATTACTTGATAAGTGGATGTTTCTGAAGCAGTCTTATCTGTGTTCCAGTCTTCTGTAAAGCTCGTGTGTGGTAAGCTATGTAGCTTCTGAATAAAATAAAAAGACTTGGAAGAGATAAACTACTTGTACAAAGCAACAGAGTATTAAAAAGGAAAAGAATGATGGAAACATTCATATGAGGTTTGAATTCATCAGCCTTGTCCCTTGGTTTGTGACCTGGGTTACTTGCCCACTACACATAGTTGTTTGAGTATCCCAGCCTCAGACAGCCTTGGGAATTCTTGGCCAGTCCTACACTTACAAGAGAGAGAGAGAGAGGCAGCAGTCCTGGAGCAAATTATTTTTTATGAACACTTAAGGACTCACTCAGGTGGAGGAGTGGAGCCTTGCTAAGCACTGCCACAAGAAAATGTAGTGGAAGTTCATTCTCCAAATTTTAGTCTCCTGTGTAGAGGAATAGGTTGGGAATATAAAAGGTTATTTAGAGAATGTAAAATCAGCTTTTTCTGAGGAGTTGCTTAAATGGAAGTTCCAGATCTTTTAGCTGACTCCTAGTGGAAAGATGATTATGCAGTGGTGACCCCCTGAAGTCAATAGATGGTTACATTGGCATCAAGACACCACCCTTCATGAAGGGCTGCAACATCTGAACAAGTGTTTATGTTTAAAGTGATCATAAAATCCTTTAAAATCATCAAATCATCTAAGTTGGAAAATACCTGTAAGATCATTGGGTACAACAATTAACCTAACACTGCCAAGCCCACCACTAAACCGTGTCCCTCAGTGCTACAGAGCTTTTAAATCCATCGAGGGGTGGTGGTTTAAACACATACCTGGGTAAGCTCTTCCGATGCCTGACTACCCTTTCCATTAAGAAATTGTTCCTAATATCCCATCTAAACCTCTCCTGCTGAAACTTGAGGCTATTTCCTCTTGTCCTGTTGCTCTTGCTTATTTCTTGGAAAAGAGACTGATCCCTACCTTACTACTACAACTTTTCAGGTTGCTGTAGACAGTGGCAAGGTTCCCCCTCAGACTCCTTTTCTCCAAACTAAAGAGCCCAAGTTCCCTCAACCACTCTGATATTTCCTGTAGACCCTTCACCAGCTCTGTTGCTCTTTGGACACACTCCAGGCGCTCAATGTCTTTCTTGTAGGGAGCGAACCAAAACTTAACATGGGATTTGATGTGTGGCCTCACCATGATGTCTGTTGTAGTTTGGCTACAGAGACAAGGAAAGCCTTTTTCCACCCGCCAATATTCAATACTATGGATAGTAAAATACTGCTCCTGTGCTTCCATTCTTATCTCAAAGCACATTAAATCTGGTACGACCGTACTGACCTAAGCTGTTTTCCCAAATTAAAAATTCCTTGCTGCTTCCCTGTGCATTGGCTTTGGTTATGGGATAGTTTACCAGTGCAATGCTTATAAGCAGCACAGTGAGGGTATCACCTAGGAATCTATTATCTTTGAAAATCACATTCTATTTGGAGTGTCTGAAAATGAATTGAAGTCTAGGCAGTCAGATTTGAAAATTGAATGCATGCTGAGTAAATGGGCGACCTTTTCTGGATGAGATGCAAAAAGCAAAGACAATATAAGAGAATGAATTGCAATAGTTATTTAGTGAAACCAGATGACATTCAATCGATACATGTTCATGAGTTTGTCATAGACTAAAGGAAAAACCCAAAAGCTTTGTCAAAATTGTCACCAATACATAAGGCCATGATCAACTTTTTATGGAGCTCAAGCAGGACAGAAGTGCTACTTCATTATTTTTCACTTTACCCTGCATTTGAATTCCAGCAACACACACAAAATGGTAGAGGGACTCAGGAACTAATTTTCAAGATTAGAGAACGGGTCCTGTTTCCATGATTTTTTTTTTTTTTTAATTAATGCAATTCTGTTTGTCATACTACCTGTTGCCCTAGGTATTTTGCTTAAATATTAATCTATTATTAAATATTAGTCCAGAGCAAAATTGCAAACTGAATCACACATTTGATCAGTGACTCTGCATATGCTGAGACTTAATCGTGTTTGATAAGCATGTTCAGCTTTTAGCAGATCAACTGTCAGCTTCGTGTCCATTCTCACCTCCTTTCTTTCCCCTATGTTTTCTAAAGAAGTGGTTCTGTGAAGTTACTTGATGACAGCTTTCCTTTTTGAAGGTCTGCCTGGCCTTGATGTACAATCTTAGGTATTTTGACTTTCTGTCATGAGAGCTTGGACAAGATTCCAGTCACTGTTTATCAGTGGCATAACTCTGTGGTGTCAGATCTGAATTAATCCTTTTAATGAAATATTCTTTAGGAGCAGGCAAATGGCTCTCCTTGTAAACTGAAGGCTGCGTGTCCTTCTAAACTCAAAAATTCCAGAATAACTATATTTCCTGAAAGACAGAGAAAAATGTTTTTCCAGGGAGGAGATGGCCAAGAAAGGCTGACCTGAAAGTAAGTCGAAGAGAAATGGCTTCAGGAATTTCAGAATCTAAAGGGGTCCTTAATAGTTCAGAAATAAAAGGCTAAGGAGAATCAGTATTCCTTGGAGCTCTTCCTTTTTGAGCTACAGTGAGCAGCAGATAGAAAGAATGCTGAGAGACATGCAAAATTAGGCAGCTGTCTGTTAAAAGGGTTGCGTGTACAAACAAGAGCAGGCATTTCTCTCCTGGCACAGGGTTGGATAGGAAGAACAGTTGCTTCTCTCCTGTTGAGAAGCAGCAGTGAAAATGCGTGGAAAATGAAGCCAGTAAAGAGCTCTAAAATTTGCTAAACGTACACCTGGCAAAAGAATGCAATGCAGATATTTGTTTGGGCCATCTGCTTTTGGACAAATAAAAATAGTTCATTAGAAACCAGCATTGGATAATTGTTTACAAATGGGTTCTCAAGTAAGATTCTGGCTCCTCTAAGTTTGCTGAAAGCAGACATTCTAAGGGAAAAATGCCATATATCTTTCCAGAGTAGAAGTCCAGTTATTCTTTTGTCTTCAGAGTATCTAAATTGCTATAGTCTGTGAATATTAATGCTAAAAATTTTTTTAAACAATATCAACTGTAACTTAACTATTCTGCCAAATAGTAGGTTTTTCTAGTAAACAAAATGCGATTAATCAATATAATTTCTTGACATGAACATAAAGTGGATTTTCTATGGCACAAATCTTACTAGCAGACTGGCAGGAGATCTCTTTGCAATACGGGGCTACCTTAAGTGGAAAAATAAGGTCAAGAGTGCAGAGTCAGTAGAGTGTATGGGGCATTAAAGAATAAGGGAAAATTACAACATCTCCTATTCAGAAATGAAAATGTTTGATATGTTAATATAAGTTAGGGATAACTGTAAAAAATGCAGTTATTGCAATCCAAGTTTGGAAAAAGATCAGTAATAGTTTCTGGTACTAATGTAACTCTTGAAGAATTTATGTATTCTCTGCTTGGAAGAATTTCCTTTACTTCCACCCACAAAGCAATGGCAAGGAACCCCTGTAGGGCTCTAGTTGTCTATTTGAAAGCAAAAGGGAACAAGCAAGAGCAGAGGATTGCTTACATACCACCATTCCCTGGTCTTCCCCTAAAACGACCATTGTAGTTTACCATTGCATGTGCTCTCCATAGCTATTAACACCTTCTCCACCATCTTTAAAGGTAAAGAAAAAGAAGTTAAGATGAGAATTAAATAACAAAACCCTGTCTAAGCTGTGTGTTATTGATGCTTTTAAAAATGGAGTATATGTAAAGTGGCTGATGTGCCTGGTGGTCACAAATTTTAATGGGAGCAGTAGGTAGTCCAAGGAGTCCTGGAGTGAATGTGGAAAGAGTACGGAAGGGGATAACCCTTCATTGTCATAGTTTAGCTTTATAGTAGAACTTCTTGAACTGGTTTTTTTTGTGTTTAGCTGTGAAAGTTTTAAATTTTCATTATGTTTTCTTCCGAGGGATTTAGTGCTTTTTATGCCAAGTTGTTTTGCTTGAAATCTTGCAGTCAATCTGCATCTTATGTTTCCTAGTCATAAACTTCTGCTGTGAATATGTAGAAAGCTCTTCTACAACGTATTATCTTGTGTTGTAAGAAGGTATTTAAGCTCCACCCTTTCCTTCTTTTTCATCCTGCCTCCTCCCAAGACTTCCCAATGCAGAAGGAGTGGACCTCTGATTATTCCACCTCTATGGTCAAATCAATAAAAAGTGGTTCACTTAAGGTGTATTTGTGGTTTGTATCATCTCTACCTCTACAATGAGACATGTCTTACTATCTCAGGGGCAAAGAGGCAAATGCACACTCTTCTCTAAACAGACACATTCATTTTTCAGCTTTCTAATGGGGATGATCTCCTTGGTAATGCTGGGTGCTGTCTGCTTTTACTGTATCAATAATGCCCCCTTTGAAAATTTTGAAATGTCAGTGGGCTGTTATACTGAGAAAGACTAGCACTGTCTCCCTAGCATGACTAAAGGATATATAGAGTATTTTTCTCCAGTGGTTTTATCAGTGTCGCTCAGAAAATCTGCAAATTCAGACCTGATACTCCTGAGTGGATCATGCAATATGTTTCAGCACATGCATCTTTCTCAGAATAGTTGGTACAGTTGTTGGTCTTTTAGGTACAAGGCAGTGCCTGTTGTGGGCTCTTATTTCATTGTTTCCTTTCCTCAAAGCCGGAAGAAATCTGAAAGTAAATTAAATGTCTGTTTTTCTCTGGTGATGTATGAGAAACTAGCTCACGGGGCTCTTTGTCCAGCCATGGCTTAGTATTTCTGGAAAAAAAAAAGGTCATAATGTGGACAGATCAAAAATGTTGAGAAGACAGAATAGCTGTGGTTCAAAAGCAGCCTTGAGAAGGTGTGAGGAATTCATACCATATGAATATGTGTCCAAGGATCACTGTTTGGTGTTCTAATGCATGAGATACCACTGAGACAGGTAATCTCATTCTCCTCTTCTCATTGTTTCCTTCTGCTCACTTCTTTTTTCAAGCACCTCTGACTCTCACTACCTATTCTGTGGTTAAAGGTAAACCAGCAGCTTTGCTTTGCAGGGCTACATATACGAAAGCTTAAAACAGTGTGAAAGGTAAGGGTTCTAATTCTCAATTTTACACTGAGAAGTAAATGAACATTAAAAAAAGAAATAAGGAAAAAAGATAAGGAAGACTGCAAAAGAGGACAAGTAAATGACCGAGAACTCATGTTAAAATTTCCTGGCTGTCTTGTAAGTATCACCTAATGCACGATTTCTGCTGGCAAACAGATGGAGGAGGGGGAAAAAATGCAGGAATTTAAGATGTAAAAGGTGCATATATTAAATGCCTAGGTAAATGCTATTACACTAAGAATATGATTAATTATCGCTAATTATAAAAATAGATTTCTGATTTTTTGTTACTTAATAAGTATATAAATAATATTTTTCTTTTAAGACAATATTGTCATGATAACCCTCTACAAACTTAAGTTGCAAAATTGATACATATTACAGAAGCATGATTTTCACTAAACTCTTAATTTATTTATTCTTTTAATGACATAGTAGTTTAATGACAAAGTAGTCTTGAAAATGCCCTCCTAAGTCTACAGATAAAAAGAAGTATTTTATACATTTCTAAAGATAAATAGTAGTAGATGATACCTTCCATTGAGTTCTAAATAAATGCAAGTCCTCTTTAAAATATGTGTTTGTTTCATAGATATTTCTAAATTGGATGACATCCAATTAAAGAGAGCTGAATTACAAATAAATAAACAATAAAACTATAAAAGAGCAGTTTAATTGGGTTATAATTTTTCTTATAGGCTGGTTGGTCTTTCCTTGCCCCATCTCCAACCATAAACTGGATGGTGTTTTTTAAAAAATCGAGACACTTATTTTCATAGTTATGTGTATATAAAAAGAATCAACAAAGCTAAAACTATGAAGTTTAATTTTATCTGTTTCTTCCTACAGATGTTAATAAATACATTATCTTAATGGCTCACCTAATCAAAATAACGTGGATTTCTGATTTTGCCTGATACAAATCCATTCACGTCTTTTGTGAGGATGTCTGGGCAACATCGTCTTTAATTTGGATTGTGTACATGTGGCTTAAGAACATAAAGCAAAATTGCAGTGCAATATAGTAAAAGCTGTAAAATATAGCAATCTTATTAAAACAGACTCCTATCTTAAAGTAAACAGCCCCAAAGTGATACAAGAGTGCTCCTTTACCTTCATTAGAAAATATGCCTCCATTTTTGCACTTACATTAGGAAGGTTTGGGAAGCTGTTTGTTCTCCCTCTGCCTTTCTTTTGGTGCATGTACTCAAAAAGTCCGAAGTTTTGATCTGGGAAATATTTCCTGCTATCTGTGAGAATGTCATAAATTGAGGATTTTCTGTAGAATCAAGTAAGTCATGGCTGTTGGCTTTCACCAGTAGATCTGACAGTGTTGTATAAAGGGTTGTTTTTCTCAAAGCGATGCACAGATAAGAGGAGGTTGCCAGTGAGGCCAGAGGCTGAAACAAAATTGTATTGAGGGTCCTGGTTCTTTGCACTGCTTTTTCTTCACTCAAAAACCTAGAAACAGACAAAACCCTGCACTTGGGTTTTTATTTGCTCTCCACCGGCATTGACCGACCATAGTAACCAGCTTTACTAACACCCTGTATTGTGGAGTTGGCTCTTTTGCCACCTGGAATGGCAAATATTTTATGCTGTAGGCAGGTCTCTGAGAATAGGAAGAAAAGAGGTTGGAGCAAGAAACATTAGCTTCTGCTAGACAAGTGCATATTAATGGAGCAACAGACCAGATGCTATATAGTGACTTCTTTCCGTCTGAAACAGAGGCAGTCAGAAGCAGCAACAGAAGTGAAATTCAACTTTTCTGTCACTACACAGATTTTTTTGGCCTGTAGAATACCCCCAAGATATAATCCTCAGTGGGTAATTTCAGTGAGATTTAGACTGAGCAGTTAGCAAGCATAACTACCTTTCCTGCTCCCCTAATTCCCTTGTCAACCCTAACCTCCTGCACTAAGCTGCAGCTCTTCCATGGGAATGGAGGCAAGGGGATGAAGGACAGCCCTGTCAGGCCTCCTGCCTCAGAGAGCTGTAGTGCTGCTGGAAGACATGGCTCACAGCAGGCACCTGGAAGCAGGCCAAAGCCCTGGAGTGGCTTGAGTCTTATTTCATAATTAGCTTTTGTGGGAGGAGATAACCCACCTGCAGGGCAGGGTGCTTCTGCTGGATGTTGTGCTGGCACATGCTCCTTGTGAGTTCAGAGAACTGAAGTTTCTGCCTTGTTCCTCTGTATTTACAGCTTCTTATTTCTTATTTTTAAGAGTGCATAGGCTATGCATGGCATACTACAGCATGTGACGTTCTTCTCTTCCTAAAATAGCATGTCAGATTGTTTTCTTGGATGCCTTAATACAGGCTTCCAGCACCATTTCAAATGGCCTGACATATCTCTCCTGACCTAAAGATGTTTTTCCTATAGGGTACTGGTCTCTTGTAGGTTCTGTACGATGACTGAAAGCCCTGTGTTGATGTCTTGAAGGCTTTAGGATGTATTCAATGTTGCTCAACATCCATATTTAGATACCAAAATTGTTCTTTGTCTGTATTGCTAGGTGACCATTTTCTTATTTAAATATTACTTTCTGGTACCAGCAATTTTCAATAAAGCCAAACAATTCAGTTCAAATGTGAACCACTGCTGTGAAGCTTGTTATAAGAACATATAGCCAGGGCTCTTAAGCAAGCACCCTTCCACAAGGTACCACCCTTAGAACTAAACGGTGTTGTGGGTGATTCTTCAATTCTGTCCTGACTGAACTAAGAGACAATTTATGTTTTTAGAGCAGTGGTTATGAAGTTTGGAGGATAATCAAATTCTTTGTTTGTAAGACAACATATGAAAGGTCAGTCAGTTCCCCTTTATATTGGTTTCTTATTTTTGTAGATGTGAGTGCTAAAAAAAGCAAGACCAGATTTTGGTTGTACATTTTACTTGTGGGTTGACTTATGTAGGTTATTTGCTCTTTCTTAATTGTGCTCTGTGATTGGTTACCTAATTTACATGTCAATAAATTTATTGGCACCAGAAGCCTCTCCAACAGCAACAGCAGACAAGTGTTGCCTGGTTCACAGTGGATTCTAAATAATGGATACACCCTGATTGTGCGTAACTAGCCTTATTACATGTAAATCAGAATTGTGACAGGAGAAATGATCATTCTCCAAATGTTTGTGCAAACAAAAAAGGAGTCTTCAATTTGAAAATGAAAGATGCAAGCACTTCAGCTGTGGCTGCCTGACATTGGCTGCTTGATGTGTTTTCTTCTCCTTCTAGATAGCTGCTGCTTTTCATTGATTTGACCTGCCTATATATTTTTGGCTCTGTTTTTCTTTTTTTTTTTTTTCCCCCTCCTCTTTCGCTG
>VZRR01013406.1:1091356-1146904 GCA_013398015.1 Oreocharis arfaki | reverse complement strand
TTGCAATATTTGTTGTTAATTTGGCATACTCTTTTTTGATTTGTTTTTTTCCAGCTTTATTTGATAGAAAAATTTGTTAGAAATAATGTTTTGTATGCTATTCCTCTGCCCTGCAAATTTTTTTGCTCTGTCTTGAAGTATTAAAAATGCATTACATCTAAAATCAATACCAACTTTTAAATGGGTACCAAATCCTAGAAAAAGGTTTCAAATTATCTGTGCATTCTCCTCTCTCTGGGAAAAATAAAAGTGACCCTCTTCAGTCTTTTCCTTTGCAATTGCATTAGGGATTAGGGTAATGAGTGCTAGCATTGCAGACTGTAAAAATGCGTTCATTTTGACTGGAGAAACAGTATGGAAAAACAAATTAATCAGCAAAGGGAATGATTGCTGAAGTCAGGCACTGGAACTTCCTGCTATTCGAATAGGTTTGATTTTTCTTTTTTTAATTAATTATAAAAAACTATCAATATCCTTATTTAAATACATAATTTTTTAAAAAAAGGGTTATTTTGTGGGTCTACCTGGTTTTTATTCAGATGAGTCCGAGGACAGGATTTGGACTACAGCTGAAATGTCTCTACATCTACCTCTGCTGTCTTGTAGTGGGTATAAATAATCTACATGGAAGCTGTTCAAGCTGAGCTCCTTCAACCATCTTGGCTAAATTGGCAGGCGTGCTGACAGAGGTATTATCATTTCTGGAACCATATCCCTTCCCTCTGCTTTCTGCACCCACTTTATGCTAAGACGAGACCAAGAGCTTCACTGCTCCCTTGTGATAAGTGTGGATCTTTCAGGACACTCATGGAGTGATGGTTCTCAACTTTATTTTGGTTGGGGATTGATACATTTAGCAAAGTGTACCCTTAAATAACTTCTAGAAGGAAAAGGAGTTTTAGCCCTTTTCTTCTGTGTTTTTTTTTGTTTTTTTTTAATCTATTCTAAACAAAATCCAGAGTTGTTACTTGACCTGAGTTCAGCTGTGTGAGAAGTCATTACATCTCTGCTGAGAGCCTTTGGCACTCAACAACTTCTTGATAGACAACTGTGCACAGTGCTCAGTCGTGGAGATGTACCAAGAGCAAATGAGCAGATGAGCAGAAGAAAGCAAGGAAATAAACAAGATTGGACTACAGAAAATATTTAGCTGTATTTTTGTGAATTATAAGCTTCAATATTGACTAAAAATCAATATTTCCAGGAGAATTATTATTTCTGTATAATTTAGGCATTCTAACTTATTTTACAGAAAATAACCCAAATATTATCATAGGATTTATAGAGTGGTTTGTGTTGGGAGAGACTTTAAATATTGTCTAGTTGCAATCCCTGCCATGGGCACGGCTACTTTCCGCTAGACCAGGTTGCTCAGGGCCCCCTCCAATCTATCCTTAAAGACTTTGAGTGATTTGGCATCTACAGTTTCTCTGGGCAACTTCTTCCTGTGTCTCATCACCCTCACAGCAAAGCATTTCTTCCTAATATCCAATCTAAATTTACCCTCTTTCAGTTTAAAGCCACTGTGCCTTGTCCTATCACTACAAGTCCTCGTAGAAAAGTTCTTCTCCAGTTCTCTTGCAGGGCCCTTGTAGGTATTGGAAAGCACTCTAAGGCCTGCCTGGAGTCTTCTCTTGTCAAGGCTGCACAACCCCAACTGTCTCAGCCCGTCCACATAGGACAGGTGCTCCAGCCCTCCGGACTCTCTCCCACAGATTCACATCTTGTGCTGGGGGCCCCAGAGCTAGGTGCAGCACTCAGGTTGGGTCTCACCAGAGCAGAGCAGAGGAGCCGAATCCCCTCCCTTGCCCTGCTGACCGCCGTGCTTTTGATGCAGCCCAGGACACAGTTGGCTTTCTGGGTTGTGAATGCACATTTTTGGCTCATGCTGAGCTACTTGTCCATCCACATCCCCAAGTCCTTTTCCCCATCTTAGGTGCCCTCCTTTGGACACTCTCTAATAGTTTAATGTCTTTCTTATATTTTGGCACCCAAAACTGCCCCCAGCACTCGAGGTGAGGCCACCCCAGTGCAGAGCAGAGCAGGACAACCCCTCCCTTGCCCAGCTGGCGATGCTGTGCCTGATGCCCCCCAGGACACGCTTGGCCTTCCTGGCTGCCAGGGCACTGCTGACTCACAGCCAACTTTCCATCAACCAGGATCCCCGGGTCCCTTTCCATGGCACTGCTTTCCAGCATCTCATTTCCCACTCTGTCCATACATCCAGGGTTGCTCTGTGCCAGGTGCAGGTCTCCTCAGGGCCTCTCTGCTTTTGCACGAGTCCAGATAGACAGGGGTCAACAGAAAAGCAATGTTATTTTCTGTCACACTCTCATAAAGTGTCTCAGGTTCAAACACAGTAGTAATGAATAACTAGTAGACTTTTTCTTGTGTAAGAAACTCTTTCCAGTATCAGTCAGAATAGCTGAGCTGCTTTGCAGTAGTGGGAAAATGAAGAGGAGGCTAAACATGCATGCTCTGCTATGGTTATTATCTTTCTGAGAGAAAAGGAATAGAAAAGATCTTGACACAAATAAGTCCACCACATTTTTCGTGATCTACAGTAAATATAGACTGTGTCAGAGCCCACATAGTGGTTCTGCCCTCAGAGCATAGGAATTTTCATATGCCTATCCTTTTCCCGTCTGTAAGTGATGGAGAACAAGAGCAACTTTGTTAACTCTGTGCCTTCTACATCATGTTATAATGGTTTCTACCGTAAAGAAATGTCTTAAAGATGGTGAGGCTCTGGAATTGGGGAATAGGAAAGAGGTGAATTTTTTCTGATGTTTGACAGCTCTCCTAAACAAATGCACATTGAGCTTGGACAGAGGCTAAGAGCATCCAGGAAACTGGCAAAATGCTAATGCTGTAAAGAGAGTTCTTCAATTTTTATTGTGATATTTTAGCAAACAACAGAAGAAGTGAGACATTGCCAATGCAGCAGAAGTCAGGAAAGGGAAGGAAAAGTCAAAGGAGAAGAAAGGGAACATGCAAGGAGAGGTTGTGTCTGCTCCTTAGTGTCATTAACTGTCATCAAACTCCTCATCACCCTGGATGAGGCTGTGTCTCCTGATGTTTACAGTAAGCCAAGAACCATTTTGAGGAATGGAGAGCAGCATGATCAGTTCAGTACAGCATGGGTACAAAGAAGGTCCGTAGTCTAATGCTCTTTCATTTATAAAGGCAGGTACCACATCTTCATTCCCTGAATTGTGTCTATTTGCTATGGGCACAAAAATCTTGTACTGAATTCCAGCATGGAACAGAAAGGCAAAGAGAACCTGTCTCACCCATTTTATCTCATTCATGATCTGCTTTTGCACACAACTTTTGGCAACTGCAGATTATGGATCATCCTCCAAACAGGGTGTTTAGATCAGAAAAGCTTTTATAGTTAAGGATTTGTTTGAGACACAGCCTATCAAAATCATGTTAATTTTTGAGTTGTCTTTATGTCAATATCAGTCACTGAGGGGTTAAAGGAAGAGTAAGAGGAAAGTTAAAGAATCTAGAGGAGGTTTTGGGGAACTCAGAATGGTAATGGGAAACTCTAAAAGTACAAAGAAAACTATGGTCTTTGCCTCCTTCAGACACATCTTGCCCTTCCTACACCATTTTCGGACTCTCTTTGTTTCCATCAGTGGAGCACCTATCAGTACTGTCCTTTGGGAGAGTCAGCTCATGTGGTCTGGTTTTCTCCATTACAGCTGTGAAGCGTATTGACCTGTGGTTCTCTTACCTATTTATCCACTTGCGGTTTAATGGGAAATTTTCATGGAAGATTTGAAGCATCATAAAAGGGGTATTCTTTTTCTTCCCATTGAAATTGAGTAAGAAAGTGAAGGGTAGCAAGAATGTAGTTAATGCTGTAGGGTCTTTGAAATGTATTCTGGAGTGACATTGTCATGAAAATTAAGTCCTGTACATTTGTTCGATTGATCAGATAGCTTTAAAAGCAAGTATGTGTGATATATTTATTTGTAAGTATTGCTGGAATAAAAATTTCTAGAGAAGAGATTTTTTCTTAAGAGTTGTAAAACCAATAATGATTTTGGCCTTCTCCAGATTATGCTACTTTGATTATTACTGTGTAACTATTTTTACTTGGAAGTTAATTTACGCTGTTACTTATGATTTACCTCCAGTTACATCTGCAACTACCAGCATACATAGGAACTCACTATATGTTTTAAGATAATTTATCATTTAATTGTCAGCTCTGGAAAAGCAGTTGCAATGCTTTGTTCATGAGCTTTTTTGAGAGAGAATATGTTCTGTTTGCTCAGGTAAAACTAGAGGTTTTAAAGCTAGGTGTTATCTGAGTATTAGTTTATAATTTTCAAGTTGATCATACAGTTGAGTCCAGACCTGAACTTCAGCTTGTTAAATGTTTAATGTCTCGGATCCCCTACTCACAGGTACTGTAATTTGGTATATGAATCAATATTTTTAGTCTCTTACGTCCTACAGGGAGGAAAACAACCTGGACTTTTATGTGGAGGTTTCAGCAAAAGCCATGTGCAACATTCAAAGAGTCACCAGTCTTGACCATGGTTTGGCTCTCTTTCTGTGTAATCAGTTAATCTCTGTGAGCCAGAACTCACAACATGCAAAGTAAAACACTTTAAAGCCTTGTAGTGTTTTGAGTGTCAGTAACTTTGCTTGATTTAGACAACTGTTCACATTCTGAAGTTCAGTATCTCAAAAATTCATTAGCTGTTAATTAACTCAAGCATTCTACTTTTGATAACCTACAGCGTTTGATATAATAAAACAAAGAAAATGGTGTTAATCATTGAAATGTCCTGTAAATTGATGCTGTTGCATATTAAACACAGCAACTACAATTGGCTCAGGAGAGCTACTTCGTAAATGTCTGCTATAGCCTTTGGTTACTGAAATCCTAGGCTGCCTATGTATTTGCTTGAGCTATTGATTTCAGACTTATAGAAAGCTTCCATATACTCTCCATTTGTGCACATATTTTTCTCATAACTTCACTGGCTGAAACAGGAGATTTCAGTCATACAGCGTAATATCTAACTCAATAAAACAACATGTAAGCGAAGAAGTTCAGGCAAATAATCAGTATATCTTCTGTTTTACTATTAGGTTCAGCAGAGGGGTCTCAATTGAAAGGGGTGAACAGGGCTTGCCTGGATGAGTGTCTCCCTTTCTGACTCCCCTGCTGATTCCAGTACACTGAGTTTTGTGGAGAGGCTTTGTTGAACTGGTTCTTGATGGACAACATTGTCTGTGCATCAACTATTCCACTTTGATAGAAATATTCATACTTACAGGAGACGTACCTTAGACAAGCATTGTTTGCTCAAATAGATTTAACCTTCATTGTTTTCTGTGCATGCAGACTATAAGTACTGCCAAAGTTCAAGAAAAAACTTTTATTTTGGCTAAATGCACTTTTAATTAAACACCCTTTGTGTTTTTATCTTTTAGGGAAAAAAAGGGCAAAACAAACCCAAAACAAACAAAAACCAAAACCCAACTGAACTTTCAAGAATGTTTTTAAAAGTATTTCCGTCCAAAATATTTTTTTACATTTAAGTCCTTCTTAGATGTCAAATCATTCCAAGCTCAGATGTAATTACTTCTGTCTCCTCAAAAGCCTCACACACTTTAATTTCTCTGTTTGGATGCTCTCCAGTGTTGTCTCAAAAGAAATATGTGTTTTCCATGTGTTTATTAGTATTCTTACAGTCTACTGTGAAATTGTAATAAATAAAAAAGAATAAATGGCACACTGTTGTTCACATTTGCCATATGCAGAATGTCATACAGTCCCAGCTCATACTGCTATTTAAGGTAGCTCCTACCTTGAGGGAAGTTCTGCTCCAGGGCAAACCGAAAACATTGCTGTAAATCCATGCTGAGAGCTCTGTTTACTGATTTTCCAATTCTAATAAGGAAGCAAGCTCTATTAAGTGGAAAAAGCCAGACAATGGCACTGTGGAAGATTTTATACTGAATATTTTAGAAGGAGCTTAGAGAGATGGGTGCCTAAGCTCCTTTACTGCTCTCAGGATATTGCACGCACCACCACACATGATGCAGAGAACGTCCTATCAGTTTGACACAACTTTAGTTTCCCTATTGAAATATGGAAATGTAGGATCTGTTTCCAAGGATGAAGTCGCTGTTTCCCTTTAAATACACCAGAGTAGAGGACTGATGTGTAACAGCTCTGAAAAAAGAAGAAGTAGTTATGTTGCTTGCCTCTGGAGTTGTTCAGGCTGGATGGCATCAGTTCGAAAATAGCTGCCGTTACCTGCAAATAAGTGCAATTCTTAAGTTTGAGCAGGACAGTAGGAGACTGTTGACTGCAGTGGCCTTAGTAGTATTCACTACTATGGCCCTTATTTTGGGGCTGTTAGGGTTTTGGTTTTTTTTTAAGAATAGGAACTTTTTTATAAATTATAGTCCCGTTACCAGATAATTTATTTTGCAATGAAGTCCATGGGCAACTACAATTTTGTCTTTATAAAGTTTTCATGAGAACACACAAGTAATGTGTTTACAGATTATATGTTTCATCCAAAAAATATTGTGGAAAAATGTAGTATTTTTCTTTGCAATTTTTCAACACAACATGAATACTGACCAAGAAAATGCTATTAAAGAACTCAGATTGCTTGACATTTTTCACTTTGGTCAAACAAACAAACAAAGTCCTAAGCAAAAAAGAAGGCAAACCTTTAGTGTTTCTCACATTTCCTTGAAAAAACAACTAACCAAATTAAATCCCCCAAAAATTTACAATGCCTGTAACCTTTGCATTCTTCTCATTAAAAGAAGAATAGATACCGGACAAAAAAAAAATGGAGCAGGAATAGAAATGAGGGATTTCTTTATAGTTTGGAGAAGATGGAACTAAAAGCTGCAAGTGAATTTTGAAACATTGGAAGCAGTAGTTCTACGCTTATTCAGTTAATATTTAGTATTTCCTGAAAAAAATCATATGACATCTTTCCATTCACCAGTACTTGAAACATTTATAGTTTTGAGTAACTGTAGTGAAAAAGAGAAATTCTAACTGTAGAAGGCAAAATGCAATGTAGAATGCCTGTTGCAGAATGTCAGTTAGATGCTTCATTTCTCTTGCAGTAAAGTACAGCTTAAAATTGGTAAATAGTTGTGGGGTTTTTAGGTTTTACTTCCATTGACATATTTACTTTCATTAACGTATTTATTTTAATTATGTGAAGCTTAAATTACAACTCACATGGTGTTCAAAGTTAAATAAGATGTCCTGTTTTTGTCAACAAATGACTTTGCCATCTTTCAAGGGATCTGTATTACTGGTGATTAATACCACGTTAGTTCCTTGATGATGACAATAAATTTCAGATGTAGATCTAGTTTTATTTCAGGCAGTCTGTGTTAGCACATATACCTGTCTGTCACCAACAGTCATTCTCGAAGACAAGTGCTTCAAATCCTGCTATTTTCATATATCCTAACTCTTGCTCAGAAATATTCAAGAATTTCTCTAGACTGCTTGCAATTCCGTTCAAATCACAATTCCAAGACACCTGGAGTCAAAGTAATTACTTACCACTAGTAGCTGTGGAGATCTACTAGTTTCCAATGTGTAGATACAATACCAGCAGGAATATTTAAATCAGTGGCCCTACCTTCTTCATGCAGGAGTCAATTTTCAAGAGTCAACCTGGTACACTGAGTCAATGTGCAGGAAATGTAATATTTCTCTTATACATTTTTGATGAAAAACTAGATTTTCTATTCCCCTCTTATGCTAGGATAGGATTCGTCTTGTTGAGGCAGAAGTTCACTGCTTTTTGTCTCTAAGTAAGATACGTATGAATACATTCCTAAAGGTATGTATACATATTGAAGCTGAGTGAGGCAAGTTTCATTTTTAATTTGGGCTTTGTTTTGGTTTTTTCCCCTCCTTTTTTTTGTTTCTCAACAGCAATGTAACTAAAGCAAGGGCTTGAATAGTCTCTTTTCATGGCCAAAACATACTCTGTGCTACAAAACTTCAGTAAAGCTTTTTAGGGAGTTTGTAGAGATTTGACAAATGCCTCTTACGGTAAAAGCGGGAGTAGCGCTTTATTCAGACCTCTGCACATTCTTCCATCTCTTGTACTTCCTTTGGCTTCATTCTGGGGCCATGTGGGAGAGCTATAGGATAGCACAGGGAAATCAATGCTGCTGTGAATAGTTTTAGTGGGGGCTGTTGCAGAATTTATTTGGGATGATAAAAACAGGCATATATACCTCAGGCACTGTTTCCCAGCTATGTAGAACGGAAAGATTTTCTAGCCTTTCTGGAAAACAGGAGCAAAAAGCCTGAGGACAACCTGACACAATACAGAGAAGAGTAAATTTAAATAAGTTTTTCTTAGATTTTTCCTGTTTTTTTTTAAATTTTGTAGCTGTTTTGAAGACTGTAATTTGGTATCCAGTGAATAATCAATGATTTATAGGCTAAAGAGTAGGTTATACTTTTATAACGTATGTACTACAGGTCAAAAATATCAATCAGTTCTTGATAATGTTTTAACTGTGCTCTTGTGAAAGAAAAAGTAAGAACCAGGTAGATGTTTTGGGGGCTAAAGGATCCTTGAAATAATTAGTCTAGGCTGTAAATATCTACATGGTATCTGTGGTTAAACTCACTTTGAACAAGTCCGACTTCATGTGACTGAGTGGCAAAGACCCAAGACAAAAATGAACTGCTTTTCTCTTTTCTTTTCTTTTCTTTTCTTTTCTTTTCTTTTCTTTTCTTTTCTTTTCTTTTCTTTTCTTTTCTTTTCTTTTCTCTTTTCTTTTTTCTCTTCTCTTCTCTCTTCTCTTCTCTTCTCTTCTCTTCTCTTCTCTTCTCTTCTCTTCTCTTCTCTTCTCTTCTCTTCTCTTCTCTTTTCTCTTCTTTTCCTTTGCCTTGCCTTGCCTTGCCTTCTTTCCTTTTTATTTGATTTTTTAATGGAAAAATAGTGACTCAATAGAAATGGACGAAATGCCAAACCAAAAGTAAACTCAAAGGAATCTCTAAGAAAAATCTGAAAAGGTCAATTAAATCCAGTCCTATAGTGCTGTGCTAGATTCTGTGTTTCTTCACAGTACTCGACTCTACTGGTGCATGGGGAGAATTTTTAAGGTGCCTGAAAGGGTGAATGTTCCCTTTCTGCATTATTGTTTTACAAGGTGGAAGGTGTCCCTGCCCATGGAAGGGTGGTGGAACCAGCTGACCTTTAAGGTCTCTTCCAACCTAAACCATTCTGTGATTCTGTGTTTCTGTGAAAGCTGAAAGAGTGGAAGAGTGGACAGGCCACCTTTGACATCTGCTTTCCTGCCAAGGCCATTAAAATAGCTCTGAATAAAAACATTTGCCTGTGAGCCTGAGTGTATCAGACAAGAACTGGGTAGAAAACACATCTGCTATATTTGTGGGCTTTCACATACATTTATATCCCAGCATCAAATTCAGAAAAATGCTGTTTATTCATGCTGCATGCAAAAAGATGGCAAAAATTGTGTGAAATTATTGATAAAGAGAAAAGAGGTAAAACAGTGAGTCAGTCATCTGATCAAGAAACATATCATAAACCAAGACTAAGGGTTTAGATACTAAGAAGATGTTTGCTAATTCATACTAACCTCTGCAGTGTCATGTAAGTCTAGAAGCAGGTTTATTTTCAGTGAAGCAGAAGCAGAAGGAGTTATGCAAATCCGTCTTCCTTGGAATATGCATGATCAATTAGGTAATCAAAGTATTTTTTTATAGAGTATCTAAAGAGTTTTAAAGGTAAAAATTTTCATGTGTTGTCTTAATTCCTAATTACATTTCTTGTATAAAATTTTCTACACATACAGTATCAGATGCAACAAGATATTTTGCTGCCTGCTCTCTTCCCTGCAACCTACCTGCTTCTCTGGCTGCTGCTCTTGCCTTCTGCTTCAAACTGTCTTTGCCAACAAACCTCACATTGTTCTCCCAAGACCGCTGCAAAACCGGCAGTCACAGGCACAATTGCCTTCAATTAGCTGCCTTCCTCAGAAATCCTCGGGCTCCATTAGTCCTTTGCCAGCCCTTTGCCTAGTTATGGATTTTTCATTTAAAAAGTAGTTTCTTTTAATAATGTCATGGATGTTTCACTACATATGTATAGGGAAATTATTATTTTTAAAGATACCTAAACTCCAACACAAATAGAGAAGTCTGGACAGTATTTGTGACAAGATAATCTATGAATATACATGAAGGAAAAAAACCTTCGCATCCAGAATATATAAAGACAAACTCAGCTTTCATGCTTTCAAATATTTCACAGGTATTACCTAAGAGTAATAAAATTAAAAAAAAAAAAAAAAAGTTAAAATGAAATGTTGGGTTTTTTCATAACCGATAATAATAGTGTTGATTTTATATCCCACACAGCTCTCAAAATTGCATCTTTGTATTTTCTAAGAAGCAGAATGATTATAGCTTTGTCTGTGATGCAGGCTATTGTGAAACTTAACCAGTTGTATGTACTTTCTCCTGTGCCTGATTTGCGATGTTTAGCCTCTGCTATTTGAAATTCTCACTGGATTTCTGATTGAGCCTTCTCATACTAAACATCCACAGGTTCTCAGGTGTTCCAAAATGATTTTTTGGAACAATATCAGGATTATTTCCTGAAAAAAGCTGATAATACCCAATATCTGCATTTGTTTTGTGCTTCTGGTTCCTTTCTTGAGATTCAAAAATACTTTCAAATTGACTATTTTTGTTTTGATTTTGATTGATCCTCTGATTGGTTGGACATGAGGCAAAAATCCTCTGTAAAGCATCAGTGCTGAAAATTATTTGGGAAGGGTTCGACAATTTTGTCAGGTAGCACCTTCAATGAGGCACTGAGATATAGGAACAAGAGACAGCCTTCCTGATCATACCTCCATTTTCTTACATTACCTTTTTTTTTCCTGTGAATGAAAGACACATTTCCTTATTTTTCTCTCCCTTCTTACATCCTCAAGGAGAATCTGTGAAGAGAATCAGGAGTTTCCTTTCATTTCTGAAGGCCTCTCAAAACCACTTGGAGGAAAGATTTTTTCCTGTGAATGAGTGAATATATTTACTTTGATTAAATATCATTCTCTAGTAGAATCCTGCTTGGTACAGAGTGTTCAGTAAGGGCAAAGGAAGCACAAGAATAAACAGTAAAAAAAAAAATAACCTTGCTGGATTGCAACTGTAGCCTCTTTACAGTTCTGGGCTGGATGTCTCAGTGGCTGATTCACTACATCCTAAAGCAGGTAATTGCTCTTCCCAAAAAGTGATGCACTGTTGGGAGTACTACTGGCTGCTTCTCTGAAAAAGGCTCATAAATGCAAACATCATAAGAGGAATAAGAAAAGAAGGCCTGCCTCCCTTCTAGCAAAATTCTGAATCTATCTCATAAATTTTTACTCACTTTCTTGATATTAAGTGCTTCCTTGCCCTGTGAGGTCTTCAGTTCTTTTTTTCTTCACTGCTCACTCCACGGTGTGCAACTCCTCCCTTTCTTCTCGCTTACTCAGTCTCAATGGACAGTTAAATGCTTAGTGTAGCTCTGGGAGAAAAAGTCTTGTCTGGAAGCAAGAATTCTCATAATTTATGACAACTGTCAAAACTCCAGGCACAGTGGTTTCAAAAGTCTTTGCTGATAAAAGCTCCCAGTTACAATAAAGTCTGACCTGTGTGAGTGGTACAGTGAATTTTTGAGCTTTGCTTCCATGCCTGAAGGGTACTGCAAATCGGTGGCTTCTGAGAATTTAAAGACGTGATGACTCGTGCCAAGAGACTAGGTTTCTGCCATTTTTGGATAAAATTCAACTTTTTGTAAAATGTCAAACCTCATAAAATGCCAGACAGAAAATATTTTGATGAGGTCAATTGACATGTTAAGGAATGGAATGCTTCTTTGAACAGTATTTTTTCTTTCTCAGTAAGAACGTACTTTTTTGAAATGACTTGTGGCTGTCATAAAATGTTTTGTAGGGAATGCACTGAGATATCTGGTCAAACACAGATGTGTTCATCTCATTTTGCTGGGATGATGGGAAGAGACTGGTGGTGATGCCTTGTTGCTTTACTCTCTGCAATTCCTTGCTTGCCTGAGCCAGAGTCCACTGGAGTGGAACTACTAGACACCAGCCATGGGCATTTAGGACTGTTAGATGCAGAAGAATTCTTCATAATTCACATGAAGATGCACTTCCCCAAAATAAATAAAGCATAATGGGTTAAAAAAAGAAAGGAAAAAAAAAGGTAGTTTTCTGAAAGGTATTTCTTCTAGCTGTTCTTCCAGTGGGGGTATGTTGCCAGTTTACTGATGGACTGTGCTCTGAGTCACCTGTCGGCGGGCCCAAACAGACATGAAGGAAATCTACTACACACTTTTGTTAAAACTGATACACTGTGTTTCTTGCATTTCATGATTGCAGCTGGCAGCCCCTAGAGTCTCTGGAATTAGGTGTAGATACCTTCACACCTTTGGTGTAGTACCATCTACTCTTTTCCTAAATGTGTAAGCCTTTTGTACTATTTCAGTGTAATGTATTTTTCTGCCAGAGCTTACAGATCTAATCTTAAAACCTTTCTTTTAATATTGACATTGAAAAGATGTCATTGTAGTCGTAATTCTTATACAGTTGGCTACAATTTTTCTGCTCCTATTCATGCTCCAATGCATGGACATATTCCACAGTTTTCAGATGTAGTTCTGTAATTTTTGTCTCGATTCCAGAAGCCATCAAAAGTGAAAGATACATGCTATGAATTAGATATCAGACCTTAAAACATAAACTTCAAAAGCTGCCTGATCTCTTAGTGTTTGGATATAAATGTCAAGGCTAAAAAAACCCAATAAAGCAGTATTGTCTCCCTCTTAAGAATAACTCAGGACTTGCACAGAGAGTTGTGAGATGGTTATGAATTTCCCCTCCTGTTTTATCTATTGGGCCTAAAACAAAGGAGGGCAGGAATGTCCTCAGTTCATTCTTGCATGGCTAGAGAAGTCACCAGGAATACAGGGGACGAGTAATGAAATGCAACAGGTGCTTGAGGGGACATAAAGATCGGGTCATGTTTTTCGCTACAGTGCCCTTAATTCCAAGTAATGTGGTATTTCATGGTTGGCATTCTCTCAGCCTCTGTTATCGAAAGTATTGCAGGTCATATTAAAAAAATTGGATATTTATTTTCAGAGTGAAAATAGAATGGGTACTTTTGTACTAAGGGTAATGGGATGGTTATTCAATAATGAAGGAGACCTTGGTTTCTGTTCTCTGTTTCACGTAATTTTAAATCTTTTTATAGAAAACATAGGGAAGACAGCTGCTGAGATGGAGGAACGGATCTTGATCTCTTGACAGTCCGCAGCCATATGACTGAGCTTGAATGCTGGAGAAATAACCCATCATGAAAGATAACAGTTTGAGAGTAACTCAGAACTGTGGAAGTTGCTTTAGCCACTAGGGCATTATTCCAAAGAACAGCCCACACCAATCAAACTGGTTTGTATATCTTGAGTGATGACACTTGTCTTAACTGGTGTTTTTGATGTTAAAAATACTCTCTGCCTACATAAAATATTTTGTTAATAAGCAGAGCTGATAGCCACAAGGAAACATTGTATTTAACTAATTTTGGTTTAGTGCAAAATTCTGTTTCCCAAGCTAGGAAATAGGGATGAAACCATGCCTCCTCTTTTCCTCCTTCCTCCATTTCACTGAGAAAATTTTGAGCTGGACAAACAGCTTTACTGAGACACTAATGGCTGAACATAGAGAGCAGCCTCATCCAGGCACACGAGTCTGCAGGAAAAGATAGGATGAATTCCAGACACTGAAGCTCTTAAAAGTGTCAGAGTCTTGACAAGTGATTTCAGTGCATGATCCTGCTGCATGTGAAGTGATGCTTTAATTTGCAATTGAATGACAAAATCCTCAAATCATCCTTATCTCCTAAGTAATTGAAGAAAGACTCTGCAATGTAAAAACTCATTATGATTCTTCTGTGTCATTTTGCACCTTTTGAAAGGAATTTGTTATCATTATGTCGCTCTCTGGCATATTTTTATTAGCACTGAGCTGGAAAATATGAGATGCACACCTAGATTATGTGCTTGTATTTACAGATGAAATGGAAGATAAAAAAGAGAATTCATACTGTATCTGTGCTAATTCCACAGAGCCTCTCTGCCACTGATCTTTACGCTTTATAATAGTTTCTTTCAAGCTCTGATGAGAAAATAAAATATGGCCATTCTTTGTGTTATTTGTGGCTGTCCATACCAGAGGAAGAGATTACTTTATAGTCGTTTTACAAGTGGATATTAATCTAATGAAGTAATTAGACTAAGTTAAGATAAAATCTTAGATGAGAATCTTTGAAATGGGAGACAATATTTGTTATTGTCTGGTGTGTATCTCTGCTTTTCCTGGAGCTGGAGAATGCTAACTTTCGAGCACTTTCTGCCATGCTAGAATTTAAAAGCAGAGCTGGAAGCCTTTCTAGAGAATGATTTCTTTCTTTTAGGACCTTGAGAAAGGGACACTGGTAACTGAGACTTTTGTTTGTAGAAAGCAGATTGGGAATTAGCTGGCAGCTTTTACAGAATTATCTGCACGCACAGTGGGCTAGATCCATTGATAGGCTATGAGTACTTTGTGCCATTTTGGCTAAGTAAAGGCGCATTCATGACTGCTTTATTGTTTTTTCTTAGAGTATGTGAGAGAAAGTAAGACATACCAGCATATTCTCTGGATTATTTGTGATATAATTTTACAAGTTACCATAGGAGTATAGCACACACAGAAATGAAACCCACAAGGATGGGGAAAAAGGTGAGAAAGCATCAGGGTCTGAAGGGATCTGAGGTCTTTCTTCTGGAAAGGATTATAATGGTGAAGCTCCATGGCCTGATGTACCTCAAGTCTCAACCTGTGGTTGGATGCATAAAGCATTAATTTAAAGGAGAATGTGTCAATGTGGAAGCATAGAAATCCCTTTGTGATCCTCTGGATCATGACCTGGAACAGGTCCTAGACTGAGCTGTGTAGCTTTGGGGCAGAATACAAGCATATATTGGCTCTAAGGTATTTATTCTCTTATTTTTTATGTCTTTATATTTTTTACCTCTTTCTAACTGTTATCCTATCTCTGCACAACATGTTTGCACTGATCTCAGCCCCTAGACTGTCGAACTCCAAATATCTTCTGCATGAGTCTTGTTTTCCTTTACTGTCATTCTTCCTTGGAGATAAGGCAGTAGTAGGTCTCTATTTCAGTTTATAATGATAAATTCTGTACAGAAATAAGTGCACCCACTTTTTCTGCTTCTTTTAGCAATTAACTGTGATAAATTTACACCACGTTGTGTTGCTTTGTGATTATAAGGCTGTCATGCAGTGGCTTCTCTGCATTCCTTAGGGAATTTGGTCTACAAGTCATCTCCTGTTCTGGAAGTCCATGTGTAAAAGAAGTTTTGGTTGCTTTCAGAGTGGGATTTTCTTCTCCACAGGAACTTCTTCCTGGGTGACAGCATTATTTCCATGTCTGTGCTGCCTTGGTCTATTTACACTGGAACATAAAAGTATGAATCAAAGGTTAAAAATGTTGCAAGGTAGTTATTGGTTTGGGTCTTAAGGGTTTTACTTTTTAAAATTCATGACTGTGAAGAGCCTGGCTGTGAGCATGCAGCATCTCCAAAATATTGCTCAGCACAGAGAAGCATTGAAAGGGAGCAGGAACCACTTTGTGATCCTAGTGATGTTTATACCCTTTATATTCCAGACAATACAAGGCACGGGAATAAAATTTCTCTGTCAGTGAGACCTCTGTTCCCCCAGACTGAGGAAATTCTACTTGGAAATACCCTGAAGCATGGCCAGTTCAGGACCCTACCTATGGAAATGGATGCCTTTGTAAAATGCCTTGTATGTACATTGGCTGGGGATTTGGTTTTTCCTTATTTGGTGCTAGAAAAGGTTTGGTATTTGGGGATTTGATAATCCGGTTGAGAACTGCAGCTTTTGACTTGCTGTTTGAATTTGTGTTAATTTTCTTTTCATGTTGTATAATCAGTTTTATTGATTGGGGTGGCAGGTTTAGCTGTACCTTAAATTTGAAAATAATGCAGACTAAATCAAATCAAATTAATTTCTCAATTCTTTTTTGTTTGTCTGGGGGTAAGCAGTATAATATTTGCCTCATGGGGGTGATAGGTCTCTGCACCACTGCCAAAACACATAGTCTTTTTGGTAAACATGGATGGTTGGAAAGTGAAGTAAACTTCAGTATATTGGTGAGCATGAACACATAATCTTTTAGAACTAATAGTTTCTGAAACTTGAATGATGGGTACTTTGGAAAACTTCCATGGTTTAACCCCAGCTGGCAACTCAGCCTCGCACAGCCACCTGCTCACTCCTTCCCAATTGGTTGAGGGAGAGAATTAGAATAATAAATAAAAGAAAACTCTTGGGTTGAGGTAAAAACAGCTTGATAGGTAGAGCTAAAGCTTATTGTGCCTAATGCACACAAGCAAAGCAGAGAAATGAATTCATTCACCACTTCCCACGGGCAGGCGGGTGTTCAGTAATTCCCAGGAAAGCAGGGCTCCGTCACCTGTAACTGGATTGGGAAGACAAACACCATTGCTCCAAATGTCCCTCCTTCCTTCTTCTTTCTCTTCTTTATATGCTGAGCATGATGCCATACAGTATGGAATGTTCCTTGGGTCAGCTGGGGTCAGCTGTCCCTGCTGTGTCATCTCCCACTCTCTTGTACCACCCCAGCCTCCTTGCTGGTGGGGTGGAGTGAGAGAGGGAAAAGGTCTTGACTCTGTGTAAGGAGTAAAACATCTTTGAATTATCAGCAGCATTTCCGGCACAAATACCAAACATGCTCCCATGACAGCTACTGGGAAGAGAATTAGCTCTACTCAGCACAATACCAAATCACTCATGCACTTGCACTCTTAAATTTGGAGAAAATGCTGCAAATATCTTTGTCTCATCAGTATAGAGCAGATATATGCCATTACCTTCAAATGATGGCATCCTGAGAGGAATTAATTAAAAAGTTACCACTGTTATAATGTTTTATTCCCAAGGTAAGTGGGAGAGGAGACACAGTCCTTCACCTCTGCCACAGTGATACTGTGAGAAGGATGATAAGCAGCCCTCAGTTCAGCTCTTCTGGGGCAAGATCACATTCCCTGTGACTATCCTGTGTTGTGCTTTCCACCCCACTTCAGGGAAACATGGGGGAAATGGTCATTCTGACCTGGGTTCATGCATTGCTGACAAAGTTAATATAGCAGATGAAGTTTATATCTTGTTATTACTTTGTCTTTGAACAGTCTTTGCCTCTCAGATGCATAGTGATTTGGATCTAATTTAAAGAAGGTGCACCAAATTAATGAATAAAATTGAAGAATCTGGCCTAATTACACAGCTGTCCTCAACCTGGGTGCTCTGCTAGAGAATTCTTGTAAGTGATTCCCTGGGCAACTGTATATCTATGCAAGGCCCCACGTTTCGTGTCGTAGATTGAATGATGCGACCTCCTCTGCAAATGTGCTGTAAGGATTGCTGAGCATAACTGGGGATGGATATGCCCTGCATGGGTGAAAAAGATATGTATTTCTATTTTTTTGAGCTCTTAATCCATCTTTTCGTAGTTCTCTGAGACTGTGAGTTGCCTCATGCCTAATAGCTCCTGTGGTACAATAAACAGCAAGGAGCTGTTGCTGCTGAAAGATTACAAAATTGTTATTATTCCTGAAAAGTTGTGGTTTTGAAAAATCAAGGGCCAGTGGAGACATAATACATAGATACTGATAATTTAATTCATTTTTATGAACTTTTTTTCAGGCAGAGACAGTGACTTGGAAACTGTAAAACTGGTGAAATAGCTGTGTCTTGCTGTATTTCCAGATTTGTGTTGGTATACGAAGAGCATTGATTTATACCAAGAATTTCAGCCAGCCTCAGTCATGTTGTAGACTCTTCTTGTCACTCAGTAATGACTTTCTTATCACAGAGGACCAGAAGAACCCTTGTCAGTATTTTCAGATAACAGTAGCCTCTGGTATGGTGGGTCACCAGCCAGCACTGCCTCTTCTGGGTGGTTCTGCTGTCAGCTTGATTCTTCTGGAATGTTTCTCATACAAGCAGGTTGCAGATGCCTAAATCAATCAGTGAGTTCTCATGGGCCCCCAGTCTGGTTATGGGCAGAGATCTTAGGGTCACTGATAGCTTCAATGCACTTAATTTTTTTCCTCAGTGTTGCCATTTAAAGATGCCTTACTAAAATTTGGTCCCTGATGCAGCCGATAATGGGCAGTGATGTTCCTCTCATGCTCTTTGCCACCAGAGAAGGACTGACAAGTTTCAAATCTGTTCACTTGTGTTGTCAAAATCCAAGTCACTCAGAGGTGACAGGTCTGGCCAGTAGAAAGGCTGTGGAGGGAATGTTAAGGAATTAATTTTCAGTATGACTCTCTGTATAGGGCAGTGACATAAATAAAGATACATAACTGATATGTAAATAGAAATTATTTTACTTTGTGTGTGCCAGTGTATTCAGAAGCTCATCTCTATTTAATGCATCAATATTTAATGTGCCCAGTTATATTTTAGGGGAATTTTTCAAGAGTTGTTCAGCAATCCGTGCTGTTGCACACCTGCCTGGCTTGGCAATGGAGCTGGGCAAAGCAGGCATCTCCTGCATTGGCCGCTGGCCTCCAAATGATTTTCTGCACAGCAGAATATCTACTATCCAATCTACAGGAGAAATCCAGGCTATTTCTTGAGTAGGAGAGGATGATATAAAGAACATAGAGAGAAAAACAGTGGTGTTTTCAAAAGTGATTATTTTTCAAAATAATCTCAGTGAATTTAATGTCCGTTGTTCTGGGGTTTCCCCTCTCAGGAAGACTTCTCAGTCTCTCATTTACTGTATTATATATTCATTGGATGCTCACTAGCTTGACCTTAAGCCCAGGCTCCAGTAACATGGTTTTGTGGAGCTACTTGAGTATTTGGCCAGCTTTTCCAAAATGCAGCAAATATTATAGAATAGATTCATAACGTCATGGAATTGTAATTATGCAACTCGAGATGGGAATATGAGACTCTGCTCTGGATTAGGTGCTTGATTCCCTTTTTTGCTGTCAGTATAATTATTCGTCATGTTAAATCTTCCACGTGGGTCAAGAGATTTAGTAGCAGCTTGATTCTCAGGTTGTCCTCATATCTGCAGTCAGTTGTCATGACTCTTGTGAAGTCCAAGGAACAGAGATTTAGGCTTAAACATGGGAGTTCTCAGTTTTATTTCTGTCCTTGGCAGTGCCTTGGAAACTGAAATTATGAAACTAACCCTCTGTCTCTCTGGTTTCCCTTCCCTCCCATCTTTATGTGGTTTGCAAGTTACCTGCAGCTTTGTACTCTTTGCAGCGGCCATTTCTGACTGGCGTAGGAGGTTCCCCCAGGGAAGGACCTCTGGGTGTGGTGCTGTGAGATGCCACGGCTCAGGTGGAAGGCTTGTGGGGTGTGGCAGGAATGGCTCCCCTCCCAGCATGGGGCTTGTGCTGTGGCTCTCACCACGTGTTACACGCATGCAGTGTTTAATGGAGCTCTGATCCTGGCTGCTCTCACCTCCAAGGCACTGAGGTAATGTAAATAACAATCACAGGGTCTTTTCCTCTGAGAGCTTAAAAATGTGTTGCTTCAACACTGTGGAAGCTGACAAGAGTGTCTGTATCTTTGTTCTTGTGGCATTGGTGTGTTGGATGAGGTTTACTCCTGAGGCTGAAAAGGTGGTTGAAAAAGGCTCTTTTAAGGAGTTAGCTTCATAGGATTATTTTAATCACAATGCAGCTTTTAAAGCACGCTGGTTGTATTTAGCATTTTGAATCATGTTTAACGATTTCTGTTTTTCTCCTGTGCATACTTATTTTTATCATGAGTTTTGCTCTGTATTTAAAGTGCCTGGGGTGTTTTCACAGACAGGTGCTACATAAATAAATTATTATTTTAATAAGCTGCAGCAAGGCAGCACTTAAAAAATTCCGTATGTTCATATTATCTTTTTGATTGTTCATATTGCCAGGATTTACCATTCAGGAAGAAAGGTAGAGTAGAAAGTAACTTCCATGGGGGAAAGAGAACCTGCCACCCTCTTCCATATGCATACTGAAGAGATATTTCCCTGAAGATATTAAAATAGATGCAGTAGGTTATACATATATCCATCTCTATCTCTACCTCTATCTATCTATCTACAATTTTTCTCTTCCTGTCTCTTGCAATATTTTGCAAAGGGTAAAGAGCAATAGCTAAATGTTTGGCTGATATGGGAGGCTTCAGGACTCTGGTGAGACCAATTTAGTGATGGCAATACAGCCATGCAGGAAAACATTTTAAGCTGTGATCAAAATGTTTGTCATGAGTGTACAGGCAGGAGTGTTTCCATTGTGCCTTGCATCAAACGCCTGAATCAATTCTGAAGGGTCAGAAATGTTCTGTTAGCTGATATTCTTCTGGTTGTTTGTTATTGCTGCAAACTTCTGTACTTCCAAAAGCAAGCTAGAAAGAAAAAATATCAAAATAAGGAGGGGTTAGAACTAGGTGATCTTCAAGGCTGCTTGCAACCCAAATCATTCTATGATTCTATGGGTACTTAAAAGATGAGAAAAAAAAGCCTCAAAAAGTCCTGTTTCCTGCTGGAATGCCAGAAATCTCCTGAGAAATTCTGCTTTTCTGTGATTTCCAGAGATAAGTAGAAAGTTGTAGTGGTACAGAGCTGCAGGTGTCAGACTGCAGCAGCAGTCATTTAACCAGAACCTCAGCTAAATGTCCTGGGGTTGACTCTCAGCTCTGCAGTGTCTGGCAGTGCTGGCACACCTCCAGCAACCACTTCAGTGCTGCTTTCTCCTTTTCTTCTTGGACCAGAGACTGATTCTGGGTGTATACTTTTGTGGGTGTATACTTTTGTGGGTGTATAGTAGAAAGTAGTCAAGATCTAAACTGATGTCTCCGCTCAACCAGGATTCAAGTAATCACTCAGATATTTAACTATTGTAGACAAAACCCATGAAGATGTTTTCTGGAGACAATCTATGATTCCTACATTGAGTTTCTGACTCAGTGTGGGGTTTTTTTCGCTTATGCTGCTATATTCAGACCACATGCTGGTACTTTGGACACAGTACTTCTATTTTGCACACTGTGAAAGAGAAAAACTTAGTAGAGCTACTTAAATTTTATCAAAATCTGTGTCTTTGGAGATCATAATTTGAAAACTAGTCAACTTTTTACATGTAGCTTCTAGTGTAATAAATCATGCCTATAGGCATGCCTACACAGCAATTCTGTTCTACAGGAGAATTTATTTTATTTCCACTGGAGCGCTTTCCTTGTAGGTTTACTTGTAGGCTTTCTTCTGTCTTCTTTTTTTCAGCCATCGGAAGTTTTTGCATTAACTCTGTAATATTTACAGTGTAAAAGCTGCCTAAGGCATTTTGTTGTTTTCGCAAACTGAGATATGTATTTTCACCAGAGAACAAGATTTCTTTTACTTGCTGGAAGATAGTCTCCTGCTTGGAGACATTAGTCTCCTGCAGAAGGAGGTCAGCCCTGTCTGCCTGTTGATGTCAGACTGGCTGACCACAAAGGAAGAAAATGCATTGGTCTGTTAATGCTGGGACCAGCAATGATATATCACAGCTGTCTCCCAGCATTGGGGCCTGGCTTCCTTAATGAAACTCATCTTAAAGCCTCACAAACATGGGAGAAAGATAGGAAATACAAGGTCCCACAGGAGTATGCCATACGGCTGGGATTGGGCCAGTTTTCAGTAAAATTTACAAGCAGCCTGAATGAAGGGTAGAATTCAGAATTTGGGTAGCACAGTCTTATACTACAAAATGTGATTTGTGAAATACAGGATTTTGGTAGTTGTTTAAAATACCAGGTTAAGTTATTTAAGTTAATTAAGTTGATTCTTTTGTTTTCCTTAAGTTTAGAAAATATAGGAAGACTGAATATTTCTTGTCACTATTATAAACCATTTTTTTAGAGGTACAAAGTTTCTTTTAGCTCTACATCTTCGGAGCTAATTGCTTGCGTTATATTTCTGCCTAGATGCATTTTAAATATGTGATGGTTTAACTCTATCTCTTGCTGTCCCAGCAAGATGGATATGATACACCTCACATACCAAAATTTTGTATCTCTGCAACGTCTTATAGCTGGCTAGAGAAGTTGTCCAAATGCAGAATAAGAATAAAAAATGATCATCACCCTGAGACTGCACTTCAGTGTAAGGTACAACTGGCAGATGCAGGCGGATGGGAAATGCAAGTGACCGTGTTAGTTAAGATGATAGTCAGGGCCCTCAGCACAGCAGAAGTGTGACTGTCGTCGTGTTATACAGGCACCGGGAAAGGCAGTGCTCTAAGGAGATTTGGAAAACAGCAATAAAACAGGTTGCAGATGTTTCTCAGATGCTAGAAAGGGGAATGCGATGGAGCACAAAGGTGATTGTTTTAAAATTGAAGGAGAGTTCAATGAGGGCTGGCAGGAGTTCAGTACTGCCCAGCCATCCTATACATTTTTAATGATGCAGAATGGGAGAAACTTGTTATCCAAAGGACCAGTTGCTATGCTTTCTCCTTCTGCAGCCTCCAGATGCTGTCTAAATTGTGTCACTTTATAACAAACACCTGTAGGATATATAGAATACCTTTTACCCAGAGGAGAAGTAGAAGTATAGAAAAAAAAAAGACAGTAAAAGCAAATTAGCCAAAGAAACACACTGTGTTACCTTCACAATTTTGGAGGGGACAGAGGTGGAGAATGTAGAGGTGAAGGATCAGAAATTAAAAGGAAAAGTTTTTGTTACACTTATGCAACTTATGTTGTATCTAGCTAAGTAAGCTTAATTAACATAATTTGTTTCCTGCACTTCCTAGGGCTCCCTTGACTGTGTTTTATGGAAAATGGCTGTTTTGCAGCAGCACAGCATCTTACGGATCAATCCAGTGCCATCCTCTCTGGGCCAAAAGTTTAGCTGTGGCCCAGCTTTCTACTTTTTTTCTCCTTTTGCTCTTAATCAAAATTAAAAGTCACTTGCTTTGAAAGGATGGACTTATTCCTGCAAATGGAAAAACAATGTTATATGTATAGCTTTCCTTAGGCACCTGTATACACAAGGCTCATCTGGCAGTGGTATCTTATTCAGCATATCCCAGGGATGAACAGTTACCCCCCAGATGACAATGTGCTGTGCTCATAGACAAACAGAATTTTGTCATGGAAGTTTCGGAAGCCAAATTTAGCAGCATTCCAGGCAATGTTTTACAAAATGTAACTATAACAAACTAGATCTTCATCTCCAGATGATTACAAAATCTTTGTTTTAAGAGAGATCGAAAAACCCATACAACGTCTTCCCTGCTTGGTTCCACACCTACACATGCTGCACACTGTATCACCTGCTAGCTGGCTACCCACGTTATTCGATATTTAATGTTTTGGGGTTTTTTTAACTATGAAAGGCAAATAGCTGCAGCTACCTTAAAAAAATTTTGGGCCTTTTCATAATAATTTTGCCCCACCAGCATTATCCGTGCCCCCGCAGTTGTTGTTCAGGTTGCAGCCGTGTTTAATCCCTATTTCCCCGGTGCCACACAGTGGTGCTCCTGACTCCACATTGCTCAGAGGCCTGAGCTAGCTGAGAGCAGTTCCAGGTGCTGAGTGCCTACCAACTGAGCTGGGAGGGAGGGCTGCACACAGTTCTGCAACGAGATGAGCCATGCCATGGGATGGGGGATGTACTTTTCTCCCCGGACTCAGCTACCAAATCGGATGTGGGATGAAAGAGCTGAATGATGTCAGCTGATAAAAATCTTCAGTATTGTGCATGTAGACACACATAAACATATATTCAACCTCTTTTACACTTGATTACTATGTGAATTTTGCATGCTAGCTTTGTTTTGGTAGCTCCACGCCTTCCCATTTTCTGTCTGCTCAATAGAAGCCTCCTGCAGGTTCACAGCTCAGTATCCTCCTGGCAGCAAGAAAACATCCTTTTCTCCAGATCTGTGATAAAAGCACAGAGATGCAAGGCAGAGAGAGTGGAGATGTGCCTCCTTCTCCATCTAAGGAGGGACCAGTATAGTGTCAGGAGCTGCCTCGGTAGCCCCAGGCAGGATCCCCAAACTGGAAGGAGGCCAGCAGTGTTGCTGGCCGTCTTTCAATTGAAAGATCCATTTTTCTCATAAGAAAATCTCCATGTCTAAGTGGACATCCTCATCTGTATCAAGTCTACAGCTCACTAAAATCGACAGGAATTATTTCGCTGACTTGCATACACTTTGAATCTGGTCCTGTGAGCCATAGTGATCTGTCAGCTAAAATTTAGCTCTGTGCATTTAGGAGTTAACCTCCCATTGAGAGTTTCTGATGGCTTTACTAAAACTTGGATCAGGCACTTAGATATTTATGTGGATCTAACTTTTAAATTGTGTGAAGTCATCTTTTTGAATAATATTTATAAAAACAATTGGATGTGTGACCTACAAAGATAATTACTTGTGTTCACCTCTTATGGATTTGTAAAAGTTTCATTAGATTTGTATAGGGTACTGCACTAGTAGGTGGTCTAAAAGAGGAGCTCTAATATTGTCTGTGTACATTCTACAGTATGAACTTTTTGGGACTGGCAATCATGTCACCTATAGAAACACTGTATTCTGTAATGTATTATTATTAGCATAAATTTTTTAAAGTTTATCTTTTCTGTCTTTGCATGTCTTTGGATTATCTATATAATATATGTATCTCTTCCATGAAGCCAAAACACAGCTATTAACCTGCCTTAAGTTAGCTTTCAGTTTATGGGCAACTTCAATAGCCTTATGTGATGGGATCCCCTGAATCTGAGGAAGCATGAATTAGCTTCTGATATTACCATTTCTGTAGTTATCTATTGTCTGTGGTCTCTGTAAAGAGTTAATGTTAAAGAGAATTCTTTACTCTTATTAAATATAATTGCAAACGATTCTCCAACCATCAGTAAGTGAAGGTGGCAGATGGCAGCTGGCCTTTGCTAAAAACTGAGACATGGCTAGACATGCCCAGGAGACACCTCTCTGCATTGTATAAATGGACACAGAGACTGAGGGAGGCAGCATTAACCCTGTCCATGTCGACTGGTGACAATTTTGCACTTCTAGGGCAGCCTTACATGTCAAAGACAAACATTAAAATAATAAAATGCAATTAATATGGAAACTACACTTTGATATTTTGAGTGAGTTGATTATGAGAAGGAAGAAATAACCAGGGCTGCATTTGCAATCGGTGGTGTCTCTGGTGGGTGTTGGGTATAGAGAGGAGAAAAGCCTCAACTGAGGTAAAAGCTTGAAGTAAGTCCAGCTGAGCAGGATGCAGGTGCCTATAGAATAAAGCTACCTGTTTTCTATCAGGCTTGAAAATTATCCTGCCACTTAGCCTTGTTTCTTATCTTTGTTAACTGAACAACCCACACAGAAAGAGATGACATTAAAATAGTCGTAAAAAGGGGACATATTATGATATTTAATCAGTTATTTCATTGAATCATTCTCCAAGTGGAAGTGCAAGCTGATGTGTCAAAACAGACACAGCTACTTGCATCCTCACAAGCTGATAATTTGCTGTTGATGATATTTTGTGAGATGCTGAATTGAATTTGTTCTCACTGGCAAGAAATCTTGAGCAGAATTTTCTCCTTGAGATGACATGAAACGGAATCACCCAGACCAATCTAGAGACCTCTTTGTTGTCTTTATTCAGTAATGACATAAACTTCATTACAAAGCCAGATCCTGATGAATACATTAAAACATAAAAGCTTGGTGTCAAGGAAAGATGTAAAACGTACATAGGTTTCTATATATGTAGACCTGTAGAGACTTGAAGGATTTATTTCCCTTGCTTCTCTCCTCAGAATGGATCAAAAGATTAGTATTTTACTGATTCTATATCAGAAAAGACTGTGGAGGATCCAGATAAACTGAAAATACTGAACTAGTCCACAAAAGATGAATTTTGGAAGTCATTAAGAATGCATATCTATGTAAGTGCAGCACAAGTCCCCAAAAAAACCTAAACCCACTCCTGCCAACACGTCCTGATGCTATCAGTACTGTTTTCTGCACTGGCTCACGGCTGACTTTCAATGCCATTTTAAGAGCTCAGTGAAAATTACCACCCAGACCTTTGGTGTCTTCCCTGCTTAGGCAAGAACTAGACGTTCATGAATTCCTGAGAGCACTCCTCAGAAGCACTAAGACCAACACTTCCTCCTTATAGCCTAGCAGGATGTACCCTCAGCTCATCCCTGGAGCACAGCTCAGTCTCTTTGCCCATAGTCCTTTGCACTCATTCCCTGCTGCCAAGGGGACAGCACATCCAGAAGTTTGCTGATTTCACCACATCCGCTGGCAAGAGACAGCTTGATCAATGCAACATACATATAGTTTTGCTTACATGAAGATAAAGGGTTGAAAACCAAAGGTTACAAATAAAACAATTTTAGTGTCTTTTTTTTTTTCTCCTCTGTGCCTTTTCAGTTGCTCTTACAAGCTGATATGGGATTGCAGTTCTGGGGGTTAGCAGTTGGAGGTCTGGCCATCCAGGTCTCTAGCATATATTCTGTTCTCCGAGTACTGAATAATTTTCTCTCTTTTCATCACTTCTCCTTGACACACTCAGCTTCTCCTTGATTCACTGTAAATGGAGTATTGCAGGCTGGGAAAGAGAGGAGAGCAAAAGCGTAATGGTCAGAAGGAGATACATTCTGCCTGTTTTCACTCTGCTCTCTTGATACACCTGCCTCACTGGATGACTTCGTGCTTTAGCTTACAATGATTTTTTTCATGCCTAGATGTTCTTGTGTACTTTATTCCACTGTACACTTTTCCTTCTTTTATTTTTTTTTTTTTTGTAAGGTATTAAAAGGGTGCAGGTGGAAAACATCTATTCTCCATAACATCTGTCAAGTTACTGGTCTCCCATGCCATTTTCTAAATGAAAATAGGTATAATGGACCTATTTTGAACAGACAGAGAACATTGAATTAATTTGTTAGTAAAAGCCACGTGTCTTTGTCTTGTATTTATTCTTGGAGTTTGTGGCCTAAATCAGTATTCTTTCCTTGGGTCCCTAGTTCTTATTTTCCATACAGGTAATATTACACTATGTTGGATGATATTTACAAAAATTGAGGTGTTTGTGTGTGTGTTTACGTGTGTGATAATTGCTTTAAAAGTGTGACAATGCAGGAAGGAATAGAATTCATTCTGTGTGGAATGAGGTATTGTCAGACAGCTGACAGATGACATTTATTTATTGAATCGCTAAACTTTGCCTACCACACCCTCTGTCTCTGCATTTCAGAGAAAATATTAACTACATTCATATAATCTACTTGAAACAGAAGCAGGCACAAAATATAACTATAAATCTTCCGGTCACTTTGAGCAACCAGAAGTTTCCTTTTTTCTGTTGTCCAGATGTTTTCTGGATTCTGTATATGGCTTCCAGGATCATATACAGGCAGCAGGCAGGAAACTTCAATTGAACAGTGGGTGCTGACTTAGAAGGTGGCACTTCAGTGGCAACAAAATTGGAAACGAGGAGAGCTGAGAGTATGGTGGGTAGAGGTTCCTACCTTTGAGGCGCCCATGTGGGCAAAGAAGTCACCATGAGGTGAACCATTAATCATGGGACACACACAGGGAGATGCTTGTTGTAAGATCTAGAAAGTAGGAATTACTCCTTTTATTGTTGCAGCAGTAGTAGTGCTAACAACTTAGGAAGTCTTTTTTTTCCCGCAAAAATGCGGTTTGAAAGGAAGCTAACCATGCACACCTAACCTCTGGGAGAAGTGTGGGAACCGAATGACTAAACTGGGGCTTTGAAGGCACACAAATGTACTTAGCTATCTCATTTGGGATCTCCAGGATTGTAATGTTTAGCCTATGTGACTACCGTATGAGCCAGATAAGTGCAGTATCAAGGGAAGTAAATAATGCAATCTGTCCCCAAACCACAATACCAAGCAACTTTAGCTACAAGAACACATTTATTGTTTTCAGTGATAGGATTAGTGTGTATTTTCCTTGCAAAGCAGTTATGTGTTGACAAACGCTTTAAAATCTGGTGGTTCTGCAGTAAGCTGAATACATTTTTAAATGTTTCACCCTCATATATGCGCATGTATATGTGCATTGTAGATACGTCTTTCTCTATGAAAAATTGGAAAAAAATCTTAGTGTGTGTGTTTATGTATGCAACTATATATACAGATGCACAGACACATGCAAAGGGACATTTAAATGTTTTGGTCAATGAAATGCGTTTTTGAGTCCTTGGTTTGAAGTGCCTTGAATGCATTCTTTTCAGATGGAGGAGTTTATTACTCCATAAGAAGGTTGTGCCTCTAGCTCTCAAATATCTCGATAGCTTCAATTTGTGAGGGGATGTCATTCACAATCATATTGTCTTTTCTGGTATGAAGTTCAGCATTACTGTTTGCTCATGTGTAAACAAAGCTTGAAGTTTTTTCTTCCATTAATTTAGTTGAAATGAGTTAAATATGAAGCAGAATGAGAAAGCCAGAACCCGCCAATATTAATTATTTTTCTTATTGCTTCTGAAGTTAGAAAGAATGAAAATACCCATTATCATCAATTTGTTGTGATTCCCTTACTCTCCCCAGGAATGGTTAATTTTTAACCCAATAATTTGTTTAACATTGGAAATGTCTGCAGTTAGTACAAAAGTACATTAAGAGGTAGTCAGGTTATAGGAGATTATAAGCATAATGTGTTATTTTGTTCCCAAAGAAAATGCAAAGTCACCTAGCAGGTCGAAAAGACTACATTAGTATGATGGAGGTTAACATTCCTGGGTTCAAAGCAAACACCAGTTTCTGCAGGTAGATGTTCGTTGCCATTTAATATTCATAGCAGTTTATAAGAATGCTTGAAATAAATTGAGCCCATTAATGATAAGACTAAAGTCAGTGTGGCTTCTGGTGTGAGGATTTTGTTAAAAAGATTATTCTGAGTTCTTTATTTATCTCAGTGCCAACCTTAAACGATGCACAGCTCTTTTTTCTCTGCAAGTCTGACAATGGCCTCAAGTACCCCCTTGAGAGCATCCTTCACTAGCACATTGTGACAGGCCGGTCTGTCCAAAACACCCGGGCTTGTGGGAGGAATTCAAGTGCTGCTGTGCTGCTGCTTTTGCAAAATGCCTGCAATGTAGTATCCTGCTCCTTCAGTAACGGGACGCCGATTCCATCACACACAGGCTTAATTAACCCCTGGCGTAGCGGCTCATTGCAAGCCAGACGCTTGCAATTAACTGAGCTGTGAAAGTTTTTCACTCCACCCATTTCAAGTGAAGTGAAATTGCTGCAGTTTGATGTAGGAAGCTAGGTTTGTACTTTGTAAAGCCCTATTGGTTCAGGTAAGGTTTTGCAAAAAAAGATGACTAGGATCTTGCCTTCATTTTTATTCAAGCACAGAGGTCCAGAGAGAAAAGAGAGAAAGAAGGAAAATCAAATAAAGGTGTTCATCTTTGGACTTAGTCAGAGTCATACCTTTCATGAAATTCAATTTTAATCTGTTGCTATGGCAAGATTAAAAATAATATTGTTCCATGAGAATTTTAGAGAAAATGCATATTTCAGAGAAGCTTTTAATCTCCCTGCATCTCTCCCTCCTTGATAATACCATAACCTTTTGCCATTTTCACTGGCATCTATACTTTCCAAGTAACTTTTTTAGCTCATTCTTATTCTTATGGTGGTCAGCTCAGTGTCGGTCTTTGGAGTCCTCAGCATGAATACTGACCAGCTTCCTACCTATCTTGTTAATTCTGCTGTTTCAGGGATTACAGAAGCATCTTTTTTTTTTAAATCAATAAATTATTGTTTCTTGCTGTATAACTTCCATGCCAATCGAGCAACCTCGCAAAAAAACTGAGAAGCAGTGAGTGGAGAATTACAAAATATTTGTGGTGAATGTCTCTGAAATGAATGCCTTGCCTAGTGGGAGAATGACATACATGGGATGGAGTAGCTAGTTTTATGTGAATGCAGGAGAATAAATGATCTTCTTATACTAGTGGTATCTTTCTGACAGGAGCATATGTCATACCTAGTTTATAGAAACACACCTCCAACGTGTTTCACTCAAGGCCTGTTGGTGTCAGACAGTAGTAGTCAGAAAGCCAGGCTTTGGAGGAGCATGTGAAGAGCTGCCTGCTAGGCTGAGAGTTTTTAGAGATATGAAAACTGACAGATATGGCACAAGCACATGCAATTGAAAATAAACCGGTTGTCTCATATGCAGACTCAGCCATGTAAATTCTTGGTATCTCTGCTACATCTCATTTTTGTGAATAACTGTAGGAGACAGTGGATGTGGTAATGCCTGAAATGTTTTCTGCTCGTTGGATGATGGGAAGTACGTTCAGCGGCCCTCAAGTGAAGGAAGTGAAGACACCACACCTTTGAGAGTTAGGAATGTGCACAGTCCATTGAGGGGAAAGTCTGTGGAAAGAATGGTTTAGAAACCTTTGCTCCTTTCTGCTGTCTCCTACATAAGATCTGTTTTCCTGAGATCATTCAGTGTGGGTTTTGAGGGAGTACAGTTAGGGGTTCTTCAGAGTCAGGGTCTCAGGTCAGGAGACAAGAGCAAGAAAATAAAAATAACAACAACAATAATAATAATGCTGATGATAATAATAATAACAACCACAACAAGCCAAAACAAAAAAACAATCCACCAAGAAATGGGTGAAATTCTTGGGATTACTTCCTTCTCTGGAAGGAAAAAAAAAATATGAAGAGTTTCAAATTAGAGACACTATTTTAAAGGTTATAAAAAAATAAATAAATGAGCTTTAGAATAAAGAACAACCTGCCAATTGTTCCCTATTGCATAGAGCAGTCCCTGTGGCTCTTTCAGTAGGTGCACACATATACAAGATGACTTCTGCATAAAAGTGACAGTGTCAGATACAGCTTTTTATTGAGAGGTCTATATGAATACCTGAGTTATAGGAGTATTTGAAAAATTAATTTACAAGAATTTCTTCCTTTTTTTATTTGGTGACAAGAAAATGAAGCACAAACAAGGAAGAATGAACCATGCAGTAGGGTAAGAACTTGTTTTCTTGTTTGCATCAGGTTTTAGGGTTTTTCCTTTGTGCTAATTACACAAAACTATTCAATTTGGCTTCCAAAATTGAGAGAGTTAAAAACCCCAAAAGTGATGTCTCTTAGACAGCTGATCAAGCCTGGGGCACATGGTAAATAAAATTTTACAAGTCGCTCTAGAAAGAATATGCTCAGAGAAACTTTCTTAATAGAGCAAATTAATTCAGAATTTACCATTACTTAAATATTTCCTAAAAAAAAATAGAGAAAAACCACCAAATTCACCCACTTCAAAGCATAAGTAAATAAATTGCATAAGGCTGGAATTTAAGAAGAATACTTGTTTGAATGTGCATTGGTGTAAATCAAACCCACTCCTTTATCAGGGATGAGATTGCTCTAGGTCTGATATTGAGGAGATTTTGACGGAGAATCTCAAAGGACCTGCACATTTTGTCTTCACAGCCTAGTGAGGAATTATGAACAAAGCAGGTTTTCAGTGTGTCTCTCCTACATATATGCAGTTTCCCATGATGTGGAATGTGAGAAAATTAATCATCAGATTCCTAACGAAAAAAAAAATAACAGAAGCTTTGAACAAAATGAAAAACAAACCCACAACAAAACAAAAAAGCAAAACAAAAATGCCTCAAGAAACTGTGGGGGTTATAACCAAAACAAAATGGAAACAATTAATATTGTAACCAAAATGGCTCTCTTTTGCAGCACTAATTAGGGTATTTGAAGTTCTATTGTTTATGGTATTTTGGACTAGATACTAGGCTCATATAAATTAAAATTGAATATTTGCAGATCTACACTTGTCTCTGCGAAAGAAATTGTCAAAAGTTACCAGGAAAGTGAATCAAGAAAGGGAGAAGAAATGAAGAGGGAAATTATAGACCTACAGGACAGTAAATTATATCCTCCTCAGTGCAAATGATCTGAAACCAAAGTGAAAATGAAAATTGACCTTGTCTCAGATCTATACATGTGGCTATACATCACATGTAGAGACTCACCTAAGCTTTACAAAGCAGCAGATATTTGCATTTCAGCTATGTTCCAGAGATGCAGATATTCTCTCCCCCACCATTCACAAAGTACATGGATAGATGATAGATTGCTCTTGACCTGCTGATATTGTAAATGGGCTTAGAAGTTTTCTTAATGGAATTTGTAATTCTGATACAATTCAAAAGACAAGAATTACAAAGACAGAGAAGCACGAAAAGGAAGTTACTATTAAATAACATAGATGGAGAGAGTAAAATACCAAGAGCAATCAGGGAGTTCTCAACTAGAAATAGCCATCCTGCTAAAAAAACTCCATAATTCACCTATCATTCAAATGATAAGTGCTTCCAGACCACAGCATAGACTCCTTTCACTTTCAGGCCAAAAGTTTTCAGCTATATTCTGTGTGGTCTATTAAATAAGAAGAGATTTGGGATAGCTATATGATTTCAGTGTGATATATGATGCAGTATTTATGACTAAATTGTCATAAATGTCAGCATTTAGAAAAAAAAAAGAAATGTGGTGAGAAGTCCCACCCCAATTACTTCACCCTGTCTGGGAGAGTCAGTGAATCTGACAAGCACGTGGACAGGTAGGATGTTTGTCAGTTTGGTTTGAATCCTACTGGAAAGTAATTCTGAAAAATATCTCCTAACAATAGACCTATGGCATTTCAGAACGAGATGAATTGTTGGTGAAGATACTCTGGCAAAATTGGTCACCACAAATAAATCCCCAATTTATAAAATTATGTATTTCTGTTGTTTTTATACACTCTGTATTCGGCCATAAATTTCAATGTGGAATAAGTTTCTCCATTTTTATCTACAAGCGCACAACATCTAAGGAAGAAAACAGGGGCGTTAACAGCTGCATGCAGGTGCTGTGGTGTGACATTGAAGCCTGCTGAGTGACTTGCCAGTAATAGCTCCTTGCGTGTCAGCCCCCCGGGGGTGGGAGAGCACCAAGAATGCTGCAGGAAAGGCTGACAGTACTTGGTACTGATTTTAAAAAATGTGTGTTCTCAAACTTTTGGGTGTTTCCTGAAGGGTTAAGTCGCTAGCTTAAATCTTTACCAAGTAGTATGTTTCTGTGAAGAATGTATGTAAAATAATGGAGAAACTTAACAAGGAGTTGCTGCTTTCTGGGGAAGCCTGGAAAACAACATTGCAGGATAAGAGAGCTGTTCAGAGCCCCGACAGACACCTGCTTCATGCAGTATTTGTTTTCTATGCAGAACAGTCCTCTTTCTAGCACAGGATGTGACACATAACTGAGATGGTTTATGACAGAGAGTTTTGCTCAAAGGTGCAACTATATACATGCTTCTTTCCCATCCAGATATATCAATGACAAAAATAAACATAATTACATTTCAATTATTTATAGCCTATTTATTAGATATACTAAGTAGTTTTTATTTCCTGTGCTGTAGCTTTCACTATAGGCTAAGTCCGATCATCTTACATTGTTATGAGCATACAGAGCGACATTTGCCACAACAACTTGACTGAGTTTTAAATTAACTTTGAACAGCTCTCCTCCTTAAAAGCTGTTTATATTCCCGTTGTGCTGACTGGATGGGAATATTGCAATAAAGGAAATAAAAGCATAATAATAAAATATCTTTCAATCTACTTGCAACCTCTCTTAAGGTTTCCTTTTTCCACACCACCCTTCAAAAATTTGAATGATATGCTGATTTCTCCACTAAGACTGTCTACTGTGGTAGCGTAGGACATTGGTTTAGGAGCAGCTGGGAAAGGTCTCTGCTTTTTGTCAGAGACCTGATGAAAATTCAGGTGTGACTGAAATTCATAAGAGCCCCATGTTTGCTGTGAGAGACAGAAAAATAGTCTCTGAACTATTTTGGTTCAAAGCAGGTTGGGGTTTTTTTTAGCTTTGTCAGCGCCATACCAACACATGGACACTTATGGGCATTCATGTAATCTTCCACATTCAATTTTTTTACCATTTCAAAGCTCTCTTTTACCAATAAGACATTTATGAAATATTTCAGGAGCTTCAGCTGTGGGAAATCAACTACTTTAACCGTAAGTGTGTGTGTCCATTATCTGCTTACAGTGAACAAATAGAAAATTTTAATGCAAAGCCAGTACATTTTGTATGCTCATAAACAGTTTGATACATAAGTGTGACCATATCCCTCTTTCAAATGCATGGAGTAGGAATCTCAGTGTAGCATTGCTGTAATTAAGTCCCCACTGGTCTAATTGTCAGCCAGTTCTCTGTGGAGCATTTTGGAGTTGCTTAGAGCTGTGTGTTAGAACACAGAAAAGAAAAGGTATGGGGTTGCAAAAGAAAACCTGCCAGGACTACAGTTCATTGTAAGATGTCAGTACAGCAAAAGAGTCCTGACATACCCTGAAATCATGCAACAGAGCTCTCTTCAGTGTGTAGATTCAAGTTAAACCTGACTGAGGCACACTCAGATTTATGAATTCTTTAAAGGTCCAGTAAGTTTGAACCCATTTGCAATTGAAATAAAATGTTATTTGAAAGTCATTCTCTAAAAAGGGGAAAAAAATCAGAAAGAAGAGCTTTTCTGCTGAAGAGACTCAGGCAATTAATTAAACCTCTTCAGGAAATAGCATAAGGCCTTACAAATAAATAGTGGTTATTATCAGGAACAAGAGCGACAGTGACAGGACAGCCACATTACTTCCCAGTGACAAATTAATTGATTTTCTGAATTTTTTTTTTCAAATCATAATAATATAACAGCACTAGATAGTTTAAAAAGGAAGTAACACAAATTGTTTCATTAGCAGAGGGAGGTTGTTTCTGTACATTTATTATTCTTGTTCCTTTTAGCTTCTTGAGTGGAAAGGCTACCTCTTGCTCTACTAGAAAGTAATATTTTTCAAGGTTTTATTTTAAATGACTTTACAGGGAATTATTTCAGAAATATAGGTGCAGAACCTGTTTACCCTGCTCACCTGTAGAGTATAAGATACAATACAGATGGAAATATTCCTAATATTTTCTGATTTGAGAATGTGAGGGGGACAAGCAATAAGTAGCAGAACTATTACATGTTACATGGGCTGTCAGTGATAAGAGCACTGGAGGAGGAACATTGAACTGATGGATTCTGTCACTAATTTTAAGACCACTGTTGTAGAAGGTGTTTAATCAGTATTACCCTTTACAGTGGCTGTGGATTATTTTTGCGTCTTCCAATGCATGCACTTTCAGCACTTTAAGTCAAGGTTGTCAAAAGTTCTGTGTCATTGCAACCAGCTCACAGCAGGATCCATTACACTATACCTATCTAAAAAGTTAGATGTGCAATCTAATTTATTTATCCCTATGGTAAAAAGGGAATCTTTGTCAATTCCACACTGATGGTAGACGTTTGTACAGAGTAGGATGAATTGCTCCGTGGAGATGTCTCTTTCTCCTGCTGCCTACAGAAAGTGCCTGGACAATTAACTCAGACTAAGCATAATCTGTAAAGTACATGTGAGATGAATAGCATGCTCAGTACAGGTGAAATAGGTGTGATGTCCTGAGTACTTTTTGTCAGTGTATTTGGAATTTATTTTGTTTTGTGGGTGTAGGAAAAGCTGTTCACTACAAACCAGACTTTCTGTATTCTCAGAGGTGAAGGTATATGCCTGTACTGCCTAGAAAAAATCTCTTTACCTGGATTACTTTCAAGGTTTGAGATTTCACCTTGTGCTGGGAGGGTTTTTTTAATGTTTTTGTGAGTTTTTGAGAATGCACTGCAATAGTATGGAGAATGGACACCTGAAATGCAACAAAGAAAGATTTTCTACAGAACAAGAATTGTTTAGCTTATGAGTTGCTAGAGGTTGAGTGCTTTGCTGGCTCTAGAACCATACTTCATCAGTAAAAATTGATTTTATCTGCGAGATAAAACTCAGAAGTTTTTTTAGACCATCTGTCTGCTCTGTCAGAATTTACGTAGCAGCTTTACACCTTTTACTTTCCTAATAATGTAGCTCTTAATACCATCATTTCTGAGAAGTCCAAACTGTATTTTAGGTACAGTTTTTATAAATGTGTTGGCCCCTGTTTTCATTATCTTATATTAATTTTTAGTATGCTTCTTTCATTTTATTGTATTTAAACCTTAAATCAATAAAAAGCATAAAAGCTCTGTCATTCGTGGTTGGAGGAGCTGTCCAATTTTACTAGCCTCTTTGATGATATGATCTAAACCACAAGCTATTATTATCATTATAGCCATAAGAAAATTTTATTTTTTGTTTTTATGGTGTGGTATGTTTCTTTATTTGGAGAATGACTATTAAAAAATTCAATATGGCAATGTGGATTGACAAGCTTCATTTCACAGTATTATATTTAATTATATAAATCTGAATTTGCCCCATTAGAAGTCTAGGGATAACATAAAGTACTTTTAACTTTGATGTCTGCTGTAACTCTTCATGAAACATAAAAGTTAACAGCTTAAGTAGGCCTTTTATTTCTTTAAAGAAATACTACAGCTCAGAACAGTTTTGTGAGCTCTTTGTGTAAGCAGGAACACTTCTTAGCATTGCAGAAAAGAGCTGATATTTTATAAGAAAGAGTAAGTGAGATGTATGCTTTAACAAATAGATAACTGGTCCTGTTTTTTTGTTAAAGTCAATCAAAAACTATTGGGGAAAAAAAGGTAAAAAAGAGAAAGATTATGGAGCAGTTTATTGAACAAAACTCTTGACATCTCTAGACATTCTTTCCCTGTTTAACTGTTCAGGTATATTTGAATATTGGTAAGTATTAAGGAGGAATTAATTCAGTCAGGAATAACCATTTGGCAAATTTTTCACAATCCCACATGAAGGAAAATGCTCTTTACAATATCTAATGTTTCCAGGGAAATTTATGGGCAATTCTTTGGTGAAAAAATGGGAGATGTTCTGTGGAAGAATGGGGGAATAACAAGCCCTTTAGTGTCTCTAGAGCGCACTCTGTTTAGTTTGTCTTATTTAACAATTTCATTAAACAACTTATGAGAGTGTAGTCTTGGATTTCAGGTGCAAAACTAAAATCTGGACTTGAAGTAGAACATTACACAACCTATGCAGTGTTTCAAGCAGGGATATGAGTCTGGTCAGTGCCAGGAAGCAGAGTGCAGAGGTCTGAATACCCTTTAAATCTTCCTCAGTTTGGGAATTTTGATGTCTGCATTTTATTTAAGGTCCGTCTGGATTGGACAGGTACTAACATAAATGCTTCCCAAGCAGAACAGTATGAGTCAAATGGCAGAGTGCACCTCCAAAGCTCCAAAACCTATGCATATATACATATATATGCATAATTTTACCATGGTGCTTGCTACAAGGGTATACCTACAGGTGATACTGAGTGTCTAGATTACGTTCAGAGTAGTTCAGTACTGTCTCTGAGTATAACTGCTGATAAAAATGTTCAGGTTATTTAATAATTTGATAATTGTTTCTAAAAAGCACAAAATATTAATTGTATTTGGCATTCCTCTGGATGATTTTTGGGAGCCCCTTTTTAAGTAATTAAGTGCTGAAAGGCCTCTCTTGACCAGCAGCTAGCGAAAGTTGGCAGACAGGAGTAAAGTGTGGTATAAAGGCTTCCCAAGATCTGCTTGTTCATTCTCTTCAGCTTTGTCATTCAACCATCACCATCATGAGCAAGGCATTAATTTATATATGGAAGAAAAAGTATTTTTAGGCAGGAATATTCCTGTTGCTTTCAATTGACTTTGAGTAATAACCTTGCTGCATGCATGGGAAACTTTCCCATGATAAACCACTATGCCTCTCCAAGCTTTGCTTGTGTTACAAGTTATTTTTTATTTTACTTATGAAGCAACAAAATTATTTTATCCTAAATGCTTTAAGTATCCTTATTCTTAAGTTTTCCTTGCAGAAAAAGCAGTTTATATTTAATCCCTTCTTGTAGGGAAGAAGTTACTTACCATGTCTAGTTATGTCCCCTACATAGTGCAGAATAAAACATTACTTTAAAATTTTATTGGAAAAAAAAATTGGGACGGAGGAAATACTTTCTAATCAGGTCTAACCACACCTATATCTAAATAATTTGTTCTAGTTACCTTGTGATCCATAGAGAAAGGGAAAAGGAAAAATCTACTTGGCACACCCTGTGAAAAATGCATATGTAAGCTAAAGAGAAGATTTCACATCTGTGACCAGCCTCCTTTGTCCTCTTCCCAGCCTAAGAATATTCACTGGCTTGTGCACACTTGCTGTTGCTATTTGGAATATTATGCTCATGGCAGCTCCATCTGCATTTGGTGACAAAATTTAGGCTTTCATGAACTCAATGCACGCAAGTTAACGTGGCTACTCCTCGGCGCCACCTCTCCATAAACTGCTCATAAATTCCTATCTATTCCCAGCTGAGAATATTAGCACAGTGCTACTGAGGGTATGGGCACACCAGCGCACTGAGATTGAGGATATCAGCAAGAGCAGCTTGGGTGGCCTTTTGCTCTGTATTGTGATAGGAATCCAGCCTTGACCAAGGCAGCTCGCTTTTCGGGAAAGTTTTCTTGAGAGGGTGTCAGACACTGATCTGTAGGAACTAAACATGTTGAAGTTTTGATTTAATAACAGCTGTCATTCAGTTTGGTTTTTAATTTGTTTTTAATTAAGAAAAGCGTGTTCAAGCATCAACAGTGCCACAGAGATAGTATTGATGGTTGCATATAAATACCTGAGGCTTATTTGGTTGGCAGTTATGATTCCCTGTGTTCTCCTATGATGGACAGTCCTACTCACCAATCACAAAATAGGTCAAGACCATGACACACAGGAATCTCCAGCCTTGAGTCTTACTCCATCGTGAGTTATAAACACCTTTCTTTCCCACTTGGGAAATTAATATTTTTGTAGTAAAATGCTGATCCCAGCAAAAGGTGAAAATTATCTCTGTAGTAATAATACTAATACTTCCAGAGAGGAAAAAGAAGGGTCACAGATTATCAAATTAATTTTATGTTTTAATTCTTATTGAACAGATTGTATTCTTAATAGTAAAATGAGTTAATGACTTCTGATTACTCTCTTAATTCCTTTTTTTGATAAGGCAAGACTAAATGAGAACAGATTTGCATACTCTTAAAATAAATATTTCAAGCTGTCCTGGATAAATAAAAAGAAATAGCTCTTTCTATCCATATAAAATATAAAAAAATAGTTCTGCACTAAGGTTTTTTAGATCTGCCTTTTAGATCTGGGCTGTGGTCCCTGTGAGAAAACAAGGTTACCTTGATACACTGAAGGTGAACCCCTTGGATCACCTGCAGTGAGACCTGAATTATGGTCAGCCATTTGAATGCCATGGGATTGAGTCAGTTCTTTCATTATAAATGGCACATTTCCATAATGAACGCAGGACAAATTTCTGAATCAGTAAAGGTGCAACGGAAGCCTCTTTTCCAGGAACTTCAGTTTAGGTGTCCTTATTCTGTTTCCATGGTCCTCTGCCTCCAGTGTCCCCCACGGCTGTCACTTTGTCACAAGTGGTTCTCTTTTTTCACTGCAGTTCCTCAGAGGAATTGCCACCAAAGGTAAATACTATGTACCTATGCAGACATCTGAAGAGGTGACCTGCTCGTTGTCTTCCTCTCCCAAGTGCAGCCGCTTTGCTGTACAACAGAAGTGCTTGTAAAGGTTGCATTCCAGAAACCTCTGGAAAGAAAAGGATTTTTACCCATTGACTTGAGGTGCCTGCTGTGGTTGATGCGTCTGAAAACGTAACCAAGTTTGAATTGCCATGATATTTACCTTTAGTTTAAGAGATGTGCATTATCTGAGATTTGACTTTGTGGATGCAGAGGGTGCATTTGTTCATGCTCTCACATGCTAATGGACGAGGGAGTAGCTCAGGTGCCTTTTGTGATGACAATGTGACCCAAGGAAAGCAGAGTGTGGCCCCCCAGTAAAACACTGTCTGGTGTTCATGTGTGCAGCACCAAAAGGTGCAGAGCATGGAGCCATCGCTTGCGGCCCTGGGAAAAGCCCTGGTGCCACAGGAAGAAACTAGGACAGATACTGCTGGGACTGTGACCTCTTCAGAGTTCAGTTGAGTGGTTTTACCGGGGGCCACACATTGGTGACCTGTAACTTCCTCCTGGTGGCAACAACAGTATTCGATTTCATTGTTACTCATTTTTTGTTTGAATAGAGCAGGGGAGTCCAGAGGACTGGTGTGGAAGGAGAGGTTGCTTTTTTCTTGGAGGTTAGAGGGAGAAACTGTAAAAGTCTCAGCAGAGAGACCTATAGGTCAAGTGATGAACTTGGGGAGGAGGCCCTGGTGGTGGGAATGGCCTGAGGACAGGGGGGATGGAGAAGAGCTTGCTACAGCTCAGAAAATGGTTGAAGTCACTAAAATTAAGGTTGGGAGCAATGTCTTGAAAGACAGTGAAAAAAAGGAACAATGTATGCATCTTTTACATCTATTCAGTCTTTCGGTCACTTTGAATTTCCGCTGCTTAAGAAGTTAAGTGTTCTAGTTCGTGTTCACAAAAAACCCAGACTTTTTTTCAAGTTTCAAAGTCTTCTGATCTTTGAGGATTTGACTGATGTGAGCTCATGTCATTCTGCTCTGTGAAATGAACATAAGATTTCAGGTGTAGTATTTGCAGCTAAAAATATTATTGCCCTTGGTAGCTATCTAGCACCAGAAAGTATTTGTCATAAGATGTAGCAAATTTGGGGTACAAATATATTTGCTGCCTTGCTAATCATTACTGTATACTAAAAGTACACAGATGAGCAGGACAGACTTGTAATTCTGTTCTATAAATCTCCAGCATAGGGAGTACATGCAAATAAAAAGAACATATGGTTAAACTCCTAATAAGATTAAAGATATGAAAATATTGACAAATTTATTTGTTTACTTCTGGAATCTGTATTATGAAATTACACTCAAGCGAGATATCATTGATAGGCATTGGGCGGAAAAAGTCACATGGTAAGTTGGGGTGGCAAAGAGAAAATAGCCTAACTTTGAGGTTTCTTGGTGGTGGGAGTGACATATAATCATTACTAACTATATTGCCAGCCTGAATCAACTGAGGTCACAGATGGAATTTGAGGATCTAAACATCACAGCTTCCTTGATCTCACCTAGAAGAATAGTGTACAAGTGTGGAGCTGAAAGACCTGTCTATGAAGCAGATTAATGTATTAAGCATCCGAAAAAGCACTTAGCAACAGTTTTTTTAAACAACTATTAGAAACCCATGGACCTGTGTGCTGTGTTTTTCTCTCCTCTGCATTTAAATGAATATGAAAAAGAGGAAATATTTGTGAATGTTTTATTTTAATAGTGCATGGCACTGTTTCTAAAGTATTTTCTGATATATGGCCTGCCATTTAGAGTGATTGTTTTCCTGTATATGAGTTGAAGTACTTAAAATAGTACAAGGGAAATAAAAATCATGTCTGACCTATTTGTTTGAGATATGAGTATTAAAAAATGTGTATGCATAGATAAGGCCATTGGTTCTCTTCTACTGTAGCATATTTTCTTCTGAGTTATAACTCTGAACTGTGATTAAAGATAAAGTCCACTGGCACATCTTTTAATGTGTGTGATTGAGAGGACAGTCAAATATGTGTTGTGCAAGGTCTAGGGGATCTTCTGAAGGTTTTTTTTTTTGACAACTTCTAGAACAGTAGCTTCTGCCAATAATGTTACAAAGGAATAAATATACATTTTGGTGTTTACCTGGGGTTAGTGTATGGATGTTTGTGAAGGGAAGGAAGTAAAGAAATGCTCGTAGAGGCATGCACAGCATACAGAAGCAAGCAAAGCTTGCTCTGTTGTGGTTGCTGTGGGAGGAGGGAGAGGTCCCTGTTGTGGTGTGCAGTCTGCTGCTCACACATGAGGGAGCTGACACACATACTCATGTGAGTCAGAGCAAGAAAGACGAGTTCCAAACCCTGTTACCCACTGGTACAGAGCTTTTCATGTCCTGCCCCTAGGACTAGATTTCCACTTTCTTTAACTATGTGTGACTCAAAAGACTATGTTCAGGAAAAGGTGACCTTCACGGTACAAACAGATAAAAAAGTAAAAAAGAACCCTCTCTTTGCAGAGGAACTTAAGAGAAACATACAGACTGAAAGCAGACTGTAAGGAGACTGAAACATGGGGGAAACCTGGAAATAAGTGGGTTCAACACTTCGGTTTTTTAGAGAGCTAATGTCATTGACTGAAGTTATAGTACCCCAGTGGAGCTCTTATTTTATTTGGGATGATGGCCCTGAAGAAGAGACCATGTTTTAACTCTGCATGTTGAAATGGAAAATGTTTGCATTTGGGATCTCACATATTTACAAAGAATTATTTATCACCACCCTGCATCTGTCTAGATTTTCATTTCGTGACCTTCGGAGGCAAGGCTCTGGTCCTCCTCTCTTTTGGGACATTTAACTTAGATAAAAATGTCACTAAGATGGAAAACTAAGCTCCTAATAAAATTCACTGTCTTTTAATTTCTCTTCTGGAAATTATTTAGCTCATTACAAATAGCTGCAGAAAGATTTTATTGTAGATACTTTGAGAAATACAATTATTGCTTTCAGTTTACTGTTTGTTAATTATTTTATCCAGACTCCTCTAATTAAAAGTTTCTGTCCTTTTGCACTGCCAGTGATTCAGATAAAACAGATAACAATAAAATAAGTTTGAAGAAAAAGTATAGAATCCAATAAGTCAAGTGTAATTTACCACTAAAACAATGTGAAAAAGACTAGCTGAGGTAAACATTCCCTATGTTATCATTATGGTATGCCCAGAAGGAACAAAAAGATGAAACAATTCCATCTGTTTATAGATGAATTTTGTTTTATTAGAAAAGAATTGTGGGGACCTCAAGGTCACAATAAAAAGAGGCAGCAAATAAATGTTACAGTTTTCTCCTTCTACTACTTCAGCCTTGGGTCTTTCAGAGCCTACAAAAAAGTGTCCCTTATTTGTATCCTCTTACAGTGTAAACCTTTTCCATAACATTGCAGTAATAATCTGCAATGTTGTAGAATGGGAAATCCTCACTGTATCCCTTAAAATGTACCAGGCATTTTAGTGCTCTTACAAGGCACTAAATGATAATGTATTCTCTCATTTTATTTTCCTCCTACCCCTCCTTTAAATAAGATGTAAATGTGTAAGGTGCTCTAAAACTCCATAGGGATTCTCTCCAAATGTCAGTGAATCAGGAGTGCTTATGCTGAACCCGTAACCCAGTGCTTGGTGTCTGATTTCCTCTTGCTCTGTTTTCTGTATTGACTAATAATAATAGTAATGAACTCATCAGTTACAGTGACTTGGTCGGCATGTAATTCCAGTGGTGTAAATGGAACTGGCAGGTATTCCTAATGTAAAAACATGCAAGTGCCTGTAAGAGCAAAAACTAAAACCTTGCATTATCCATACCCGATTAATGCAGGCACACATTTTCATTCTTAAGGAAGCATGTATTAACCTCCCTTTGAAATAAGGTCTGGCCAAGGTTCTAGTGGTAAATTCCAGGGACAACACAGAACAAAAAATAAAAGTGGGATTTACACCTGTCTAAAAGCATCTATTGACACCTAAGGGGACAACTGGAGAGTTGTCTTTTTTTGTCTTTTTCATTCATGTAGGTGTTTCAGAACTTGTGTAGTTATGTTCCACACTGAGGAGAGTTTTCTTTCGCTTGATTTGAGCATTTCTTTGAGAACCACGTACATTTGGAGTTTTAACCTGTCTCACCCTATTCTAAACATGAATTTACCTTTATATTTTTCAGAATGAGGCCGATCAAGTAATCCACTTTAAAACGACTATTTTTTTTTTTCATATTGAAACCATATGGAAGCTCAGTCAGTAATCCAAAGTAAATTACTGTACAGGGTCTGGTAGGAATTGTGTTAACTTTCTTCATAGCAGCTCCTATGGTGCTGTGTTTTGAATTTGAGACTAAAGAAGTTGGTCAATGTTTTAGCTATTTCTGAGCAGTACTGCCATAGCATTTTCTCTTTTCCTCACTCTTCCCCACAGCAATCAGGGTGACAGAGGGCAAGAGGTAGGGAGGGTTCACTGCAATGACAGGTGATGTCAACTGACCACAGGGACATTCAAACTGTACGAAATGCTCAGCCATAAAAGCTCAAGGAAAGTAGGAGCAAGGGGGGAATACCTGTGGTTATGGCATTTATCTTTCCAAGTGACTGCTACATGTGATGAAGCCTCTTTTCCAGGAAGTAACTAGAGAGAGGTTTGTGCAATACCACAGTGGGAAGTAGTGCACAAATATCTTATTTTGCTTTGCTTTGCCTTTATGTGTGGCTTTTGCTTTATTTATTGAACTTAATCTCAAGCCTCAAGTTTCCTCACTTTTACCCTCCCAGTTCTTTATCCCAGTCCACTGTGGGGAAATGAGCGAGTGAGTACCTAGTTGTTTTCTGGGCTCATTGCCATCACAGTAGTAGGTACACATAGGATAGGTAACAACCACTGCTGGCACACTGAAGTGCTTCTATTAAAGTCAGTTAAGAGAAGCGGTAGCAAAAGTACAGTTCACAGATTATCTTAAAATCTAAAAATACGAAACTCAAAGACCAAAGCCAATAAGGGGTTTTGATGGCAAAGAACAACGTGGATGGATTGGGTAAGACTGTAATACGAAACTACAGTCCAGCAGTTATCTTGCACTCCCATCCTGCTGATGTTGCAGACATCTCTTTGATATTCCCAAAAATTCCCTGGGTGTCTAGGGTGGAATTTTCTACTCTGAGAAATGGAATTCAAGATTAGTGTTCCTGAAGAGCTCTAGCAAGTGCCTGTTTTGTAGGAAGACACAAATTAGAAGCAAAGAATCTCCAAACCAGTTGGGGAATCAGTCCTTTTTATCTTACGTTCTTCTTTGAACAGCAACAAGATTACTGCAAAACAAAGGAAGTGGTGGGATTTAATAGGCCTTTTCCTACAAATCCTGGAACAGTTGAGCAGGAAATGAAGTATCTCAGTTCAAATAACGCTGTGGCCTGAAGGAAGTTAAGCCTGTATTTCTCACATTCCCATAAAGTGCTAATTGAGCTACACATTAGTCTAGATTGAAATGAGAGATTGAGAAATGGATAATGTAAGTTTCCTTGATGTTCAACCTTTACCATTTCCTGTCTCCTGCTGGTATTGCAACTGCTTATCTGATCTCTTATTTACCTTCAGTCACACTTGGTCTATAGTTATTCTTACTCTCATCATATTCTTGAGAGAATTTCCATTTTCCAGTGCCTGGGTACTAAAGAATACATTATTTTTATGTTCAGCACTGTCCTGAGACTCATTTCACTGGAACAGTTTGAATGTGCTTAGAAGAGAGGTGAAGGCTTCAGCCCTGGTGTCTGACACACCTGAGGGACAGTTTGATGTGAGAAGCTGTGTCTCTCTCTTTCACATTTTTTTTCAGTTGCTTTCCAGTCTTTGCCTTGAAGACTGGCATGTGAGTGACTTGCTTAATACATTATCCCTTTATTTTGGTTGGGTTCAAGCCTTACCTGCTTTATTTTCTCATGAGGAGCTGCCCTTTATTGTGCAACTTGCTCCCTTTATCATGGCACACATCAACACTGATGTGCTGAATATCCTTTGAAGGACTGAGATTGAATTTTAAAAGCCTGCATGAGTAGTTTGTTATTCACAGTTTTCTGTCCTTGAGTGTCCTTGTCAAGCTCTCCACAGATTAACACTACTGTAGCACATTTCTTTTCAAAATGAGCCCTCTTTGCTCAAGTCATGCTGATGCAAAACCTTCAGCCTGCTCCTGTCCTACGAGCAAAGTTCCAGGCCCTCTCTCTCATTAAAAGGTATGCTCATGTCATTCACGTAACACAATTGTAGGCTTGGACAGAGGGTTGTCAACACCTTGGTGCTCACAGGGTGCCTGGGTCATGGCCAGGTTCTTATGACCACATGTAGATGAGGTTGATGAGGGCCAGCAGTCATGGAAAGTCCTAACATGTGTCTGAGGCATTAGTTTTAAAGTAGATGAGATAATCTGAAAGCCTTTATTAATCTCTGAACTAGCTAAAGTAAGGTGTTGTACTGGTTTTATTGTTTTAGAATTTTAGTCAGGATATTTTAGAAATTAACAAACATGTCCCAATTGTTAAAGGCAGATAGTCATAATTTCAGTTAATTTTTAATTTTTTATGAAATTTTTGATTAATTTTCCAGTTTCATTTTACTGGTATTTTTTGTCGTGTAAGCAGGGATGAGGACAATTCCCATGCCAGGGAGAAAACTTCAGTCATAATCAAATATAAAACTCCAGCCTAGTCTGAGCCCCCTTTGACATGGGCAGTGGCACCTTCCAGTAGACAAGGTTTCTCCAAGCCCCATCCAACCTGGCCTTGAACACCCCTCCAGGGACGGGATATCTACAACTTCTCTGAACAACCTGTGTCAGTGTCTCACCATCTGCATTGTAGAGAATTGTTTCCAAATACCTAATCTAAATCTAGCCTCTTTCATTTTAAGACCATTCCTACTTGTCCTGTCACTCAATCCCCATTTAAAAAGTCCTTCTCCAGCCTTCTTGTATTCCTTTTTTAGACACTGGATGTTTAGAAATATCCAATGTTCTATTTTTCAGAAAAGTTGTGTGTACTACTTGAATTTTCTTTATATGTATTATGCCTGGAATTTTTTAATATTAATTTATATTGGCCTAGGGATTTTTTTGACATCTTGTCATAATAAAGTGGCTTCAATTGATTGTGAGCTTTTTATTTTTACTTCTGTAACACTGGAAATTTCAGGTATTCAACTTGCAGTGTATTCCTATTTCAAACATGTCAGCATCCAGTCCTAACTACAACCTTTACAATGTCCATTGTCTGAGAGGCTGGACATTGGTTTGCACTTTTAATTGCTATTCCTCCTCCATACTTGTTTTTCCTTCCTTTTTTTTTTTTTTTTTTGGATAACAGATGTTAGCAAGAGGCTAAATCATACTGGGTAATCAAGGTTTAATAATTTAAAAAAAACCCCAGCATTCAGTCTTGCTTTCTCTTTGCCACCAATGTAAACACACCCTAAAAGAAAATTGCAATATGCCTCTACACTATAAACACTCTGTTAGGAAGCTAAACATTATAGCACTTACTGTGCTGAGAACCTTTGGTTTTCAAAAGCAAAGAGTAGCTTTGATAAGCTTATCCAGGCTTTCCAAGTTGTGGAGCTGAGGACATAAATCAAGAAATTTTGCTTTATTTTTTCTGATAATTGTGAAATAATGTAGAAGCACTACAATGCTTCTTCAGGTTTAAAGTTAGAGGCATAGTTTTTGGCAGACTGTGAATTAATCCTCAGCTGAAAAAAAGAGTCTACTCTCCTACAACAAAACTGAGAGCATATAAAAAAGAAAAGCTAGTTTTTGAAATTTCCTTGATACATAGAGGGCCAGTTTCTTAATTTTTATATAATCTTTCTGTTAGTCTCAGATTAGAAGTTCATATAGCTTTTTTTTTTAGTTGTGAACAGAGTTTAATATAGAATCAATTCAAATTTTAAAAAATAATCGTGATGACAGTATGAAGAATCTCTTTTATACTACAAACTGAACTCTCCAAAAATGTAGTTCTTGAACATAAAAGATTAATATCAGTTGTGGAATTACTTTCCAGACTAGCAATTTCTGCAAAAGTAATTTTGTAATTAAATTTAGCACTATCTAGCACTTTTGTAGAGAGAAACTATAAATCTATATACAGGCAAGAATATATTATAATCAACTTAGAAATCCTTTAGCGTGTCTCTCTCACATACTGTTGTGACATCTACAGAATACGGAGACTGTAGAGATTTTATTTTAATTTTTTTTTTCTACTTTCATCTAAGATCAGTTTTAATCAAGAAAATGATTGACAGAGCCAGGGTCAGAAGGGTTGTTCTGGAGGTGGAGAAAGGACAACTATCTGATTCACTTACAGTGAATCCTCACAAATGTCTGTTAGGTAAAAGTAGCTTAATGGAATATTTCCAAATTATGTTTGGTCTGACATTTAAAATGCATAAGAGAATTATCTTATTAAGCCTAAAAAAAACCCCTGCTTTGTTTGGATTTTTGTTTGTCTTTAGTTATGCTTAAATAAGGAATATTACAGTTATGCTTAAGTAGTATGCGCTATTCCCATTGAACCGTTTCAAAGGAGTTGAATTCCAGGTTCAGATCCTCTGTTCATATCTAACAGATGCGAAATATAACACTAACCTTTTCATAGAGTGCTTTGTGATCAGATGATTAAAGGAACAAGCCAATATTAAAATTAAATATTACTTGCTGTGATGGGGCTGCTAACAAACATGACAGTAGCAAAGGGACTGGGAAGTAATGTAGAATAGAAACTGTAGTAAAGAAAAAAAGTGTGGAACAGACACACAAGAAAGACCTTTAGATATGTCCCAGATGACATAAAAAATCCTCCTGGCTGTGTAACACTTGTGTTGTGAAAGTTGTGCAGGGCAGGAATTATTGTGGTGGCTGGGGAAAAGAGAGAGCCTTGCAAGCACCCGCCCCCTAGAGCCCCAGGATTCGTCTTGGTGGGAAAGGCTGTGCTTCAGGGGGAGTCAGTGGCAGAGGGAATTGCCAGGGGGAACATTCAGACAGCAAGCTGCTATCCCATGTCCAGAAAGGGCAGCTGCTGTGCTCCTCCTGAGTATTGTGTCTTGTCTTCTCAGTGGGGACTTTGCGCCTGAGGTTTGTTCCTGACTGTGTTGAATAGATGCCAAGAACAGCTGAGGGTTGTGCAGCAGTTGGTGCTATGAGGAAAACTTTGGGGTTCTTTTGAGAAGGAAGTTGTAGAGTTTATCTAACTGGAAAAATGAGCAAATAATTTATTCTTTGGCACTCTTAATTCCAGTATTCCAGTAACTCCAACAAATTGTTTCATCACACAGTTAATAGTTACCTAATGGCTCCTAATTTTGTAACTTTATTTAAACCCTTTTCTGTTAAATATGAATAATTTCTCTAGTACTTAGGAGTTTATAATCAAGAAAACCCAATGACAGCCAAATATCATCTTATGCATCTCTGCTGAAGTGGCTAGTGCAGGCTAAAACATCCAATGGAACAAGATCACTGGTTGTGCAATGTCAACTCTCTGATTATTTTTCCTTTCAGAAGACTGAGACATAAGTGCTCAGAATTTTCCTGCTTTGTAATATGGATTGAAGAGTTCATAACAGCAAAACTAATTTCATCGAAGGTAACAGCTCTGACCAGAAGGAGAAAATTTTTAGGATAACATTCTGCTCTGTAAGTATCAGGAGAGATTGTGGCATCAACAACGCAAGGAACATGTGGATTATAAAATTACTCCTGGGACCATGTCTCAGGAAAGACACAGCTGGACAAGTCAAAACACAAACAAAGCCAGTTTACCCCATTCTAAATCCTTGTCTCACTCCTGCACCCAATTCCTTCCCTTCAACTTGTCTTTTACTACATGGAGTCGCGGAACAGAGAGGTCTTCTTTTACAGATTAATATGGGATAAGAAGGATTTCTGGCTTCTTCTCGCTCTGAGTGAAATCAGGATTTTCTTTCCTCGCTCAGAAAACTTAAAAAACCCCATCAACAACACCTCACCCCACTTTTGCCCAAAGCACTTTTTTGCTTTGCCTTCTCTGAGTCACAAAGCAGTGCAGTTGTTTAGAACTCTTCTGTTGCACCTCGAAAAACGTGTGACTTCTAAAAGGAGAATAAAGTAAAATTATGCAAGTCAACACAACATCTAAATGATAAGTAGCCTTTAAAACTTTTAACTCAGATAAATGCTGGTAAAGGCCTCAATAAAATTTAATGCTCCTGGTTGATTCTGATGGAAAAAAATTGTAAAATGTCAGCCTTGTAATAAATGCACTAAAGGGTGAATGCCACATTTAAATAAATAAAGTCTTATGTCTTAAAAGCAAGAACACTAAAATACATGAGTACATAATAAGAATGTATTAACCTGATGGGCCTCATCCACTTGCTCACAGGACTGTGAAACAGGAGTAAATCTGAAGAACTGGAGAGAGTTACACATGCATGAAATAATAAAAATGAAGTGAAATGACATAATAGGAACCACAAGTTATTTGGACGTCAGCAACTGATTTTTTTTTTCCCCAACTGGAAAAGTCTCTGTATAACAACATTTCTTTCCTTATTTTCTGGCATGCTTAAACATATGCAGGTCGAAAGTTTTCCAGCATTTTTCATATCAATGAGAACATTAAGATTTTCAGTATAGCTATAACTTTTGCTAAGGTATGTGCACTCAGCTGAAGATGTAGAAAGTAGTACACGTTAAAAGTTGGATAGCTACTTTGTACAGGGAGATCACAATCTGGTTGCAGAAATCACTTGGTGATTAACAGTTGTAAGGTTCATACATTTAGACTGACAAATCATCAAATGGTATGACAAATACCACAAGTATATTTGAAGACTGTATCGCAAGGTTTTGACATTTGAGAATATTCTGTTTGATACTCAGTTCATTACATGTTGCTTTTCATTATTCAATGCAAATATCACCCTGCTATAGTATATTTATTGTACAACCTCATCAATGTGTAACAGTTTGACAGCACTTATTAGTATAATTTCTTTCTGGTTGTTGCCTTAAATTCATTTACTCTTCCTACTCTTAGCAGTATTTACTGCAAATAACTGAGGAATGAGAATGTCATAACAGAAATATATTTCCCAGTCTCAAGGAAGAAATTATAATTTCTTCCCCTTTGGTCAATGAAAATGCTTCTGCCATCATTTGGTATGCTTTGATTGTATCGCTAATGTCCAGTAGATGACAGGTGTTGAGCTGTACCCCAAAGAAAATATCCTCCTCCTTTTTCAAGAGTGGAGAGCCCCTCTTTCATTCAGACCCTCAGAACCTGCTGAAAGACTTCCATGCTCACTTAGCTAATGTAAAAGGGCTCCTCTTGTGACTTTGCCCTTCAGCACTCAGAGTGGCTCTCGTCCTTAGTTTCATGTGAGATGTAGAGTGGGTAATGGTCTTCCAGAGTAAATTATTACCTGCTGCAATTATTCTCAAATCCTCTTATCCCCTACAAGTCACCTGATATACTGTATGCGAGATGCTGGTCTCTCACTCCCCCTTACTCCTTGCTTCTCCCTGTTCTCCACCAAAACATTAAAAATTAAGCCTTTAGGGAGATAGTGATTCCTTTCGAAAGAAATCAGAGAGGGGCTGTATAGAAAGCAAGTAAAGGTACTCACATAATGCAGTATGTGAACACAAAGTAGCATTAAAGTTTTTGAAATGTTTGTGTTTTGACAAGAATCCAGGAATAAAGCAGCTATGTTCAGAAGAAGGCAAAGAAAGAGTGTGACTTATGCATTTTTAGAGTTGGAATTTGGATACCATCTTTGAAGCTTTTCCCTGAGCAGCAAGTGTTGACTGACCTGGCCTGTTTGCTGTGTCAGGCATTTCCTCTTTTCTGAGTGAAAGAAACTTGGACACCTGAGAGATTGCTTTGCTTCCTCCTCCCTCTCCCCTACTTAACTTCTAATCTAAGCTTTATGGCATTGGTTGACTTTCAACCTGTTGATGTGACACCAATGCTCATAATGTAGAGAAGATTTATTGTATTACAATGTGATTTGTTGATGTGTGATTTTTCTTTTTATCAGTAGATTCCTTTATTGAGATCATAAAATGAAAATCAGTTTTTCATTTCGACCTCCTACTTGTTCCCCTTTAATTTATTGAAACAATCCTGAAAAGAGTAAAAGAGATTCATTTCCAGTGTTTTCAAAACAGGAGAGTAGTTCTAAGGATAAGAAAAAGTGTTTTACAATAGAGATGAAAGAAAAGTTGAGAAAATGGGAAATTGAATGCCCTCACAGTGTTTTATTGAATGTGTTCAACTTTGATGAAGCACAAAGGCATTGCTATATATTTTAAGTTGGCAGGTAATACATTCTGAGGGACAAAAGAAAATACAAATTAGAGTAGTTACTTTTTCCTTTTTCTGATCTGTTGATGAGAGAAACATGCAGTGGGTATCATTAAAAACCTGGACATTATCTCTTCATAGTAATTAAATCAACCATAGTGTTTATCTGATATCTTAGACTTGGAAATAACAGAAGGAGTGCACTAAAAATGAATGCTTAGTGGTGATATTTTGTACTTAAACAAAAAGCTTATACTTCAGCTAGAAATGACAGCTAATTATGTGACCATTAAATAGGAAATTAACTATGCAAATGTGCTATAACTTGGTCACCTTCTTTGTGATGTAAAATGTTTTATATATGAAGGTCCTCTTTCTGATGTTTCTATATGGATTTCTGTTGATAGGTGACATGACTTCTATTGATACGTGTCATGTCCACGTTTTTTTAAGTGAGAATGTAGGTGCGAACAATTTGGGTGAAAGGAGTGTCATTCTAGTGTGTTTGCATGACACCTGATGTAGCCAGGCACTTATTCTGGCTGGAGGTACTGCTATAAATATCATAAATATTGTTCAAAAGAGTGGCATACCATCTTCTCTGTGTGTACACAATCTATATGACAGAAAGCACATCATGGAATTAAAACAAGTCTTTTAATTTTTGGAAGTGAAATTAGAGAATTTTTCTGGTTAGAAGGCAAAGTGTCAAAGGAAAACTCAGACTGCTGCTAAAGTTTTTGTTTGTAAAATATCTCCAAGACATTTTGAAATGGAAACATTTCTGAAAGCATAGCCAGATGGAAGGAGCTGAATGATGCTGATGTCTGCAGGACCTGAAGGAGACAGATGGTCAGCAACTTAAAATGTTGAATATTTTCAAATATACGTGGGACAAAAAAGAAAGAATAAGAGTCCAATGAATAAATAACCCTTGATGATCATAAGTATGCAGCTTATTTGAAGTGTGTGAGCCATCTGAAAGCACTCCCATTCAAACTAAAAACCTCCACGAAAGGACTCAAGGCTCACTAGACACCAAAGATGAATTGGAACCTCATCTGCTGCTCATAAAACTGTGCATTTCTGGATGAAGATGACAAGCTAAAACAGAATTTTAATGGGATCATACCTCAGAGACAGATGAAAACCTATTAACTGTAGATGGCCTGACCCTAGAGAAGGAAAATAGAACAGAGTGAATGCACAGCATGCCTTAGGAGCCAATGAAAATACTGAAAAATGCCTGTGAGATGAACAAGCATCTGGATAGTCACAAACAAGAACATAAGTGACATAAATGCTAAATCAATGATTTCATATGAATGAAAAAGAAGAAACATGGAAAAGATGAAGAAATACATGTACTGGATATGAATTATGTGACATTAATCCAAAATGTAGGACACATACATGCACCTAGGAACAGTGGCTTTTTATTTAATTGTGGCTCATCTGACAGCTACAAGATCTCATAAGTAAGGGAGTATATATCAATGATAAAAACTAAATTGGTAATTGGGTGTAGGGCATCAAAATTGGGCTTGACTCTGGTATAAGCCACAGAAACTGAGGTACCTGGTGCGGTCAGAATGAAGAAATCTAAGACAGCTAAAATATTTTGAAAAGGTCCTGAGTATTTTGTTTTAATCATTTATATGGATGCTACCCGTAGTTAGATTACTGAGATGGAAAACATTAGCTCAGTGAACGGCAGTGGAAACACAGCCAAACAAATCAGGACAGTTTTGATGTTCTAGATAGCCACCAGGAATATAACCAGCAATTTTGAAGGCCAAATTATAACTGTAAAGATGAATCACAATCACTAGACTAAATTCTAAGTTTCCAAGTCACTGACTTTCAAAGTCCTCTGGCTGTTCTTGAAAAGACTGGAGCTGATATATAGATCGTGAGGATTCTCTCTGCACATCTTTTCTTCTGCGGCAATTGAGATTATGACAGATGCTTCCAGCCTCAGAATATGAAGAACAAATGTTACAGGGACTGAGAAAAACCTGTTATGCTAATTGGATGATCATTTAGAATGCTCTTCCCTTCTCAGTGCATTCCAGCTTGCAGAGTTTCAAACCAAAGCCCTTTGCAATGGGTTTGTCACCTGCAATGATCTCACCTGCGTGAGTGCACCAAAATTGCACCAGGGGTCATTCACAGGTTGAGTAGCCAACAGAATAACCAGTTCAGGTTAATTAAAAGAGAGGTATGTCTTGTGACCCTTGAAATTTTTTATCAGCATTAGGCCTCAAAGGATGCAAGGAATATAAATGAATCAGCTGTTCTCAGTGTAATGCAAGGCATTGTTATACAAACTATGATGCCAGACTGAGGCGTCCCTCGTGGGGTACCATCCCAATGAACACACAAGAGGTGTACAAACAGTGAAAATTAGTAGATAATGACATCTTCAGCTGAAAGGTGTTTGCTCATCTTCTTGTTTCCATTTGTTTGGTGAGATGTTCGAAATGCAAGCTTTGCAAATCTGAGTTTTATTGTTAAATGAAAAACATTTAAAAAGGAGACTGACATTTTCTGTGCAAGTACATGGTGTTCTTGTACCCATTACTCTTGATCACTCACAAGAAACTGTAGGCAAAAGTTAAAATTGCACAGAAAAGGAAGAAAAAGAACTATATCATGATGAAAAGGAAATCTTAGGTCTGATGCAGAATAACTACACAGATAATTTGATAGACTACTTAGTGGAGCACAGTCATGTGAGGTGTTGGCTCTTCTTTCCCTATCAAGTCTCATAGACTGACTTTTTAAGGTAAAAAAAAAAGGTAGAAAATTAAGATAATTCAGTCAGATCTTCTCCATGTCACTTGGTAGAAATCATCACCCACAAACACCATCTTCTAATAAAATCCCCACTCAATACTACCACCCTTATCAAATTCATATATGGCTTGTTTAAACTATTTTTAGGCTTGAAATTTTTTTGTAACCTACGAAAGCTGTTAAAACTACAGTGTAATTCTGTGAATTTCAGTGTTAATTACAGCTTTCAAATCTCTATTAAGTAATCTTCCATCTTTGCCAGCACATTGCTACATAAACCATTTTTAACTTTCACCTTCAGGGTTTAAAACTTTGAGACTTCATTCCCATTTACACTCATAATGTATTTTATTACTCTAAGAGAAGATCTATAGTGTGGGTTTTTTATGCACTTGACTCTTCTGTGAGTCCCTCATATTCCGAAAAAGTCACAATGCATTAAACTTAGTGGTTTTGTTTTTCTTCCTCAGGATTTACCTTGCAAACTGACTTATGCCTTTAAATTAACAAAAAAAAAAAAAAAAA
>VZRR01013406.1:930483-1091337 GCA_013398015.1 Oreocharis arfaki | reverse complement strand
AAAAAAAAAAAAAAAAAAAAATTACAAAACCTCTTGTCGAGGTTTATCTAAGGAAATTACATGGGTGCTAAAATTAATACATCTAAGAAAATGGTTAATGGTTAAGTGGAAAATTCTAAAATAAATTTTGTCTTGGTATTTAATTCTCTTAATTTTCAAGCTGCTATCACTTTTGCATGTGAATATCTATATTGCTGTGTGTCCTTGCACTTTTTTATATTCATATCAGATTTACATGAATTGTGGTCTCTCATCAGAGAAAAGCTGGTGCTTAGTCCCGTGTTCTTTTAAAATTCCCATAAGATGTCTTTTATTTTTGTCTGTTAAAGCATTATTTCTAAGCATTCACACCAAGTTCTTCAAAGAGGAGTGTTTCCAAATTATCCTCCAAGAACTGTATTTTTCTGCTCTTTCTTTGAATCTATCAGCCATGGGCAAAGAATAGGATGTTTAGAGAGTCTGTGTTATGTGTTACGGCTGTCAGCTCTTCCTGGAGCAGGCAGTATCTGAGGTGTCGTCAAAGACTGGTATGGGAGAAACACCGAGTTACTCAAAAAGGCACAGGACTTCCATTAATTGTGTGAGTTTGAGAAAATATTTATTTGACCTTTCCTGTCCATAACAGAATGAGATTCTATCATATCATGACTATGGTAAAATTAGTGTTGATTATATTTAATTTACTTTGTGGTGACTGTTGTTCAGGTCTTGGTCGGCATATTCAAGAGATGCTTTTTCTTTCTATCAAACTTGTGTCATGTCTCCATCAGGAATGGCTCATTTTAACAGCTCATAATTCTTCCTAGTGAGCGCCATGAGAATCTAGGGGGGTTTAAGTCACACATCATAAGAAGTTCATTCTCACCTGGAACCTTTTAAACCTATTGGCCAGTTTGAAGCAGAACTGTCAGGAGAGTCATGGATGTTGATATCCTACAAATGCTGTGGTTCTGAGAGAGACCCATTTAATAGAAAACTGATAATCCTCATGGAAGCATGGTCCTGAGACAAAAATCCACAGTAAAGGGCGACTAGTTCTGCTGCTTGTTGAGCTACTTGGAATAACACATCAGAGACAGAAAAGCTAAGCTGAGTCAATTCAGTTCACCTATTCACTGTAAAATCAGTCACTTTTTGTTGTGGGTAAAGCTAGCTGCTGTGGAAGCATTATTCTGACAAGTGGAAGAAGACTGTGAGGGTTTTTGTGGTTTGTTTGTTTGTTTGTTTGTTTTTAATTTGAAACATGAGTGCAATTGCATTTTTTAAGAGTGTAGAAAAAAAAATTAGAAAATGAAGTCTTAAAAAGTGAAAAGACATGGGTTTGAGGGTTTTTATGCAGGTTTTGTTGTTGCTGTTTCTGCTTTTTAAATTCCTGTTAGAAAACTAAATGATAACTGCGTTGACTTGATTCGTGATATTTTTAACATACTAAAAGTGTCAGACCTTAGTTGAAATAACATCCAGGCTGAGCAATATCTTTTTCCTTAAGTAAAAATAAAAGAAAACAAAAAGAATATATATTTGCTTTATGGAATTACAACAATTTAAACATCACATCTTTTTTTTTTTAAACAGATAATCTAAAGATTCAGAAATCGTATTTTTTTTAAAAATATCACCCCTTTTTTTTGACGAGACCAGCTTTTTGTTGTAAGCAGGCTATGGGAATACTTACATTTTTATTTGTTTCTTTCAATTTTTTCACAAAATAAAAATGACAACTGAAAGGTTTCGCTTCAGAGATCTATTTAGTTCCAGCCCACAGAGAGGACATTAATTGATCAATTCAAAGCAAAAGATGCCGCACTGTATTTCATCAAACCAAGTTCCCACTTTTTTCTCCTATTTTTTAAATTCTTCCTCTTTTGCTTTAGTCACTCAATTTTACTGTCTTGAAATGCCAGTATTCCTGCATTTGTCACTACTACTTTCTCCTAATTTCATGGCATGTATGATTTGACCTTCTGCCTTGAATCATAGATTTGTGTATAACAGATTTGCTAGTCAAATGTTTGATTTCTGTATGCTCCTCTTATTTCTCATTTGGTGTTGATCTACCTGTACATTCTCATAATTTTTTTGATATGGGTAGGAAATAACTCTATCTTTATTCACAGTTAACCCAAATTGGTAGAGCAAATATCTTTTGGAGACTAAGTCCTAAAAAAGAATGATCTAGTACACAGGAGCAGCTGGGTAATTTTTGGCATAAACATCAAGGAAACTTGAGCTCACGTAACTTTAAGAGATTTATTAGTCAATGCTGTGTCATGCAGTGCTGTGATTATTGCAAGAGGAAAGAGATACTCACTCCTGTGTTTTCCCTGCCTTAAAAGTAGATAGCTCTTCCTATGACTTTTTAGATCTTATTCACTAGAGAGCAGGGTGCTTATAGTGGCAACAGCTTCATTCTTTGAAATCTGCAAATATAGTCTCAGCCAGGAAGACTACCGTGGAGGCTACCCATGCACCTCTATAGTCTGAAAACACTTTCATGCTTAGTGCTAAAGGTAGAGGAAATGTTAATTTAGTTGTGTTGACTTTTTTCCCCAGAGATGCCTGCTACATGGGATTAGGATGGTTCTTTTACGTTCTAATGTATGTGAGAAGATACTATACTCTTTGTGAGGAGACTGACTGTAAGGTCCATAACCTATAGGGCTTCTTTAGTAATTTTTCAGAAGTATTGGCAGAATATTGTCTTTCATAGACATCCATATGAATATCATAACTTCTCTTCCTTGACAGGATCTGTTGCTTTACCTAGAGTTTATTCCAGGGCATCCAGAACACTCCTGACAATTCCCTTTTTTCACCTACAGGTACCAATCATATTATTGCTTTTAAGGAATCCAATTAGTTTTGAAAAACATGAGAATGGCTCACCAGCATCTTATCAATCATAGATTCTTCACTCTTTCTTCTTTTTCTTCCTGATTAAACAGATCTCAATAATTTCAATTTTATCTAGAGTGTAGTATTACACTTCTGTGATTTGGTCTCACTTCTGGGTTCCTCTCACTGTAAAAACATAAACCATTTCACAGCTTGTGCCCTCTATCACTCACCTGTTCCCTGCACATACACAGTGAGTTTTCTTTGTCCCATTACCAGAGTTTTTAGCTTTATATTTCAACAATTAACATTTCTTTTGATGGCTTGCCTTTGGGAACTACATAGTGCCATAAACCACTCAGAGCCAAAGAGTCCAGAAGTTTGCTTCATTTGGTGTCTGAGCAATGGCATTTCCAAGTAAGTCTCAGAGTTTGATGAGGACGGTGTGACAAGAACCTCTGTAGAACACAGCAATGGCCAGGAGACCGAACGCTTTAATAATGATGACAAATCCTTGGCCTTTTTCTGAATATTTCTGAATATCAAGGGGTTTTTTTTAGTGAGTCACCTTGTAGAAAAACTAGCTAAATATTTTTTTAAAAAGCAGCAAACTATTTGTGGTTTGTGTGTATGAGCATCTCTCATGCAATATATTAAAGCACTTCTTTTGGTGGAGTAAATCTGCATTGTCTTAGGGAATATTGTTCTTGCTGATGGGATTCAGAAAGGACGTAGAATAAATTTTTCAAAGAAAGAAGTGTGCCTGACAGAAACAGTAAATGACAGGATTACCATTGCATGGGAACTATGACAGAAGCAGTAAATGACATGATTACCATTGCATGGGAACTATTCCCTTTTTTCTCTTAAAACAAAGCAGATTGAACATAGTTTGTAGGTGTGTATCTTGGTACCTGAGGGAAATAACCACTTTTTTTCTTCACACTTAATAAAACTTACAGTGGGTTTGCATCTAAAAAAAGTCCTTAAATATAACTTTATGTTCAGGTCAATTAATTTCAAGCCTACATTTGGAGTGTCTGGCAAAAAGATAAACAAAAATTTCTAAGAAAACTTGCTGAAGGGTAAAATGGGTCTGGTAGCTACCTTCCTTTTGTAAAAGCCTTGGGGCTTAACATACACCAAAACCTTTCTGCTACTGTAAAATCCAAGTGGGAAAATAGCTGAGGGAAGGTTGAAGCACTGTGCAGGGAACTGCAGGTGGTCATATGATGTTAATTACAAGGGCTCCATGGACTAGTCCACAAAGGATTCAGTAAGCCGTGTAGTAGAAAATGTGATTTATACTGTAGCAAGGAAGGAGGCGTATGAAGGAAAAGTGTTACTTCCACCAAACCAGACAATTCTGTTAAATTAGTCATACATTTTTACAGGGCAGGAGACATTTTGATTCACCTGGGAGGCAGACGTGGAACAACCTAAAACTACAATGCTCATTTCTGTGGGATGAATACACTAACGATGTGTATTCACACACTGTATTCAGCACTGCTGTTCCATTTGGGAGTTTCTACACTCCACTCCGCACATGCTCTGCACATGCTGCCTCCACACAGGCATTTGCATGGTTCTATTATCCTTTTAGGTGGTATTTTCTTCTTTGAAAATAGAATTTTCAGTATCTGCTGCCCAAATGCAGCTATAGTGGTTTACAGTTGTGACTCAGCTCAGTGTGTTAGCTAAACATGGAAAAAGCAGTGTCAACACTGATGAAAGGAGTCAAGAGAACACCCATGTTCTGCCATGCCTTCCATATATTACATGATGTAATCAATGAAGACTTCCTTTGTATTTAGGAAAAAAAGTGTTGGCTTAAAAATACCTTCTCTTCTCTGGTAGAAACCTTTTTTGCCTTAAGCTGCTATGCTTTCTGGGTATATTCTTTAACCTCACACAGTGAATTTCAAGTCTCTATAGAGCTATACTCTTACCAGCATTAAGCATTCCTTTCATTTTGCAGTAAAAAATTGCCACAGTGGAATTTCATACTTAGCCCCTTAATAATTTCCACTTCTCAAATGTGGGCATATTTTATTTCCTCCTGCAAAGTAGCTTCTTCCAATCTTCTATGCTGCTACTAACAATAATTCAGCCCAAGATACATAGAAAATCCAGGATTGAAATAAAACCTGATAGACTCACCATGTTTAAGCATGCTTCGAATCTGGACATGTGTGATACAGACTGGACATTTGCAACTGTCATTTTCCTCACTGGCAGCTTTTGTACACCTCAGGCCTGAACTATGCCTGATGAGGTTAATTGAGCAAAAGACCTCCATTTCCTTCTCTGGATTGTGTGCCAGGTTGCTCTAGGTGCAGCTCTGTGTGTATGTGTACAGATTTTAAAGTCTCACTCTCACATTTGTGATTTTAATTTGCCACTCTTACACTTGGAGATCGGAACAAAATGTGTCTTTCCCCTTAAGGAGTGGTAACACCACACCCTTCACAGTCTCATTTTTATCAACTCAGGACTATTGGCAAAGTCCTTGTGGGAGATTAACAGAGTAAAGCTGCCCTTGACCTGTACCTTCATTTTCTTTCAATTGATGCTTAACTGGTCCATTTGGTTTTAAAAGAAGTTTGAAGAATCCAATTACTTAATCTATCATTGGAAATGTGTGAAGGAGCTTTTAGACAAAGCCGTACAAAAGCGTGTTTTAATGCTCAGAATTTTTAGAAAGAAAATCTCTTTTAAGCATCTTGTTTGATATATGTCCAAAGTGGACAATGTAAGAGTTTCTATGGGAGAAGAGAACAATAACAGCCCATGTGACAAAAGCAGAAGATATAAGTAAGCTTTACTCAGGTTTGGAGACTTATGTAAGGAGGCATGACATATAAAATAGGTGGTCTGAGGGAAAAAAAGGCTTGGGTTTTAGGGGTAGCTACAGCAGGAAGGAGACAGAAAGTCTGAACATTATGAGACACCCTAGATTGCAGTAACAGAGTGAAAAAAGGAGTAGGGTGGTGTGAACATTGAAATTAAGCAGGAGACAGGATAGGAAAGATGGGGATCTTGTACTTCCTTACTGTACCTGCAGTACCTGTGACTTAGGAAGCATAGTGAATTTTGCTCAAGAGATGTATGTAATAGAGGGTGTCAAATAATGGAGAAAGGCTTCAAGACAAAATCACTTGTTTCAGGGGAGAAAGAATAGATTTATCCTGGGAAATGCATATACAATGGGAAAGAAATGGACAAAGAGGTGTCTAGGTGAAACAGAACATGGAAAAGGGGGATAAGGGATCGAGGGGTGAATTTAAAAGGGGAGCTTTACAAAGAATAATGGACGAATTGGAAAGGAAGTGGTATTCAAGGAATGGATATCAGGGGATTTTCTGGGCTGGGGAGATAAGGAAAAGAACAAAAGATGGAAGATACAAGACTCTTATGGGAGAGTGGGAACATGAAAGAAGAAGATATATTTTGAAAGAGGTCTAAGAGAGAAAGGGTTGTGCCAAGACAAGGAATAAGAGCAATATAAAAGGAGTAATAGAGGAGGCAAACAGTGGAAAGCTGGTGGGTCATAAACTACAAGCACTCAAAGTATCTCTTTCTGACTGCTGCTGGAGTAACCAGTGAGCTGTGCTGCTCAGGGCTGAGCAGTTCTTGACTCCTAGACTGTCAGTTTGGGACCAACTAAGGGCATCACTAGTCTGTCACTCCGTATTGCTCTGGTTTAACTGTATTTCATTCTCATGGAGCTTGAGTTCTTCAGAGTTTTCCTTCACTAGAGCTAGTTCAGGAGGTCAGGTAGACTGTCACTAGTTCGCTAGTCTACAGTGCATTGATAACCTGCCTCAGCTGCTCTGGCTGCGCTGATGCTTCTCTCTGAGCTTGCTCTTTTAAAGAGTGTAAGTATTGTCACTATTTGCTTTAGTTGTGTTAGATGAGAATACACTGAAAATAGTTTTATTTTTCATTACACTTTAAAAATGTATGAGTTAGAGAAGAAATTTTAAAAAATATAATTTACAAGAATTGCAAAATATTTTTTATTTAGAATGTTACAGCTAATAAAATGAATCTCTTTATTTTTAATCCAAAGTTTCTTATGTTTGTATAAGAGTTCTGTTACTTTCTCCTTTGGAAGCAGCAGAGCAGCTCAGTTTGAATTCAGTGTCCTGAAGCTCTTCATAAAACAAAGACACAGAAAAATGGAGATTCAAAATATGGCCTTAATCCACCACATCTTTCGTCTCTGGAAAAAAAAAAAAAATCAGTATTTTAATTTGATGGTTTCTTCTCAGAGGAATGGTGTGTTTAATTTGCTGAGCTCTGGAACAGCATTCTTAACAGATATTATTCTCTGCTCTATGGTTTTGTTCTGGTTTTGTTCACTTTTAGGTTTGTTTTCTTTTTTTCTCAGAGAAAGATAGCTAAAATATGCTCTCAGGATGGTGAAATGCCATCATGGGGAAAGGTGATACAAAGATGACCCTTTTGAGCCATGTTAAGTGTGTGAGCATTTCAAGTGCAGCTCATTGTGCCCATTCTTTTTCTTTTTCTCTTTTATCTTTTCTCTTGTACCACTGGACCGTAGGCCATACAGAGGGTAGCATCTTTCGGCTTTGTGCTCTGTGGATTTTCTCCGATGTCTGAATGCACAACCTAAATGACACTTCAGAGAAAAGATGGATATCAAGGTATTTGTATGAAAATGTAGATTGTTTAATTTTTTTCCCCTGTTTTATTTTGTTTTTTTCTGGATTTTTTTTCCTTCTGGCCTTTAGAACTCTGATTGGACAGTTAAGTAACTAATTTTTTCCTTCCTAGCAAAGCAAGCTGGCCAAGCTGAGCTTTCTTCTGACAGCGTCAAGAAGTTCCATTTCTTACAGAGCCACTCTTCAATTTCTCCTTGGGATGTTTTTGTGATTCTATCTTTTTCAAAAATTACATCATCTCAAAGGCAATAGAACACGGGCTTAGTTTTAATCCAATAACTTTTTAAAATACTTTTTCCATAGTGCTATTACAAATTGTATTTTTGACAGCTTCAGAATCGTATTTACTTCATGGACTTGTTTAAGAGATTAGATCAGCACTGCAAGTTTTATTGTTTTGTTGATTTCTCTTCTGTGGTAATGTAATTGACAGGAGCTGATAAGCCTGTAAACTCAAAAATAAATATTGAGTGTATTTCGAAACTAATAGCCCATTCATCTTCATCTGCAGTGCTGTCTGTTGTCCCTGTGAAGAATTGCTCTGAGCTAGTGTTGTTGTTACTCCTGATATGAACCCTGTGCTCATACCTATGTGCTTTTACAGAAGTATGTAAGCAATTGCTGTTGCATATTTTCCGAAGTATGGGTTTCCAAGCCCTTCATTTCAATATTGTGGGCCCTGATTTTCAGAGAGTCACTTTGTGTCGAAACTGAGCGGCACAATGCCATCTGTCTCTACTGGTTTTTTGCATGGTTATTCTGTCACTATTACTTCACCAAAGTTCACCCTGTAGACCTCCTCTAAATTTTGTTGTCATGGATCCCAGCACAGCATCAAAGTAGTAAATATGAATTTGTTTTCTGTAGTATATAAGCTCTTTATGATTGTCATAAGTCATCAAGAAAATAAAAATCTTCCAGTTCTACTAAGTAGAAAAGGTATCCAACTTTTTTTTTTCTAAATTAAGTACATAATCCAGAACAGTGCTTCAGAGCTATATTCCATCTTTCCTACTTTGATTCTTTGTTAAAGCAGAAAGTAATGTTTAGATTTGTTCTAGTTACCACCTATGTTCCCTAGGAATCTGAGCCAAATGGCTTGCAGTCTTGAGTCCCTGCTTGACCCATCTTGTAAACTTAAGATTCTGTAAAGGCACAACAAGGGCATGATTCTCCCCTTCTGTTCATGAGCTCAGCTTGTCTCAGTGTAGCAGCCATCTCTCCAGCTGCCTGCTTGTGTGCCTGACTGAGAAAGGATCTCCATCTCTTTTTATTATATTTCCTAGATTATGGGAAGCACGTCAGAGATATTCAGTCATTGGCAAATTTGACAGGAATCTATCAACCACTTTTTAAATGTTTGATCTGTTTTAGTGTGTTTTTCTCTTGCTCAGAGTCTAAATTAAACTAAAAACGGTGAAAGAAAATGGGAATGCTTCCCATAAGAATATAAACAAATAAATCAGTAGTTCAGGATTTCAGAGTAAAAAGAAGCAGAAAAATTTACAATTGTCTCTTAACTATGAAAGATTCTCATAGAGACTAAGATGTTGGATAGTTAACATCTTAATATATTTAACTCTTCTCTTTTTGTGCTGACACTCTTAGAGGCATCACTCTTGAAGATAGATTACTATGTAAATATTTTAAAATAAAGTAATGACTGTATTCTCAGATACTGATTATCTGAAGGTAGCTTCTAGAAAATTGGTCTGAAAACAAATCTAGTTTATGAAAAGACCTTCTCATTGTTTATGATATTGCACAGTTGCAAAAAGAGGTTATCATTGTACTTCAAACATTCATCATGGTAAGTGCAAAAAATAAATCATCCTGACTACAGAAACATTATTTTATAGCTATAAATTATTAGACCGTAAATTACCTTCTTGGAAAACATACTTTTAGTCTGGAAATCTCTTACAAGGGATCTTTATGATCTCATTAGATTTCCCCTTTGTGGCAGAAATTTAAATAATTTAGCTTTTGATTACTAATTCATAGGAAAGTAATTTGAGAATGTTTACATTTTATAAAGCTCATCCATTAAATTATTTATCATCTGATATAATTTCAATAGGCATTTGTTCAATTTTTCATGCTTTACATATGATGCCATTAGCACAACAATACCCCACAGTTTGGACACTGCAGAGAAGATCCTTATTTTTAAGCAGAAAGATGTGAATGAGTATTTTGAAGCAATATAATGTAGCTTTGTTTGTCCCTTCTAATTCTACCTCCCCACATACCTTGTTGAAAATTTGCACTGTAACCTTGTACTTTCATTTACCACTGCAAACTACTAGCAATATGGAAAGAGAATAAAATATATAATACTTCTGACAAGAGGGATTTATAGTGGCTACTTAATTGTGTTTTCTGCAGCAGAACTTGGCTTGTTTCTAGTGAAATGCTTGGCGAATCAGCTTTAAGATGAAACATAATTTAATGAGGCATCACTGTGAACAAGGAAACTTATTTCTGGAAGTTGGATATGAGGTCAAGGAACAAAGGGTATAAGTGTGTGATGGGGGCCAGTACCTGTGTGGTGGTAGAGGGCTGCACAGCCTTGTGTTGGGTGAGGTGCAAGCCCAGAGCTTTTGTGTAAGTGTGGTGTGATTGAGCAACAGCCACAAAAAGTAATTTTGATTGTTTACTTATGTGTTGCACTAAACACCACAGAATCCCTTTGTATGGGCGTTTATTGGAATATAATTATTTCAAAAAGCATTGCTCCACTAATGCAAACTAGAAGAGCTTGTGTGTTCAGGTTCAGTGTCAGAGTGTGTGGCAGAACTCCGCCTGTGTTGATATTTGGGTTGACTGTCTATTTCTGTTTTGCTTTCATTCATTAAACTCTTATCTTTGAATATGTAAGTTATTAGAAATGCTTCATTGAATTTGAAGCTAGGTCAAGTAATATACATAGGATTGCGTGCCTAAAATCACACTGTAATGCATATCATTAGTGCTAATTGGCAAATAATAGTAATAATGCTACAGGTAACCATATTGCAGATTACTTCTACTTATTATTTGAATATAAGACTTGGAAGAACTACACAGTGAGAGATAAGAAACATAAGGAATTGTTAACTAATTTTTTTTCCACTTCAAGCCTCAAGTGAGAAATCCAGTGTGGAAGCTTGGTCTACTCTACTATAGAAAAACTCTGAAGGTTAACTTTGCATGACCTTTACTGCGTGACCTTTACTGAAAGAGGAGGGTAGACCTCAAGGGTCTGCTCCTGTGGGGTGTGTTTAAGCTACAAGAAAGATTCTCTATTTGAGTGAAAATTTGTCAAGGAACTTTTGGATCTCGTACTCTACAGACTGGATTTGCAGATGTGCCAGAGTTGACTTTTTATTTGTTGAACATAGACCTTACTCTGCATTCATTCAAGCAGATTTTAAATTCGTCCTATTTATTTGTTAATTTAAAACAACCTTGTGGTTTCTGTGATTCTTTTTCTTTTTCTTTTGACTCAGTAATATGTTATCATCTTGGGCTACCAGTATCTGCCTCCTGCCCTGCTTTCAGGGAACCTAAGCATCCACACAGTAACTCATGCTCATGCTGTCACTTTTCCTGTATACAATCTAGAAGAGTGATTTATTTGTGTAGATACAGAGCAAACATAAAATGTTCAAAATGGTAGTAGTTTATGCTGTTATGTCTAGAATTGGGCCAATGATATTTCAAGAAGGATGAATTACTTTAGAACTTGTTTGATGAAACTGCTGTCTCAATCTTCTGTCCACAATTTTTTCTTGCAGCTGACTTATATCCTTAAATTCTGTCATCAGAATTATATGCTAAATTAAGTAATTATTGCTCTCTGTTATAATTTTCAGCGGTTCCTTGTAGGACAGTGGTATGTGGAGAAATGGAAAGGAATTTGTCTTTGGTTGTATGGTAGGTTGCTATTCCTGTTTTTATTTGGATGACTGTCTGTTATTTGAAATATAACATAAAATATCCTTTTCCTTTCCTTTCCTTTCCTTGCCTTGCCTTGCCTTTGCCTTCCTTTTCCTTTCCTTTTCCTTCCCGGAACTTCCCTTCCCTTCCCGGAACTTCCCTTCCCTTCCCGGAACTTCCCTTCCCTTCCCGGAACTTCCCTTCCCTTCCCGGAACTTCCCTTCCCTTCCCGGAACTTCCCTTCCCTTCCCGGAACTTCCCTTCCCTTCCCGGAACTTCCCTTCCCTTCCCGGAACTTCCCTTCCCTTCCCGGAACTTCCCTTCCCTTCCCGGAACTTCCCTTCCCTTCCCGGAACTTCCCTTCCCTTCCCGGAACTTCCCTTCCCTTCCCGGAACTTCCCTTCCCTTCCCGGAACTTCCCTTCCCTTCCCGGAACTTCCCTTCCCTTCCCGGAACTTCCCTTCCCTTCCCGGAACTTCCCTTCCCTTCCCGGAACTTCCCTTCCCTTCCCGGAACTTCCCTTCCCTTCCCGGAACTTCCCTTCCCTTCCCGGAACTTCCCTTCCCTTCCCGGAACTTCCCTTCCCTTCCCGGAACTTCCCTTCCCTTCCCGGAACTTCCCTTCCCTTCCCGGAACTTCCCTTCCCTTCCCGGAACTTCCCTTCCCTTCCCGGAACTTCCCTTCCCTTCCCGGAACTTCCCTTCCCTTCCCGGAACTTCCCTTCCCTTCCCGGAACTTCCCTTCCCTTCCCGGAACTTCCCTTCCCTTCCCGGAACTTCCCTTCCCTTCCCGGAACTTCCCTTCCCTTCCCGGAACTTCCCTTCCCTTCCCGGAACTTCCCTTCCCTTCCCGGAACTTCCCTTCCCTTCCCGGAACTTCCCTTCCCTTCCCGGAACTTCCCTTCCCTTCCCGGAACTTCCCTTCCCTTCCCGGAACTTCCCTTCCCTTCCCGGAACTTCCCTTCCCTTCCCGGAACTTCCCTTCCCTTCCCGGAACTTCCCTTCCCTTCCCGGAACTTCCCTTCCCTTCCCGGAACTTCCCTTCCCTTCCCGGAACTTCCCTTCCCTTCCCGGAACTTCCCTTCCCTTCCCGGAACTTCCCTTCCCTTCCCGGAACTTCCCTTCCCTTCCCGGAACTTCCCTTCCCTTCCCGGAACTTCCCTTCCCTTCCCGGAACTTCCCTTCCCCAGGTAAGGTAAACACTCAAGAAAAATGTGAACCACTTGCACAAACTTTTACTGGACTTCTCAATGCTAGGTCAAGTATTTGCAACTTCAAAACTGACTTTCTATAAATATTATGTTGTAATTGATATAACTTGCTCATACCCTCAGCACACTTTCTGATACAGTATTTTCATTATTTACTTTCCAGAAAGCTAAAAAAAAAAAAAAAAAAGAAAGGAAAGAAATCCAGACCATTAGAAAAATTCTGATACTGGGCACAGAACTGAAATACAACTAAAAGAAAGAAGAATAATTCCTGAGGCAGGGTTTTAGTATTTACAAACATGTTTTCTAGGGTAGTACCTAGGCTAGTGATAACAAGAAATTAGCTGCAAGAATTTTGCTGAAAAGATCAATTTAATTTTATTCATTTGAAGTTCAAGCAATCAAACAGAAACCATATATGTTCATCAATCTTTATGGATGACAATGTAGATTGGAAAAATTACTTATTTTCCTTTAAACTTATGAACAGGTTATTTTCTGTAGTTCCCTGTGCTTTGGCAATCTTTTCATAAACTGCTTTATTTTCACATGAGTACTCCAGAATATGTTTCTTCTTTCATACTCAAACTAAAGAAGTTGTAGTTTTTATTTGCTTTGTATTGAAGAGGACTCCCTAAAGGACAAAGATGATAGGCTGTAGGTAGAGGTCTTACGGTGGGGAGTCTTGATCTGAGAGAAAGCTGGGTAATGGCAGAGGTCAGCTCTGCTGATTGGAGACTTTAGAAGGTATAAAGACTAAATTAATAAGTTTGGGGCTGGGCTTCTCCAAGATGAGAGTCAGAGGTTGCCAACTGTTTCTGTGCTGGTTTATTTTTTTCAAAAAGGATGTGGGGAAGATCAAGGAGAGAAATCCAAAGCTGCCTTTCTGATTTCTAACATTCCTCTTCTCCACCAAAAATAGCTTGATAGACTACCTAATCTGTAGCTACACATGTATTTTTTTCTTAAGAGGAACAAAGTCATATGATAAATTACAGACCATAGGATATGAAGTAAATAACCATCTCAAATTCGATGGAGCAGGAAAAAACCACTTGTTTGGCATACAAGAAAACGAAAACACTGTGAAAATATAGAAGGACCAGTGGCATGCCTGCAATAAGTTCTTTTTGTATTCACTACATGGGAATTTACTCCACATCCAGTGGCATTCTAGTGCTAGACTTCAGCATGGGTCAGATTTCTGCATTTCAGAAGCAGAAAATTGTAACTGTAGATGTGGCATATAAATGTTCAGGTCACTTTTAAATTGGATAGCTGTACATGTGTCCAGTGGGATCATTGTCATAGACCAGGGATAGGTTTGTTCATAATGAAAGATTGTGTATTTTAACAACTCTAACCTCTTACATATTGTAGGACTAATTTAAGAAAACACTGGTGAATTTGAAGCCTGGGCAGACTTCAGAACTTCCACAGAGTTCCTGACCTCATAGATCACTGATAAGGATTTTAGCATGTAAAGCCTGAGAGATTAGTCCTCCCTTTTGCTGTATAATGATGCCGTGGTATAGGAAGTTTCATTCCTTAATTGAGTATAAAAACAAAGGTTGGGCCTTTTAAAGCATCCAATACTTTCCTTTTTAGAGAAATGACTTGAACATGAAAATATTTTTGTCCTCATTGCCATCATTGCTTTAGTGGTTACAAGGCCAGCTTTAACTGCCCTTATGAAGCATGCTAGTCACGGCTGATCATGAAAGCTAAACCCCTCTTCCATATGTTCTGGCATTTGTGGCTCAACAGCCTCATCTGAACAAGATCATTCCCGACCAAATCCTTTTCCTTCACTGCTCTAATGCATTCACTTGTAAAAAACGTATGTTACGGGAAAACATGCCGCTGAACCAGCAATGCAATTGCAGCTATTGGGAGACTTGAACAAAATGTATAAAAAATGAAATGTTTTACACAGCATTTGACAGGAAGAGGTGTAGACACTTTTCAACAGAACAATCATGACTGTGTCATGAAGGACTCAGGTTTTAAACTCTTCTGTTCTGAGCATGAATCCTGGGTGAAGGACAGTAAGTAGAGAAATTAGGTTATCTGCAATAAGAACACATGCAGTTATTCCTTACACAGCAGGGCTAGGGCTTCTGCAGTCTTCCAGGTATTTATTTAAAATTTTCCTCAGGATGCACTTGGAATTTTTGGCTTTGGTCTTCGAAGATACTGAAGAGGATTTAAATGACACATATACAAGTATGTGGATGTGGACCTAAGGCTTCAGTCCTGAAATATCCTGCTCTTACTTGAACTTCATATTGCAGGAAAATCTTTGGACCCAAATAACCTCATAAAATCAGAGTATAAGGAAGAAATTTGAGACTTTGCCATTGCCCTTAGCATTTTTATTCTTTAAACTTAAACACAAGGGCACAGTGATAATGTTTGCTTCCAGCATTCTAAACATTCTGGAGACCTGTGTGCCACCTCTCTTTGTAACCACAGTTGTCAAATTCACAGAAAACATTATATTAATACTTGCTTTCTTTATAAGGAAAAAAATTATCAAAATAATTTAAAATAAAATAGAAAAGAAGTCTTTTGTTTTCCAAATCTTCATAGAACTGATTCATTTCAGCCATGTGAACATGGCTTCATATCTCTGAAAAAAAAAAAAAAAAAGGAATTTTTCTTTGACTTAGATCTGTTGTACAAATTTGTTGTCAAAATCTGTCCACAGAGGTCAGCTGGGTCATTGATCTACAGAGGTTTTGGATTTTCTCTGGTTTTGATTTAAATGAAGACATTACTTTTTGCTGTCCTTTTTTTTTTTTTTTTTTTTTTTTTATACTTTTTGTGTTTTTTATTATNTTTTTTTTTTTTTCTTTTTGACACTTGTGTGATTTGTATGAGTAGGAAGAAGAGGGTTGCTCTGCAAATGGAAGAAAAAGATTGAGGGGATCTGTTTTTCTGTTTTAATGAGCACTTAGCAGGGTGGTCTTTCACAGAAGGATTGCTAAATAACATTGTCAAAAAAGCTTTATTTTAGGGAATATTTACTTTTAGGGCATTAGTGGCATTGTAAGAATAGGCACAAGATGAGGAAAAAGCCCTTGAAAGATGATGTTTGTGTCATTTTCTTTCAATTAAACAAAAGAACTTGATGAATAATTAAAAGCCAGAAAACTTATTCTAAGCTAGATCAAACCAAGATGAAGACATGAAAAGAAAATCCAAATATGACTCCATTTTAAAGTGTTTGCTCTGTATATATCTGTACAAACACCTTGTTTAGTGAGCTCTAGCTTTTCCAATTATTGAATCAATTTTTACATGTGTACACAGAAATGTGTTGTCAGAGCATATAAGTGTAGAAAGAGTTTGATATTTATGTCTTGCCAGTTGAGAACAGTTTAAAAGGAGCTGTAGCATCACTACTCTCTGCACAAATTTCCCTAACATTATAGGTAATTCATCTTGGTACTTACGCTGTGAGGAGGCTGTTTTAATAGTTCTTCTAGTGCACTTGAAATGGCAAGGGTGGCACGTTTTCTGAACACTCACCAATCCTGCCCAGTGGGTGAACAGCCCCTCTTTAAAAGAGCAGTGGTTGCTCTTCTGCAATATTGTGGATATTGTTATTTCTAGACAACTAGTTGCTTCATCCTGAAAATAAATGGCTCCCATGCATCTCTTTCTTGAAAACCTTGAAAACTCAACTCATTTCTGTGGAGAATCTCTCTGGGAGAAAAGTTGCCACTCTCTGCAGTGAGCTGATTGTTTTCCGATGTCAATCATGATCTGAGAGTGCCTCCAGGATCTGTCCTCTCAGAGGAATGAGCCTCATCCTTGCCAAGTTTTAGTACCTAGCAGCTCCAGATAGGAACATAGCATCAACCATCTCTTAGGTTTAGGCCCCTATATAACCAGCCTGGGTAATGAACAGTTAATTATGCTACAGTTTTCAGTTGAGCAAGAGAAATCTTCCAAGATGTCAGGATCTATGTGTCATCCATCATCACAATACAAGTATTTAGGATGTACTGTGTGTACTCCAGGTGATGGGTTAGAAGTCAGGATTGCCTTTGCCTTTTTTTTTTTTTCCAGTTGGTATTAATTGAAGTTCTTTGTGACACTGCAGCTGTGAATATGATAGGAAGGAGTCTTTCCTAGTGCCCCAGAGCAGAAGGCAGGGAATACATTCAATCTAAGAGCTACTGTGAATCTCTGGATTTGAAAGGCGGAGAGTGCTGGAAATGAGTTGTAGTTCAGATCATCAGTGTGCTTTTGAAGTTAACCTCCTGATGGTACCCACTTACTGGAATTTGTCCCAGATTATGGAGCTTTCTCATACTCTCTGAACCAAATTCCTTTGAAGACTCAAAACCGGAAGATTTGCTCCAAAAATAACTTGATATTCTGCTTCTTCTGGTGAGTATTCAGTGCATGACACCAAATTTGACCCAGTAATAAGTTCAAACTTCCTGAAATGCCTACTGTGCATTTCCTGGCTCTTCAGCAGCAACAACCTCTTCATTCTGCATCTGCTGCCATTGAACCGCTCTTGCTAACACAGTCAGCAGGAGAGGACCAATCCTGCTAGAAGAGAGGGCACAAGAGAGGATTTCTTCCTGTTTTAACCAGATGATCTGAGAGTTTTCCCTCACAAGCACTCATTTCATCCAGAGATAAAGAGAAACAAAGCTGCTATTGTTGTTAAAAGAAATTAATTTTACAGAAGGAAAGCCATCACTGTGTTCAAGATTTGGGTTAGATATTGGGTTAAACTGCTATGTTGGGACGATAGAGCAGCACTGGACCAGGATCCTTCTATCCCACAGGATTTCCAGATATTGGTTAGAGAGTGCCATGGATCTGTTGCTGGCACTCACCCTGCTTTGAGCAGGTGTTTTTCACAGCTTTGACATGCAGCTGGTATACAAGCTTGGGGGCTGAGAGGAAGCATGAAAACCTGTCGTAGTTCCAGCTAGGCTGACCATGTTAGAAGGAAGCTAGTTATTCCTCTTATAAAGCCAGTCTTCCATAATTTAACTTTATGCCTATGAATTATAGTTACATATTTGATTGAAGAGAAAATATTAAGTTTTCCTTTGTTTTTACAGTTAACTGGAGTGTTTTTTAGCCCGGGAAAACTATCTAAAACTGAATTAAATTACATAAATGAGTTTTCTATATGTTTCACTTTATCAGTATTTCATATAAAATCTGTACTTGGATGTCTTTTCAATGCTAAGAGATGATACATCCATATTTTCCAGACTCTGGGTGGCACTGAGAATTTACATGGACGCATAAGTGCCTTTCTTTGTTTCCTAAAGCTTCTCAGTTTAGCCATTCCACGTGTTTAAAATTCAGCCCCCAAAACTTACTAAAAATATTTTATTTTCTTTTTTTTTTCTTCTTTTCTTTGGAACTTGACTCATAACTTTTTAAATATTTAGGTTTGGAAATAACTGTTTGCAGCAAAAAGCATTTTATGAACTCAGTAGGTTTTAAGGTTATGGAAAACTTTCTAACTGCCTAAGTTGATGATATTCTTCTAAAAGAGTAACTAAGATTTCTTCTTTCATTTACTATTTTCATTGCAAATTCATAGTTTGATGCCTCTTTCATCATCTTTGAGAGGGAAATAGTGAGATAAGCTTTTTTAAGGAGCTGTAATTGGTCCAAATAACCCTTGAAAAGCTGAAGGATGTGATGTGTCTGTTCCCTTTCTATCTAGGCCCCTCCTCACAGGCAGGGAAGTAGTGATGACTTCATGCAGAGGAGTCTGTTTTGCTTTTGTCCTAGTAGTCTTAACTACATTAAAATAAAGTTGTAAAAGTCCAAAAGTTAGAACAGTGAAAATTTTATACTGTGATTATAACCTGCTGTTGCAAGGTCGTTGAAGTCCTATGCAAACTTATTTAGTGGAAAGAAAATGTGCAGTTGAATTCCGAATTTGAATGATCATCTCTAACTAAAATAGTCTTACATCCCACCTAGACTAATAGCAGTTATTTAAATTAATAGTTCAGTATTCTTTAAGATGGCTTTTGTTTTTAAGTTGCTTTTTGTAATTTTTCTTCTTTACAGATACAGACAGGAATAAGCAATTTAGAATGTTTCTGTTGACATGGGGTTTTTCATTTTAATACTGAAAAATTTGCTTTTCATGCAGAGATAATTCATTTGGGTATGTATGCACATGGTAAGCACAAATGCACTATTAAATAAAAAAAAATAGTTTGACCTATTCAGCTGGATAAATTAAGTCTGTTGATAACTAGTAAAAGAAGGCCTAAAAGTTATAGGTATTTTTTGTTGGTTTTTGAAGTGGTTAGAAGTGAAATTATCCTTCATGTAAGACTCAGTTTTCACAAAAACAATCTATTTAATTCTCTTAACTATTATCTGAGCAACTTGGGAAATGCAAAACCCCACAGCCTCCGCCAGCCCTCCACCCCTGCTTTACTTTCATATGATATTCTGTTGCATGAGTTGACAGACTTGAGCAACCTTAAAATGCTTAAGTATTTTAAGCTTCTCTGTATTTAATAATGATGATGCTTGATTGCTGAATGAGTCCAAGGTTATAATCATCTCCCTTGGCTTTTTTGTCATTCATAAGCTGCTTGAGCTGCTCTCTGCTGGCTTATGACATTTCCAGGATCTCTCAAGTGGATTGTAACCTTGTGTGTGCTCACTGAATTCCAAGGGCTGGTCCTTCTAAATGCTCTTTGATGAAACGTGTTTTTATTCATCTGTCATTTAGAAAAGGATTTAATGTCATACAGTTTGCTTCTCAATGTCTTAAAATTCTCACAAACAAGGTTTCTGAATTGGAAATGAAAAGTAATTTAAAATCTTCAAGTTCTCTGTTTGCTGTTTAGAGATTGCATAGCACTTTATATATGTAATGATAACCCAGCAATTGTGGCTTTAAAAATAGTTTTGGAAGCTTGGCCTAAAATATCTAAACTATTTTATTGTTTATGATAACCTCTATTTTCAAATTATACTCTGTTTTGTTATCAGAGCATCATCTACAAAAAACCCAACACATATTGGACAAGACTGTCTGAGAACATGATTCCTCAATTCATATTGATTTTTTAATTTTCACCTAGAAATCCATAGAGCATATTTTGTTAATTGATGGAATACCACTATACAACCCTTAGGTATTATAAAGATATTCAATACTTTCTTTAATATCATTATTACACCACACTGATTTTTGTTGTTGGCAATATGAGAGCCAGCATTTTCAAATTAAAGGTTATTTATTATGCAATAGACAGCCCTGTCAGACAGGATGTGTTACCAGATCTGTTGGTCAGAAATGCAAGTGATCTAATTGGGGAATTTTATTTTGGGGGCAGCCTGGGCTGCATTGGCGATGCATTGGTGGAGTTTGAAGCCCTGAGATATATGGGTGACATAGGAAGTGAGATTAGGGCCCTGAACTTTGGAAAGCCGGCTTCCAGCTCTTCAGGGAGGTAAGTCAGTGGCATTCTCTGGGAGACTGCTCTTGGGAACAGGAGAGGTGGGGCAGTGTTGGGGACAGAGCTGGAAGATCAGTAAGTAAATCTTCCATAAAGCATAAGAGAAACAAAAAAATGGGCAAGGAAGGCAAGAGGCCGGCATGGTTGAGTAGAGAACTGTTGGTCAGACTAAAGGGAAAGAAACAAATGTACAGGCAGTGGAAACAAGGACTTCATTGGCAACCACTCTTCCCTCACCTCTTGAGTTGGTGGACTGCAGGATATGGACAGGGAAAGCAAAGTATTTCCCACTGTAAATAAAGATGAGGTTCATGATCACCTGAGGAGCCCGAGTGTACATAAGTCTATGGGACCTCATGAGTGTCCTCAGGGACTTGGCTGATGTAGTTGCCAAGCTACTCTCCACGATATTTCAGAAGTCACGGCCGTTTTGTAAACTCCCAGGTGACTGGAAAAATATTGTACTCATCTTTAAAAGGGGTGGAAAGAACTACTGACCTGTCAGCCTCATCTCTGGGCCTGGGAAGATCATGGACCAGATCCTCCTAGAAGCTATGCTAAGGCACAGGGAGAACAGGGAGAAAATTCAGGAAAACCAGCTCAGCTTCACTAGGGACAAGTCCTGCCTGACCAACCCAGTGGCTTTCTATGACAGAGTGACTACATCTATGGCTAAGGGAAGGATTACAGATGTCATTTATCTGGATTTCTGTAAAGCCTTTGATATGGTCCCCTACAACATCCTTCTCTCTACATTGGAAAGTGATGGATTTTATGAGTGGCTTGTTAGATGGATAAGCAAGTTGCACAGTTGCATCCGGAGGGTAGTGGTAAATGGCTCAGAGTCCTGATGGACATCAGTGATGAGTCGCGTCCCACAGGTGCCCATGTTGGGACCAGTGATATTTAATATCTTCACTAGTTACATAAACAAAACAATCGAATGCACCCACAGCAAATTTGGAGATGACACTGATCTGAGTGGTGCAGTTGACACTCCTGTAGAATGGGATGCCAGAGGGACCTGGACAAGCTCAACAACTGGGCCCGTGGGAATTCTGTTAAGTTTAACAAGACCAAGCTCAAGGTGCTGCACCTGGGTCAGGGAAACCCCCAATATCAACACAGGCTGGGGGGTGAAGAGAATGAGAGTAGTCCTGCTGAGAAGGACTTGGGGGTGCTGGTGGTACCTCCAGAAGAAAACTCAGGAACCTCCACCTCCAAGAAGCCCAGGGTGAAGTAGGACCAACGGGATACCTCTGAATCGATGTGTGGTGACTGTCTTCTGGTTTATCTCTCTCTCTCCCCAATTCTTTCCTATTCTTTCTATCTCTGTACCTCAAATTTACTGTTAAATGGAATCCGTATTATTGACTTCAGGATATGGTCTCATTTGCATCTTAATTTGGGCAGAGGCATCTCTTAATAATCAGATCTTACCAGTAGCACGGCCAGCAAGTTAAGGGAGGTGATTCTGCCCCTCTACTTCACTCTGGTGAGACCCTACCTGGAGCGTTGCATCCACTTCTGAGGTCCCCAGCACCGGAAGGACATTGACCTGTTGGAGTGAGTCCAGAGGAAGACCACCAAGATGTTTAGAGTGATGGAACACCTCTCCTATGAGGAAAGGCTGAGAGAATTGGGTTTGTTCAGCCTGGGAAAGAGAAAGGTTTGAGGTAATCTAATTGCAAACCCTCAGCGCCTGAAGGAAGCCTCCAAGAAAGATGGAGAGAGACTATTTACGAGGGCATGTAGTGACAAGACAGGGGGAAATGGCTTTGAACTGAAAGAGAGAAGGTTTAAATCAGATATTAGGAAAAAATTCTTTACGTTGAGGGTGATGAGGCACTGGAACAGATTGCCCAGAGAAGTTGTGGATGCCCCATCCCTGGAAGAATTCAAGGTCAGGTTGGATAGAGCTCTGAGCCACCTGGCCTAGTGAAAGGTGTCACTGTTCATGGCAGGGGGGCCAGAACTAGATGGTAAGGCCTGTTGAAACCCAGGCCATTCTATGATTCTATGAATAATAGCAATAAAGTATATGGTTAGAGTAGTTAAAATAGTACTTAAAATTCTGTTTTTGAACTACTTGCTTATATCCTGGTGAGTGACATCCAATGTGATATGAAAGGCTGTGTATGAAGGCAGAGTCTGTGCCCAGAAGGGAAGCTGGAAGCTTGTTTCACCTCGTAAAAGCCAAAGGAAATCACAAGTGGCCTGGTGGGGAAAGATGGATTGAATAGGCTGCAGAGAGTATGCAATAGCAGATATAATTTGACAGTATCTTCTGCACTGCTGGAAAGTCATGACCCTGACCCATCTTTGATTCACAAGCAGAATATCGCTGTCTCCAGGGACTGTTGTACATGTCAATGGTGCATATCCTCTGTTTCTTTCCTCTTCCCCTCCTTAGTAAGATCTGTTCCTTTAGACAACATCAGATGACATATATAATCTTATGATGAGGAATTTTGGTGACTTTTTTCTGCTGCCTGTCACTTTCAATTGTTCCTTTGTCTTGGCTATATGCCACTTCTTCCCAAGCAGCTTTGGATGTTAAATAGCAGCTACATTTAGCCTGTGACTTTAAAGGTCGGGTTGAATAAAAACATGTGGCAGTTGCATGAGGCAAATTACTTCTGCTGGGCTAATTAAAGATCACAGATCAAATCACTTCTCGTGTTAAGTGGGTGTAATTCCCTTGGATTTGGCCCGAGTATGTGAGCAATGGATTTGCTCCTCTCTATCTACTTAAACATCACTGTATTTAAATTGTCTATTTCACTATTTTTAAACATTCTTTTTTAGTTCTTAAATTTCCTTTTCTCTTTAAAAAGTATATTCTTGCATCTTCTATGTTGCTATGTATTTATTTTGTGTTGCATGTTTCATAATTCTATGCTGTCTGTCTGATAAGGGATAGTATAATTTTGTGCAAAGTCTGTAAGGCATGTTCTCTGTCTCTTCTTTTCCCTTTTGGCTATATCTCAACCTGCAGGAGTTGAAAGAGTATTTGAAGCCATCATTCAGGAATGGAGAGATGCACTGAGGAAGAAAGACTGCCTGCAAGGGAGAAACTCCTCTTGAGTACTGAAATACTCTTTCCTAAAAAGGCTTTGGATAATCAGGTCTGAATTCACTGTCCACGTGTTTTCTTTGGGGCATTCATAATGAATGTCTGATTTTAGTGATTCCACTGCATATGCAGAGGTACTTGTTAATATGCTTCTAGTTGTTACACTTGATATCCTCAAGATTATATTTGTTTATGGAATTGAGAAATTTGGTTTTTTTCCCTGGTTTGAAAATTTGGTTGTCAGGGTAGGGGGAAGTGCTCTTCCTTAGTTTTGCAGGTGGTCTGCACACCTTCTGACTCTGGCTCTTCAATATTTGACAGCCCTGAAGGGGTGCTAGAAGCCTGCCTCCCTGGTCACTGAGACTAGAAGGCTTCAGGACTCACTCCCAACTCTATTGCAGCCTCCAGTAAACTAAATTTTCCTCAAGTTTAGTCTATTTTGCCTGTAATTTGTGGGTGATATCACTGCTTTTATCTGGACCCATGAGCGTTTTTACTTAATTTTCTCCCTTTTCATCTCCTATGAGGCAAGGGGAAGGTTCAGAGCATTGCTGGGTTGGCAGCAGTCCAAGGCAAGCCCACCCCAGGTGATAACTGCATTTTATAATTTCTTCATTAAATTTATCCTTATGGTTTATTATTATACTATATGTTATTGATATCCTTTATCAGTTTATCACTTGGTTTTTTAACACGGAACTGGACCATACAGGGGTTCTGTAAATGACTAGCCTTGCATCAAAATCCTTTTTTGTGCATCATCAGTTCTTTTGGGCTACTTAATATCGCAGAACACAGCGTTTCTATGGATACTCATTATAAAAGCAGGTGCCGAGGGGCATGTGATATCCCCTCCCTCCTCCGAATGCAATAGTGTCATGTTACATACAAGTCTCTTCATGTCAGCTTTTTTATTTCCCAGCACAGTCAAGTTTAGTCGGACAACTTGAAATCCAGATTGCCTGACAAAGTGTGATTTGGAACAAGCTGAGCTACTTGGACAGAATTATAAATAGATTTAAGACTGTTTCTGTGCTCTTAAATTATTATGTAAACATAAAATTAGTTTGTCTGAAGAGTAGTTTACATTCAAAATCCTGGCTCTTATTTTTGTTTTCTGAACAGTGACCATAAATCTTCCGTCTTAGAAGTCTTTGCGGGGCAGAAGAAAGGTGGTATTGCTACCCCTGTCATTCTGTAAAGAGGAAGAGTGGTGTAAATAACTTGCATCTTACAGAGAAACTTGTTCAAGGAGAGCACATGTTAGCCATTCCAAATAGTTGCTTGTGCATCCAGTAGTCAGGACATTTCAGATTCACATGCACATCTTACTCTCCATGCATTGGTTGAAAGTTTTGCATCTAAAGCATTTTAAATCTGAGAGACTGAATATTTCTCTTTAGCAGTGGATGCACTCAATGTTCAAAGAAGTTTGACTATAACTATTGCTGTAATTGCTGCACTCAGAAAGGCCTGTCATAAATGAAAGTATTCATTACAGGAAAAAAAATATCTTAAAATTCCACTCAAAGCACAATTAGGTGATGAACCTATTATCAGTCATACTCTGGCCATGGTCTGATGAGAAGAACGGTATGTGCCGAAAAATCTGCCTCAAGCTACTGAACAAAGTTGACTAATTTGATGGCCTAACAAAAGGGACTGAATGAGGCTGTCTCAGAAGTGGAACATGAACCTTTTGGGCACTTAATGTTACGTTAAGAATTAATTCTTGATGAATATTGCTTATTATGGAAAGAAAATAATGTGTGATGGGTCAAGAGAGTCAAGGATTTTAAGTGTTTCCTTATACTGGTAAAAGATAGCTGTGGGGTAAGTAGGTAACAAAGGCTCCAGTGAAACTGAGAGACCATATCTGAAAATAGTATTTTTCTCTATTCAGATAGATATCATCAATGATTAGAGGAAAGATCCTGATCTGGAAAAGAGCATAAACAATGAAGCAGGAAACAAGTGGAATTTACCTCAAAATTTGCGGTTCGGAAAAGTCTCTTTATTATATAACTCTGTAGATCTCATCTTTACATAAACAATTTACCTTCAGGATTCTAAATAGTATAAAATTCTACTTCTGTGTATGTTCATGACACTTTTAATCTTGGCTAGATAGACTTACTTTCTCAGTGTCTTTCATCCAGATCCAACCATGACCTGAAAACTAGAATACAAACTTTCTCTAAGCGTATCTACCATACACTGACAGAATCAGGCTGTCTACAAAATTTACAAAATGCATCAAGTATTGCTGTTTCTCTTTAAGAGAGGAGGAAGAGGAGCTGATGATGGCTTTTTTAAAATTTATTTATTAAGGAACAGCTGACAAAACAAGCAGTTTCTCTTATTTAATTTGCCTCCCCTGACTGAAGAGAGTGAAATGCAAATATCCTCTTCCAGAGCATGTCTTGCTACCATATTGTGATCTGAGGGTCTGTGCTATTGTCACCCTTCATCTTCTACTGTTCAGAAAATATCTCTGAGAGTATGACTGCAAAGAAAGGCAGAGCATGTGGAAAGAAATATGTTTTACAGGATTAGGATGCACATCCAGAAGGCAATGCTGAGCTCTGGTCTTTGTTGCAAGAGGATCTTAAGATTTGATGTAAAGGAGACAGTCATTGCTAATATAACTTGTATTATAACTTGGACTTTCCTGTAAGATATAAAATAATTAGAAAGAAAGGATTTATCTTGGCTTTTATCCTTGTTGTCTGGCTTCTTCAATCTCTTACTAAGCACTCTGTGCTGGGATGAGGTAAATTTATGTTTAATTTATGTTCCAATCCTCTTAAAAAGAAAAAAAATAAAGGGACATCTCTCTCTGGAAGAAAGTTTATAGTCATCACTTACTTAATCATTTTGTCTCCACCAGAATAATATTAAGACCTTTATCTAATGAAAATTATTCAGCAGTTACTATTTATTGTGTTCGAGGTGCACTTCATGTATGACTAACTCAGGACCTTGTTTTTCTTCAAGGAGATAAGGAATAACTCATTAGGATGCAATAATCTGTTGGAAAAGTGGGAAAACAGCAGCTGCTTGATTGTTCAGCTTTGAGTATTAGGTTTCACCAACCTCGCCGATTCGTTTCAATGCACATCAATGTTGACTTCTAAGATTACTGAGGGATAAATTGAGTGGAGCTGCTCCACAAGAACATTACTGTTAGAAACTTTGTTGCCTAATTTGCTGTTTATCACAGGTTGATCTGAAGCACACTGTCAGAAAAACATTAATATTTTCAAGGGGAATTGCATTCTGATTTTTGGGCCTGAGATGATTTCTCTGATAAAGACAGCTGATTAGACCTGTTACAGTTCTTTCATTTCTTCTCTGTGTTTGGAAGGTGTTTTCTACTCTCTAACAGGGATGTCTTTACGGTTCCTTAGTCTCTCTCAAAGAAAAAGTAACACTTAAAAAATATTACGTTTTTTTTTCCTCTTTAATTTAAATTTAAATGAGGGTCAGAGCTCAATCATCCTCAGTGAACGGTGGAAATAATAAAAAACTTACCTCATGGAGTGTTTCCTTTTAATAGTGCTGAATTAGAGCTACGTCTGAGCTGAGTAATGTTTTCTGAATATACACAAGATTCCAAGTCATTAAAGGTTCTCATAAAGAAAACTCATAAATTTGGTTTAGCTTAACGAGACTTAGTGCATACGTGAATAAAAATGTTTCTGTAAATGGGAATTGATTTTTCTTTCTCAGTGATGGTTTTCTTAAGCTAATCTTATGAATGTGTTCTGCACGACTTACTGCAGGACTAATAGAAGGACACTGAGTGCCACAGAAACCAATATGAAAGAGCCTGTTCTAGTGATCTTTGACCCTCTATGTGATACTTGTGATACCTTCTGCTTTTTCTCAGAGAGAAGCCGTTGCTAAGTCACCTCGTTCATTGGCAGAGAGTAAATGCAGACTGATCAGGTAGAAGAATATTAGAATTTCCATACCAGTCCCAACATGAAAATCTTATAATCTTTTGTTCTGCTCTCTTTTAAGTCTATCTGTACTAATTTTTGAGATGTTGTCGTGGTGGATTATCCTAGCATAATAACTTTTCTTATGCATTTGGATCCTGGATAATTGCAGGTCTGTTGAAAAATCCCTGTCGACATCAGTGATATAGGATCAAAGTTACTGTTTTATTTTCAGTAGGATACAACTGAAATCAGAAATCTTTCAGTTGTTTTCCAGACCTCTTGAGTATGCAAATACTATATCTTGATTTTTTGTTTTGTTTAGTTTTGCATTTTCAAGGTGATATTCAAAAGGCAAAAGAAGAAAGCCAAGTTTTATAGCCAGCCTCTGTGGAATTAGCTACAGATGAAAACAATAGGTCTATTAGGTAATTTCTATAACAGCACACATAGAGCTTACATGGAATTATGCTGTGGTGGAGATAGATGTTTTTTAGAGCGGCAAGTGCAAAAAAGAAATATTTATATAAGGCTGGAAGAGGACATCAGAGTTTTGTGGAAACACTTTCATGAAGGAAGAAAAAAGGGTTTATTAGCTGTTACAATTGAAGTGTATGTAGCCTTCTAGGGGGAGTGGGGAAAGGAGAACCGCTGACATCAGGGCTTAGAACTGTCTGCTGCAGTGCTGACACTGAATGCACTCTTGGTTGTATCTGGTGCCCACAGAAATTCAGTGCCCTTGGAAACCTTACAACTTTTTACTGAGCTGGTAACAGACACAAGACTCTTCTTCTCAATCTTAGACCTTTATGAACCTTGTGTCAGAATTGCTATCTCCAGTCTTTTTGACTTTGAAATAATATAACGATGAAAAAATGCAAGGTGTAATACTCAGTGAGAAGGTTCTGGAGATAATTTTGCACTAAATGAAATATTCTCCAAAGAATTGAGTTAAATCTACACGGAAGAGAGAGATTTATATAGGGTGTTGCCAGCTATTATGTTTGATGTTGAGTGGTGATACTGTGTTGCCATTTTAGCTTCTATTATGTCATTGATATTGTAGAGCTGAACACAGCCCAGATCTGCTTTCACTTGCTTTTTTTTTTTTTTTTTTTTTTTTTTTTTTTTTTTGTGTTTTGCTAAGCATTGGGATCTTCTAGGGAATGCTTTTTAAATCTGTGGGTTATTGCAGATCTAGCTGAATAGCGCTAATTTTCTGTGTTAATATTTAAATGAGAGAGCAAATAATGGCCCTGCTTTTTAGTAATTGTTAAAAGAATGAAAGTTACAGATGAAATTTACTGCTCAAAGCAGAGATAAGCTCCATTGTTAGGCTTCTGAGAAACCTCCTTTATAACACACTGAAAATGCAAGGACTGTGCTCCTGACTCTTGACTATGCTGCAAATGTGGCAGGAGCAATCATTAAAGGCATGCAATTGCTAGAAGAAACTAAAGGGAGGAGTTCCTTTGAAGTTAAACTTTTAGAAGAAAAGCTAAATTTTGAAGCCGAACAGGTGCTGTTGCCAGGGATTTTTTTGCTCAGGAAACAGAGCTTGGCTTAGGTTTTGAGTAAAGAGGATCATAGTGACTCAATACCTCACTCAATACATTTTAACTTTTCTTTCTTGTACTGAGGTAAGTTCTATCCTAGTTCAGTAGTAGGGCCTTGAGGCAATGTGGTTACGTATGTATTTTTCATTTTCGTAGTGACTTAGTAGTTTTTCTTACTAGGGGAAAACCTTGTGTTTGTGAGACAGGGAAGCTTTGCTCACAGAAGCTGTTGGGATCCATAGACAATAAACAGTCCTGAACTCCTCTCTCTCTCTATTTTTCCATTCCATCACTTGTCAGATATGTCCTTCCCCAGCTACTGGAGCTCTGTTCCCTACAGATCAGAAAGCTGACACAGAGCATTTGGTCATCTTTGCGTTTGCAGAAGTAAAACTTAAGAGGACAGAAACCGGGGCGTGGTGTTTCCACACTGGGAAAGAAAGCCTGACCACATGTGCGTGTTACCAAAAATCAGAATAATTATTGGAGGAACATCTATAATGTGTTGCTCCACAAGCGTGCTGCTGTCTTCCAGACACAGATATCAGGACAGATCAGTCTGGCAGTGCTTACAATTTTGAGAAAAAAGTCGTATTTTGCTGTAGAGCAGTAGTTTTATTGGGCAAATATGATCAGCCTAAACAACAAAGGAATATTTAGTTGATCTAAGCACAAAATATCCAGTGTCAAAAAGCAGAGAAGAAATACTTAATCACAATTATTTCACTGTCAGTGACTGCCATTAGGATGGATCCACAGCATAAATATTAGTGTGGGTGGATGGGGTGAGAGTACATAGAAGCAAATGCTGAACATACTTGACTCTAACAGGCTCGAGATCTGAGGATTGTTGGAGATACAGATCCAAACTTAAATAATGTTCTGTCAAGAACTAAGCTAAAACATGAGATTTACTGTTGTTAGATTTGGCATACAGTCTCATGCCTAGATTTTTGAAGCTTGGGTCATTTTTCAGTATCTTGCCTAGTTGTTATTTTTCTCATCTGCCTCCAAAATTCTGTGCGATTACAAAAAATCTTCCCGTTTCCACACCAAATATGTGAAAAACAATGAAGCATTTGAGTGGAACCACAGAGAAACTTGGTAGAAGGGATTGGATTCAGAACACAATGCAGTACATTTTCATATGTATGTCCTGTACCCATTATACAAATTTATATTCTGTTCGCTTTGGGAATCATATACTATCCTGGCAGATTCAATGATATTTCAATCATGTAAGGCCAAGAGATAGTAAATTAGTTGAAACTTGCATTCATTTATTCTCTAGGTTTGTTTGTTTGATGGAACCACTAATTGGCTTTATTCCTGGGTGCCCCTCACTCCTCCCTCCATGTTTCAGTGATGGTAAAAGACAGGTAATATATTGCTAGTGATTTCCTGTATCCTATTACTCACATTGTTGCCTGTAATAGAAACCATTCATTTTGTATTTGCTAAATCTAATTTTTTTAAACTGTTGGTTCTAATCGGGGTGTTAGAACATAAATACCAAAAACCTGAGGAATATAATACTACTTTAGGCTATTCGCTCGTGAAATAGATGAGGAAATGTAAAGAAAAGTGATAAAAAGTTTAGGCTAATAATACAGTCACCTAACTATATATTGTACTTAGTAATTAGGCCTTGTTTAAATCTTATTTATGCAATCAAAAATGTATTCTAGTCTGAAATCTACTCTGAAATCCAACCAGTTCCAAGATCTGGTGCTTCTCTTATTTTCTTGTGAGTGTTCATATAATACTGAACTTAATGCCACACTCTTCCTCTAAAATTGGCCACATTCAATAAATAAATAGAGCTTTTTTACTACTAGCTGCATTGCTAAAACATTAATGTTCAGTATTAAAATTCTGAAATATATGTATTGAAGGCTTGAACATGATTTTCTTGTCTAAAAAAATTATTTATAATTTTGGGAGCCCCTTATTTATGATAAGCGAGTCTTACTTGCAGTGTAAAGTCTTCATTTGGTAATGAATCCTGTATGAACAGATGCTTATGTCCATACAGAGGTACAACATCAGATGGGTGCCAATGTTAGATACAGTGTGGTTACTGATAATATTTTTTTGAAGGCATATTTATATGTCACGAATTCACTTTATTTAATGTTCCATATATTGGAGGAACCTGGCTGTATGCTGCATAATGAAATCGAGCAGATAAGCAAACAACAAGAGTTCAAGTTTAGTATTTCACAGCTCTGTTGCTTATTCTCCTCATATCCACTAGAAAATTGTTTCCAAGAGAGCAAGTCACACTGTAATCAATGAAACCTTTAGATTGCTTTTTGTGGGAAGACATTTGACCCATTACAGCTTGCATCCTGCCCTGCATCCTTGACTCTGCTCTTGAAATTAAGGAAAAAATATGCCCTTTGAGCACCCTTTTTTTCCAACCACTTAAATTATGTGAAGATTTAGAGTCTCGAAAATCCCTTATTGATAAATTGAATACAATTGAAATATTGCAGCTACTGCTCAAATCAACCAGTTTATTAAAATTCCAATTGCTGGGAGGTTGTTTTTTTTTTTTTAATGGCCAGTTTACTTCAATGTTTTCTTCCCTTCATGGAGTAAGAACATTTGCCTTGTGGATCTTCTGACACTAAACCAACTGTGTGTTAATGCAATAAAAGACCATAACAAAGCTGAAAGAACATACCTTAATTCTTTTTTTTTTTCTTCTCAAAGATGAGTATTTGTTTTCCTCTTATCTGTGGCTTCTCATAATTCACATGTAGCCTGTATGAAAGGCTCGCTAGATTCCCTTCTGCTGGAATACTACATATGTGATGCTGCTTTTACAGCTTTGCAAAATTAAATTCCACCAAAATCAATAAAGTAACAGTGCTGCTAAATTGACGTAAGCGATGAGGCTCAACATGTTCTCTGAAAAATCCTTTTCTAGAAAAGATAAAACAGAAGCATAACATTTGGGCTATTGACTAACATTTGCAAAGTTAGATTTATTTGCCAATCCTTACCTGTGACTTTCAAGCAAGTCTGAAATGTCACAGAAATTATATCATCTGTTGTGGAAAGGTGATTTTTCACTATTACACTGGGATAATGAAGCATTGCAAAATTAATTCTTTTGCGATCCCTCCCCTCAAAAAGAAATAAAAGCCAGAACAGTTAAAAAAATATTGATAAGGATATAAATGCACACTTAATTTTGAATGATTTTTTGTGGATTTTGAGAAAGAAATGTACTTATTTGTGGGTTGAGAACTTAAGAATTTTAACCCAAAAATGCTGTTATGAGGGAATTCAATCCTTAAAGGAGGCCAGGGGGCAGAGGGAGGGGGGAGAATGGGATGATCAACCCCAAAGAAAAACAATGAACTGTCTTCTGCTTTTTTTTTTCACTTTCCTAACATAAAAATGTTAAGATAGAAATAGTATTTCAGAGATGGATTTTCAATAGCATCAGCTTTTTCTGTCCCTGCCTGAATTACTGTGTGTTCTTTCACAAAACAATGTTTATTGAGACTTCTTGGTTATTACTACTAACCTCTCAAGGTTCAAGAAATCAGATTCTATTTATAGAGACCTCTTTAAAAATAAAGTAATTTTCTGAAGTAAGTATTTCTGGGAATCCTTAAAATTAATACAATTGACGGTATGTACCGTGTGTCTGATTTAGAGATATAAATTCTGTGGTGGTTTGGAATGAAAGTAGACATGAGGATCCTTCCAACTAGGTATATTCCATGATTCTACAGTCTTTTTGGGGTGATGTTGCCTTTAGCATAAGTAGACAAATGACTTCTGACGGGTAAAGTGAGAAAATGCACACTGATAACCAGTTACTATTGTGAGAGATTGGAATGTTAAAGGTTAATGACTCGAACAATTTGCAAAAGCACAGGTAATTTTAGAATAAACACTAGCATAAGTTCAAGTGGGTGCCTAAGCATGCTGCAGAAATGGGACCTGGGAAGTTAAAGAAGGAGTGAGAATGAAAACCATTAAGAAACCCAGGCACAGCTGTGGAGAGATCTGACCTGGACTTTGATAAGCAGACAAGGAATGTGAGGATTTGGGATAGATGAGAGGGATGCAGGTCCTTGCAAAATTTAAGAAATCCTTAGAAAAAGGGGGCCAGGGAGAAAGAAGGAGGGTGGAGATTAGGAGGGGGGGCATTAAAAGGGCTGGTAATACATAAACCATTGCTAGTTTCCACACCTGTCTGACCTGTGCTGGTCACTGCAGTCTGCCCTGTTTTATTAAATCCTTTCTGATCTCTGCACAATACCATTATACCCTATCAGGGGGCAGTGTAGGGGCTGATTGCAAGCCCTGGGGGAATGGACACAAGTGGATTTGGGGTCAGCAGGTAGAGTCAGACTGGGATTAGTGTGCACCTGACCTTGTCCTGCTCAACTAGAGCAGGTGTGGGCCTCAGTGTCAGCCACCAGTGTGGGACTATAGAGTGTAAGATTTGGAGGTCTGGAGTGTTTGTGGTTTTCTCCTGTCTTGGTGTGCCAGGGGGTTTGTGTGTGTAATTTGGTAGCAAATCCGAGGCTGGACTAGCTGGTGAGTAGGAGGACCTAACTTGGGTGACCTGTGACTGTGAGGCGTGTTTGTCTATTTGCCAGCAAATAAACAGCTGGGATAGCTGGCAGGTGGAGACTGGAGGAGCTCAGTGTGCAGGCATGGGTGTTGCATGGGAAGAGACTGTTCCTGCTGATGTTCAGGAGATCTGAGAATGTGCTCGTGGATCTAGGGAAAGAGGCATGTGCTTTCTCACCATGAACTTCATCCACAACAAGCTGGAAAGGAGGAAGTGGATTTGGCCATCTATGCTGTGTTTATGTGAGTTCTGGCAGTGTTATATATGTATCCTGTTAAAAGGGAGTGCCCAGCCCGCAGCACTCAGTAGATGATTGCATCGCTTGCTGATGTCTGCGTGCCTGATCTCACACTGAATATCACTGTTGCTTGAACTTGCAAATGGGAAAGCATCAGCTGCACCAACTGGCATGGGATGGAAAAACTAATCCCTGTGGATACCGGCACACTGGGCTGGGCTGCAGTGGCTGGAAAGGAGCAGTCACAGAGGCAGTAGCATTAAACATCCCATAAAGGACACCTGAGAAATCCTTTACTCGCAGTTAAATACTGAAAAAATATAAAATCAACTTGCAGCTGTAGCTGGTAATTTAACTTTTTCAGTATTTTAAGACTGCTAAGAAATAAAATTTTTGAAGGCTTCTTTAATGGGTGAACTTACTAAGAGTTTGTATTCAGATTTATTTCTAGTTTTTCTGTAAGGAGTTGCAGACAGTTAAAGACAATTAAAATACAGGAAAATGGATCAAGACAATCCATTGTTCAAAATTCAAGGGAGTCTTTGCTGTGCTTGAGAACTATTTATGCTACAATATGACCCAATATGGCTAGTGGCAGTCTCAGATACACCATTGAAGAGAAATGGGAGTAAGTTTCAAAAATAAATATGAAAGAAGAGTGAAAAAACAGACTACTGAATTATCCAGTTATAGCATCAAAGGTGTCAGGTTGAAAGAATCTCAGTTTTTGACTGCTTTACAGCAAAGCAGAGGGGGAGAGGGAAGAAAATTCTTTGGCAACAGAATTTAAATTAATAATTTGGTTTTTTGGGTTTCATTAAAGAAAATAAGTCTCAAAAAATTCCAACAATTGCTTAAAGAAAGGTAAAAGTCTTCCGATTTTACAGTATTTACTCAGCACTAGTTCATGGTCTTTATCGTACATTGAGTACAATCCTTTTCCAATCTACTACTAATGGAAAATTAATTTATTCTTTCCATATCAGCAACTTCCAATATTCTTCAGTTCTGCTGCAGCACTCTATATTCCCTGTCAGCAGCTAATAACTTTTTCATGATGCAGCTTGGGAGCTGGATGTCTGGATTAAGACAAGTATAGCAGCACTTATGAGCGGAGTGGCTACTGCAGTTGGTGTGCCCTTGCACAGACCACACCCCTGAGCAACAAAGCATTACTGACAGAAAAAGTTGAAGCTTGTATAAGAATGAACTTAGTGGATTCTAGACTAGAGTTTGAAACTAATATTTGAAAGGATGAATGGGTCAAGAGACAGAAGCGACAGGGGCATTCCTATCCAAAATTGACTAGTGCATACATATTCCAATATAAAGGTGTTTGGATGCCAGAGAGAGGAGTGTATGTTGCTGCTATTCACATGGTTAATTTACAGGTATTCTTTAAAGTGAAAGAGGAAGGAGTGGATGAAGGTAAACGTGAAAAGCTGAAGGGTGTCATTCATTCATTCATTCATATGAATGTGCTGAAGTGTTTCATTGTGACATCTTAGAATTAGAGTGCATTATAAAGATCATCATTCTGTGGGTTTTTTGTGACCTATTTTCTTCTAAAATTTTGGGTTCCAGGGCAGGAAACTAGTTGCAGAAATGAATATGCTCTATTCATTGATTTGTTTCCACACTGACTTGGACAACCACCATTTCTTTCTCTTTATAATTTTCACTTATTCCATCAGTTAGTTATCTTAGTTGTGGGTGGTTCCTCTTTAGTCCTGAAAACCTTAGCCTGCTCATCTTTATGTGAAAGAGTCTCAAAATATTTCAGACTGAAAATATACATAATCATTGATGGCAAGTTTCTTATCTCCCATCCACTATCTGAGTACTAAAGCAGTATTTTGTTAGAACTTCCAAAAGCTGCTGCAGAAGCTGTCAAAAGAGATGAATTATCTTGAATGTAAGAACTAGCAATTTTTTCTCATATGCCTGTTGCCAGACAACAGCGTGGGCTAGAGAAGCAAAATCCGACTGAGCTGCTCTTGCTGGTGCTCAAGTACCACTTTACAAGTTCTTTGACTTTGTTTGTGAAGCAATATGTAAAATGCTGGTTTAAAAACTGAAGGATGAAATCTCAGTACAATTCTGGCAAAAGGCTGACTAATGTCAAGAGAGGATATTGTTCATCTAGAAGCACCTGACTCAATCTCTTTGGACTTAATTTCTATTTTGTGAAAAACTTTTTCTCCTCTGTTTTGTTTGTCTGATTTTGTTTTCTAACAAGCAGCACAAATGAGACTGTGTTCACTGTGACTGAGTGGTTTCTTATTCAGAGACTGCTTTTCAAAGTACAGACCCACTCTTCTTCCTCATTGCTTTGCTTTGGTTCTATATGTACAAGGTTAAATTTTACCACTTTATAAAAACACTATATATGATAAGTCCCTCTTAGAGTGCTTTTTTATTATTATGTATACCTCTGCTCTGATTTCTGTTCCTTAATTCTCTGAATCATGAAATTCAGAGTGAATTTTATATACAAGAGTTATATATAATTGTTTTATTATTATTTAGTAAGCTTCAGTAATGGTGAAAATAATTAATAAAAGCAGGCTCCTTAATGTTTTTTTTTGCTGTTGTTGTTTTCGAGTTTGGTTTTTTTTTTTTTGAGAGCAGACCATTAGCTTTTCATCAGTTGGGGTGTTTTGATATTGTATAGTAATTTTTAAAAAAACAAATTACTTTGTGGCACCACATCAAATACTTGGTCTGTGTACCTGTTTCAATGACAAAGCCACATTTGGTTACCTAGGCAGGAGCTTGGGCTGTGACATATCAATAGAGACTCACTTAATGAAGACTTACAACACAGAATAGTATCCTATTTGGTCAATTTTCAAGCTGACTAATATTATTTATGTTTCCAATGGATGAAATCCAATTCTTTGGTGGAACCGAGTTTGGCCTGTGAAGTTACCTCAACTCTTCTGCTTCTGAAATATCCCAGAGGTGTTAGATTTATCCAAAACATATTTTGGCAAGGTGTCCTCAGATAGCCCTCTTTTTAGGATACTTGAAAGCTGGCTATAAAATGAATTTCTTCTCATTAAGGAAAGTTTCCACTGCCTTTAGCTTTTTCTACTATTCAGATGGTGACACAGACTTGAAGAATTTCATCCCAGAGCAGCTTAAATTTTTGTAACCTGTTCTGCCTCCATGCATGAATATATTTTCCTGATAAATATTTATCAGGCCTTTTATTAAAGACCTTTAAATAGACAGATTACATGACCTCTCCAGGCAATCTATTCTAGCACTTCACTCTCTTTACCCCAAAAGTTTTTCTTAATCTTTAACTTGATATTTTATGCTGTGACGTGAACCCATTCTTTCATATCCATCAGAGGTAAGGAAAACAGATTAGTCCCTCCTTTGCAGAAGTCACTTATTTATTTAAACCATGTTTATATTATCCCTTCTCCCTTTAAGGTAAATTAGATGAATTCAATAATTTCAGTTAATAACACTTTTGTAGACCTCTGATTATTCATTTTCTTCTCTTCTTGACTTCTCTGGTTAGTGCACATTCTTATTGAAGTTCAGCACCCAAATCTGGATCATAGATTCTAGTCGAGTATGAGACTCTTCTTGGTCTTATGACCCTTTCTCCATAATTTTCATCAGCAAGTACAACTCTTAAGTTTGGAGGAATCTCACCAAGCAGAGCTAAGACGGCAACTTAGCTGTCCCCTTCTTTCCTGCACTATTCCTATTTTGTTAATTGGAACAGGCAGTTTATCAAAACTAGTCTTTTCATTCATGCAACAAGCCTAGTTATATGTTCATGTTTTTTCTAGGTCAGCCTCTGATGCTAGTAATTCAGGGGCCAACACGAGAAGGTTTTTTTCAAAGACTTTTAACTTGATTCTTATTGAGCAACTCCTTGCCTTGTCCTTTCCTCAACTGTACTGACATGCTCATGCTCATGTTGTGTATGTGCCCTTAAGAATTCAACTTTTGCCATTTCTTCTATGTTCTTCCATTTGAAGTAAGTGCAGAATTTCTTATTAGACATATTGATCTTTTGATATGTTTCTCACCTTCCTTGAGAGAATGACTTGCTTGAAATGTCTGCTTGAAGACAGGAAATGTTTATACTGTTGCTTCTCCTTTGATTTCTGAGGGTCATTAACTCTTATGCTTACTTATAGATTTAATTAAAATTACATCTTCCTGTGACATTTTGCTCAGCCACTTCATCCTTGCTATTCAGAATTATAGCTAAAAGCCATCTCTGACTTCTACATCAAGAATCATTCACGCTGCACTCCAGGGGTATGGTGGACATCTTACCTGCCAAAAGTAGTCAACTGGGCTTCTTCTACAATTAATGAAGATTAATGGGCATCTGCAGACTATGATGATGGTCTGAAGATAAGGAATGAAAGAAATATTCTCTGAAAAAAGATCTTTTGTAATATGCTCTATAGATACGGTATTTAGATTACTGGATTAGTTTTCAATTAATAACGATTTAGGTTGCTATAGTTCAATGAGCTGAATAATGCTCTCTACTTTTTTGGTGTAATCTTTTTAGAGCAGATGTTTGCATAATTGAAATTGTTCATTATTACTGAACCTCACATTCTGAATAATACTGCCATTGATTCTCATCAAGGCTTATCTCCCCGATGCTCATGGTTTACCTTGAGCTCTGAGAATGATGGTACCCAGTGTTGCAGCTCAAGGCACTGCCTGTCTTCATCTTTTCAGAGGCTGATTGTTTAATTGATAAATGGATTGTCAAACTATTAGCTCAGAAATTATTTTTGTTTCCCTAAATAGGAAAATATAAATTAAATCAGCCAATAAACAATCAAAAGTACTACCAAGGTGCAAGGCAAGATAATGAGGAATGAATGTTTCAGGGAAGAATTTTTAGATTACATCCTAATGGACAAACTAGAGCCTTGATTTGTTTTAGGAAAAAATATGGAGGGCTTGTTTTTTCTTTCTTACAAGAATTGTGCAGTTTCAGAACTATTTTGTCCCGGCCTCAAAATACCAAGGTAATTTGCTATAGTGGTTCTTATTTTGGCTGCTGATAGTAAAATAAAAATATTTTATATCCTAAACAAGTTGGGAATGGTAATTTCTACCATCGACTGCTTCCAAGCTGTTTGTCAAATGTGCTGTCACAATAGCTTCTTTGGGTAATAATTTGAAGAATCAATAGTCTTCTCTCTTTTTTTATGAAACCTGGCAACTTTTCTATCGATTGCTTTTCTTCCAACACTGCACCTGCTGCCTTTGCAGTTTCTGATTAATTTTCTGGCATCTCAACTCATTTGTGTATTTCAATATAACACAGTGATGTGGGCTTCTGAGAATATACCGGCTGTTTCTTTCCTGCTTGGATACTGTAACCTATGCTGGAAAAATGGACTGTGTTTTATATACATAATATTGTGAGGTTTAGATAAAAAAATAACAGATAAATAAAGATATAACTCTTCCCTGCATACAAACATAGGATGGTGTGGTGGGATAAAATAGGAAAGAAACAAGTAATGTTTGATACAATTGCTAGCTAAACATTTTTTAGATGGTAGTTAAGCAACAAAAGTTAATTGTGGTGTCCAGGAGTATATCTTCTCCTCAGTATGGTGTGTCTTACCTATAGTAATTAACGGTGAATACTGCAGAATGTAGCAATTACTGATACAAGTAACAATAAGAGAATGTTTGCTATGACCATCACTGGAATGATCTAATTGCATTTACCTTTTGTGTCTCTTCTCAAAATAAAGGTTTGAAGTAACGACAAGTTTGAAACTTATTGGGTATTTCCAATTAGAATGCAATTTTGTGTTATTAAGTGCATGTTCATTTATTCCTAGAAAACGTTAAGAAATGAAGGGCAGATGTGAACATTCACAGACACAACCTTTTGCAGATGGCTATAAAAGTTTAAGAAGTGTTTTGCATGGCTTTAAAGTTACAGTTTATCTATGGTTAGGTAGACTCTAACAAATAGCTTTCAAACTGCAACAATGTTTTATAGTGTTAGTATTGTCTTAATTATTGTTCAAAAATCCAGCACCATTCTGGGCGCCATTTTCAAAAATGTTGTTGAGGCCCCAACTCCAGAAATGCTCAAGGCTGGATGGAACTTTGAGCAACCTGCTCTACTGGAGGGTGTCCCTGCCCATGGCATGTTGGAACTAGATGATCTTTAAAGTCCTTTCCAATTCTAACCATTCTATAATTCTAAGATTTATTTTTCTCTAGCATTTTCTCTTCTCACTGTCAGATTCTGGAATGAACCATCTCAGACTAAGACTGTTTTAGTGCCAGGGACATGTTGAATCTGTATTCATAATCACTCCTGTCTTCTCTACCAAACTGCAAGTCTTTATGTCAAACTGTTTTCTGTGCGCTATTCCTCATACTTAAGTTTTTATAGTACTTTTATTGCTTTTTGCCTTTTTCCTGCTGTTCTTGTATGTAGGTTATGGCATGAACCGAGCTCTAAATGTCCTTCTGAAGTGTGCATGTTGAGCTGGTAGTGAGGTAGCTGGGGGCGGGGGCTGATCTTACACAGGTATAGAAATGATATTACTCTAAATACTATTCAAATACCAGCTCACTGCATGTTAGCAGATTCACCTTTTGTCTGGTGTATACCAAAGCTACCAAGTAACTATTAATTGGCCTTTCCAAGGTAAATATTATATTTTTTCCCTGTGCAGCACTTGAGGAAAAGGGCATCCAGCATTGCTAGTAGGATGACAGCTCTAATTGTCTTGCTAGGAAAATAGACAGCATAGCACACCTTTATTGTTTATCCTGATACACTGTGTGAAACATATTAACATATTTTTATAATTTAAAAATTATTGGTGTTGAAAGATGATTAATTAATAAGATGATATAAATAACAAATTAAATCAAGCAGAGATTTCTGTGTATCAATTTAATTTACTGATATTGAGTCTGAAGTTAGGGAGGACATGCATGTATCTTTTGTTTACTTACATATTCTTCTGACTGAACCCACTGAAAACCTGACTGTCTCACTACCCTGAAATGTTGCATACTTTCATGAAATGTGCAAGCAGTCAGACAAAAACCATAAATTTATCTGTATTCTATTTTCACAGTAGCCCAGTGGAGGCTATGTTAAAGAGAAAGCTCCCCCTAAATCTATTGGCATTTCTAATTCTTTGTAATCAGAGGAAGAACATTATTTTCCCTTGTCTAAGGATGGGAAAAAATGTGCATTCAGTTGGATTAACTTACTGATGTTATTTTCCTCTAATGGGAGAGGGGTTTACCCTTTTAAGAGCAGGCAAGTGAATATTGACAGGTGCAGCTTTAAAAACTTGCAGAAAAGGAAATCTCTGATTAAAATGGATCATTAAAAATCTTTGGTTATCTCTTCAGGGAGAGATATCTGCTTAAAAGGTAGTAAACTGTGATGTAGCTTACTTGGATGATGCAGGAAACTTTAACGGCATTTAGAGAATAATGCAATCATCAGGCACCATTAACATGGGTTCACAAAGGAAAGGTTTTGTTTAACTACACTGATATCCTCCTATGAGAAGGGTGACGTCGTTGCTCTGTACAGATTCCTGAGGAAGAGATGTAGAGAGGTGCTGAGCTCTTCTTCCTAATACCCAGGGAGAGGATGCGTGGGAATGCCATTAATCTGAGAAAGCCCAAAGGGAGGTTTCTGAGAGTACTTTGAACCTCAAGATTTTGCTATTTCAAGCTATATGCATGAACAGAAAACCCAAGTGACGCTGAGTTTTTGTATATGCATTTTGTGTATTTGTACAAATACAAGTATCTGATGGAAGGATCTGTATAGTAGTACCTTGTGGTTTTTCATTAACATGGAGGTATCTACCAGTTCAGAGCTATCATTAATTATACCTCACTAATTTCAGTAGCCAAGCAGAGGTGGAGGTTTTAACCTGCATTCAAGACAAATTATTATTTTGAAGACAATGAGAATGTGTATAGAGCATAATTTGTTTTGCTGTGTGAATAAGCACAACAAGTTAAAGTCGAAGGCTATGCTGACGAAATAAAAAACTGAATTCCTGGGAGTTAGATGGCAGTATTAGCTTACAGTACACTTCTGATATGTTGTTCTTTTCTTCAGGTTTTCGTAACACCCTTCTCACTTATTTTTTTATCTCTTAGTGTGGTGTTAAGCAACATGACTAATCTGTCATGCAGTTTTCTTATTCCTTCCCCACAGGAGAAGTGAGTGCAGTGGTGTGTCTTGTTTTGGTCTATTTTTTTTTTTTTTTCTTCTTAGCCTCCTACCTCTCTTTGATTTGCAGTCTTAATTTTACCCTTTTTTAGGAACTTTTGGAAGTTGTCTGAGTCATGTTGCTACTCTGCAGAGAATTTGAGCCATATTTGGAGATGAGTAATGCAGCCTGGGATACCAGAGGGATTTTAAATCAGTGCATCTTACAGCTTCTTTTGCCATCCCAATAGATCAGCTGCACTTAGTACAATCTCTGCAGATTGCTTTAAACAAAGCATTTATAGTTAGGTTTGTTTGTCAAGATGTAAGTCCCATTCTCCATCTCATCTTCTCTTATTTCAGTGCTGAAGGGTCCAAAGAGGGAGGGAAGTAAGGAAGGATGGAAGGAAGGAAGGAAGGAAGAAAGAAAAGAAGGAAGGAAGGAAGGAAGGAAAGAATTAACTTTTAAGTTCTCTTCATGGAAAGTCATTCCTGCTTATATCATCTCTTTTAGCACTTTTTCTATGACAGTAGCTACGATGGTGACTGATTTATCTCTGCGTCTTTAAGTAAGTTTATTTTGTAACTTCAAATTTGACTCTAAATACAAATGTGTGGAAATGGTTTCTCTTAACCATTTTAGATAGTTTGTGACATTTCAAAAATAAACACACTTTAAATCTCAAATTTCTTGTTAAAAAGGACTCAATGAAGAAAAATGATTCCTAATCACTTCAACTTAGACTAAACATTTACAGATGTTGAAATATACACTGCTGACTTTCCTTTGCAGGTGCATACAAAAAGTTTGCTGAATAAACCACCAATCTGGCATAGGTAAAAGTACAGGTTTTTGAATCATGTTATTCTGAGAAAGTTCCACATTAGGAGTACATTAAATTACATTTCCAGTGACATGATTCAGTTTAATGAAGGCCTGTCTTCTAGAAGAGACGCTTTCTCACTAAAAGCATAAATGGATGCACTCAAAAAAAACATGCATCTGTGGATGTGGGTGTGTATATATATATATATATATNTATAAGTCATACAGTTTGGGTCCATGCTTATCCCTCACAGCAGGATGGGCAGCCCAGAAAGAGCTTGTTTCAAGGCTGCAGCTGATGAAAAAGTAAGTTAAGGGAGAAGCGTTGGGAAGAGAACAGCAGATACACCTTCTGCCTAACTGACTAGGCTATTAAGGGAAATTCGGAGTCAGTCTTACATAGATCTGGATGCTTGTTAGTGTTGGATGGTACCAGCAGAGTTTCAAACTGTATTCATTTTGAAAAAGTGCTCATATTTTCTTCTCCCAAACAGAATCTGCTCCCTCAGTTACAAAACACACTCTCGTTCTGAGTAATGTGACCACCTATGCATGCAGACACATACAGGTGCTAGTACCAGCAAGTGCCAGGGACTATGTTTGGCAGCTGATGACCAGCATCATATATTTGCTGTTTCCACTTGGAAATTTTCCAAAACAAATAAGCAAACTATTTTGGAGGACTGTATTTTTTTCAGGTTGACCATAAGTCTTTTCCCTTCTGGCTGCGTGCATGCAATGCTCACTCACTTTTTGGGAAAAAAAATACCAGACAACTTTACCTTCTCATGGGAAATTCCATTCTTGACATATAGGCTGACTGCAGCATCTGGGCTATCCTCATTGCCACATGTCAATGTGAGAATGCTGGATTCAAATGCTGCTGTCAACATGGCACTTTCAGGTTAACCTTGTAAATCTCCGGAGAAGAAGTACACTGGATCTATAAAAAGGAAGCTTTTCTGCAGACTTTGAGCTACAAGTTAATTTGCAATCTCAACATTCTTCTGACATGTGGTTGTTTACTTTTTTTTAGACATAGCTTCTGCTAATAAATTAGCGCTTAATAGATGGTTTAGTACCTTGAAGTGTTGCTGGTGAACTGCAGAACTTTTACATGTGTGTTGCTCATTAAATTTAAACCAATTTTGAACTTAATTTGGTTCACTCTGTTGACATTTAGCAGGTGAAGTGGGTTTACTGGGGACTTGATTATAGTATTTACGTCATATGTTTTATCCCCAAGCTTTGAGCTAGTTAACAGACTGTGAAAGCAAAGAACTCCATGGACTACAGGGAATGCACTTCCCTTTCAGCTACAGAAAGTTTGTTACATCCCAAAAGTTATTGACTCCCAGGTAGAAAAACTGGGGGGAGGGAGTGAAAAAAAAACCGAAAAAACCCAACCAAAACTGAACAACCAAATGAAACAAAACCATCTCGCATGAAGTCAGCTAAGGGCTGACTTCCAGTATTATGTTCCTTGGGACCTGAAATAATAATTAAATATCCATACACATTTGTCTGAAGCTCCCAAGCTATTGATGAGAGTTTGCTTTACTTAATTTTGCTATGTAGCAGGAAAGATCCCCTTGGGAATCTTTTACCTGTCTTCCTTCTTTAAATAACTGTGGATATAACTTAAAACCTTCATTTAGTTTCCACACAGAGGTTACAGTGAAGAGGAGAGCAGTAAGTTTTCTATATCTAGCCAAACCTTTAAGAGATTAATTTTCCAGGAGTCTTTCAATGAAGAAAAAATTGTGGCAAACCACTTGTTTAGTGTTCAGACTATTTTTTTCCACTGTATAATAATGCCTTAGTATATATTTGCTGTGAATGTTCTACACATAAAAGAGGCTTTAGGAAGGGAGGCTCTGAGGCTACTGTTCACTGCTGTTGGACATTCATTCAAAAAAACGATGTTGTTGGTATGGCTCAAGAATGCCTGAGTGCTGTTAATACATTGAATTGTTATCATCAATAAAAATAACATAGTGAGAAGAACTTACTAATGAAATGCAGTTTATATGTTGAAATCAAAGCAATATCAATGGGGTGTTAGGGATTGTTCCTCCTCTTTTATACCTGTGTCAAAATTTTAGAGATTTCATTTATTCATTAGGTAGAGGTGAGAAAGTGTTCTGCAATAATTGCGCAAAAGTAAATTGACAAATTATATTTACAGAATAACTATAAGCTGAAAAAAATCTAAGGGTATGAAATTGATCAAGGGTATCCTGAAGCTGTACCTTGGCATAGAAATGACTTCTATCACTTCGTCTTTGCCTTAATGCAGAATTTTAGGTTGCTCTACTTTCTCATGTGTCTTTTAGGTGGGTAGGAGACTTGCTTGACAGTTGTGGGGTTTTTTTGTCAAGACACCAATGTAAATTAAATTTGCAGGAACATATCTCTGTATCTGTTCCCTCCTGTTAAATTTTTGTAAAAGCTATTACATTGTTTCAAAGTCATGGTGGTAGTGTGGAGTAAATGTTAGATAAAATCACCTCTGAGCATCTTTTCAGGAAAAATCAGTTCTCGTCAACTTGGTAGCTGATAACTGATACTATAATTATGACACGCTCTTCAAACTGTTTAGGGCTTGATCTGCTAACAGTTACAACCCTGCAATATTCAAGCATATAGTCAAAGGATGGTCTTGCAGCCTCAGTTTAGATCTCACTATTCTTAAGATTGGAGTCTGTTCAAAATTTCTTTTTCCACGAATGAGGAAATATGGGAGTTCAGAAATAGCCTCTACCCACACACAAAGAAACCTCTTAGTAAGGATGTAAAACAGCTTGCTGAAGCCAGCAATTTTATGTTTATATTAAAATAAGACTAAATGAGCATTGCATCAGACATTGGAATTAAGGACATTTTTTTCATAGTGTTTTTTTTTAACCAGAAGTTGATTATGATGGTGAGAGAAAGGCATAATGACATATAGTAGGAGCAATTATTTTAGTTTTTCTGACAGACAAAATATTTTTCTGACTTAAAGTTTGTGTGCTTGTTTGTTTTAAACCTTACCACTCACAACAATGTTTAGCAGTTTTGCGTTCACTGAATATTTTTTGTTTGTTTTGTTTCAGAAGACTGAACAGCCATTTTAGAGCTGTATTCAGAGCCTGGACCAAGTATTTGACAGTGGTGAAGAGCAAGGATTACAGCCCATCTTGACTGGATAACAGAGTATAAAGCATTCTTCGGCTGAGAGCTTTTATCCATACATTTTTAGAACTTGGGGGCATTGGCAGTAAATGTATCTTTCATTTAGAGTGGCTTCAAATGGAGGAGGAAAATATCTTAGAGTTCTGGAGAGCTTTTTCATGTGCATCTGTTCTGACTAGGGCCAAGTTTTTCTACTCCTACATAGAGGTTTTGGTCAGCTCTTTGGAGTTTTGTCATTGCTTGTAGGAGGTAAGAAGTTAATGTTTATGTATTTACCTTAATAAAATTACATATTCCAAGTATTGAGGTCTAATATCAGACATAAAAGTGCTTCAGTTTGAGGATCTCCTTTGTGATGGGACATGGCAACACTGATGCATTTACAAAACACTCAGTTGAGAATATAATGCACATACATACTTTTCAATCCTGAAATACTGATGCTCTGTCCACAGAAATGTTGATGGAGGTGTATGTGCTTATTTAGGTTATAAAATCTTCATTAGATCATCATGTCTTAAGCTGGTTTCTGTTCCTAGGAAACAGAGCATTAAGTATCTCCATTTTAGCTAATCAGCATCATTTATTTATTCCTCGAAAGACAGGATGTATCCACACATTGATAGAGCTGTGGGTAATTTCTTATCTATTCAGTCTCAGCTCAAAACTTATTCACATCCAGAATTCTCTTTGCAGCAATGAGCAGCACTGTCCCTGATTAGGAGCACTAATGAAAGCAGGCATAAACCAGCCTTTTATATGCTTACTAATTAAAGGCATATTGCCTTGAACCAGCCAGTCCTAATTTCAGGTTACTAATCTCATTTCGTACTGTTATTTTCAGTGACACAAAAATACAAGTGGGGAGAAAGGGAGATAAAAAAGCACTTAGGAACTGCATTATGAATTTCAGACTTCTTGAGAAATGTTAGAGTGTTGATGCTTATTGAACTTAACAGGAGCTCTTCCATGACCTTCATTTGGCAGTGAATCAGGGTTTCTATTATTTTGACTGTATGACCACTTTGAAACAAGATTAGAAAAAGGATCAACCATCTGCTTTTCAAGGATATACAAAGAGCTAGGCTGGCTCTGAAGGATATGTTGGAAAAGTCTCTCTTAATTACTGTGGTGAGAAGGAAAAAAAAAGGAAGCTGGAAGGTTGTGGCATTCCATCAAAACTGATCTATTGGCTGGCATACAGAATGGTGAGGAAAATATTTACCTAAAATACTGGTTATTTTTGACCACCATAGCACTTTTGAACTAATCTATTAAAAAAAACCCAAAGCTCATGTTCAGCAATTGTAATTCAGATGCTTCTTACAAGAAGTATAAAGGGTAGTGACATTCAGAAAACCCTTGATTTATGCTATTTTAATGCCCTAAAATTATCTTAGTCAGTTGCATGGGTAGAAAAAGAAATGTTATTAAAAGTCAGTGAATCACAGAAATTTCAGGTGTTGAATCTGGTAGCAAGTTACAGTAATGCTTTCTGTAACTATCTCAGTGTTTGGAAATTGTTTTACTATGACAACTGTCACTGATCAGTATGTTAGTAAGGATAATTATAATATCAATTATAGTCTCTTTCTGTTATTAATGTATTTTTCTTTATTCTGTGAAAGAAGTGGATGTTTATTTGCCATCAAGATATTTTGAACACAGGTTAAGAAATAAAATTATAATAGCAATTTAGATGTGTGATTAATAATGTGCCATTTTATCTTGAAAAAAAATACACTATATTCGTTGTAAGGCACTTGTGAACCTGTAAATGAAAAATTCCAACCGTCTGGATTCCTCTGATAATGTTCATTGAAATCACTTGAACAACCTCTTCTGTCCCTCATCAGCTGTTTGGCCAGCTCAGTGTTCATAGCTTGTACGTCTGTAAGCACCTGAGCTTGCTACTAATGCCTCCTACTAATTCACTTATTTGGCAAGAATAAACAAATTCCTGAGCTTGTCATAAGTGCGATATCTAGTCCTTTGCTTGATGTCTATAGCAAGTAAAATGTCTCCCACAGAGGTAAGAAACTTAAAATGCCATAGTTTTCATAGTAAATATTTTCTGAAATAACTATGGTATATTTAGAATAAAAGCTTGTCTTATCTGAGGGTGATAGCAAAACACTCCAAATCTTTGAAAGACTGCAGTATAAAGGATTCATTTGTCATAACCCTTGATGATGCTCTCCAAGTGAGTAACTACAGCAGCAATTATCTAGTAGCTGTGGAAAAATACATTCCATGCTAACCCACACTGTGCATAAGAGGACTGATAAACTCTGCCAGGTCAGAAACAGCAAATGTGAAAGTGGTTTTAAACACAGGAGTGCTGCAAGTGGGAGGCTGTGGGTAGGGTATGGATCCCTGAAGTGTCAGAGCTGAATCAAGCTGTATCACTAAATATGAACCTTCCTAGTTACTGCTTCAGCTTTGTGCTTTCTTCAGGGTGTGTCAGAAGTGGAAGACTTGAGATAACTGATAGGGTAGAAAACCAGATTAATGCCTTCAACTATGACTCAATTTATGCTATCAAATGCAGGGGTGGGCGAAGATTTGCAAAAACATCCCTAATGTTTCTCAGAATTTATTTTACTAGCCTGGAGATTGTGGCTTAAACAAAAACTGAAGGGACTTATATTTTGGGTTTTGCCTCTTTTAAGGTGAAGCATGTATATAATGCTAGAAACTATGAAATATTTTACAGAAAAATACCCCACTCACGAATGTGAGTACTCCCAACTTGTCAAGATTAATATTGCCGTAATAAGATCTTGCCCATCTCCAAGGTGTACAGTTAGGAGGGACACGTTTTGTACTTAGTCCTTCTTATCTGATAACTCTTGCCCGTTTTAATTCAAAGCTTCTAAAAATAAGCGTTGCCAGGTCTGATCCCTATCTTGAAGTTTTTCAGAGTGAAGACAGGGAAGGAGACAACTATCTGTAGTGTTAGAAGACAGGGGAAGCACATAGGAAAAATTTTCCTTTCTCACATTTTAAAATCTTCTCTCCCTCCCTCAACTACTGCTGTGCTTGTAAAAACAGCATGGTCTTGTTGCAATGCTTTGCTTTCCTTATCCCTCTTATCCCTTGGAGACTGTGACCCGGCTCTTTTTCCTACTGCAATGTGGGAAAATGACTGGGGAAAAAATTAGAGAGCACTGGGAAGTTATATTCCTATTCCAACAGAAGATAAGCGCCGTGGAAGTTATAGGGTGAAATGCAGCTGCTACTCCCTGGAAGGGACTCAGTCAGCCTGCATGACTTCCCCCACACGATACATCCTAAGGAGGACTGAATGGAGGGTGGAGAAGAGGGGAGACACCACAGCCAGGCTCTGTCGAAATCAGACCCCCAGGTACTTGACTGTGGAGGCCCAAAAGGGGATGTCCCTCATGCTTTTGGTGTGTGTCTCTGAACCACCCTCCGATCCAGCAGGACTGCTCAGTGAAGGGTCCCCGTAATGGGACACTGGCAGACTGGTCAGGCACAAGGGTCTTGGCTTTTTTGGGGTGCTGACAGACTTATCACACTCAAAGGGTTTGAGAAGGTCTCTCCTTTCATGTAGTGCTGTAGGATCTAGGCCACAAAACTGCTGTATTACAGGTTACTTGAGTTCCAGCCCTCCAAACTCAGCATTCTTGTTGTTTCTTTCTTTTTTGTCCTTCCCCACTTTCTTCTTTTCTGTCTCTGCAGAATGAGCTCTTCCTGCCTTCATGTTTGTTCCCCAAGCCTTTGGAATCTCTCCTTTAATCCTCTTTCTTTCTTTAATACATTTTTTTCCTTTTTTTTTTTTTCCAAGAGAATCCTGGCACCCTGACAGAAAACCTCCCTGACCTCAAACTTTTGGCTCAAGCCTAAAACATTACTGGGATTTTACAGGTCCTGAGGCTATTTAATGCTGCAGCTGTGACAATGACTTTGAGTGCAGCAGGGGGAAAGCAACAATTTGGATACAGTTTAGGCAGACTGTGAACACACAGTGGTGTCTAAAGCTGTCTGCAGTTCAGGAACATGTTATTTTATGATAGTGGTTTGTTTTTTTCTACATGACAGCATAAATGTATAATACTCCATAAGGTGATGAATAGCCAGAACAGAAATCTCAGTTTTGTCATCCTCCCATAGCAGGTGGGTAAGGCTGGCAGTACAGGCTGTTCTGGACATTGATGGAGCACTAAGAGATGAGAAAATCTTGAACCTTTCCTCAGTGGCACTGTTCTGTTGGGTTCATCCTTCATTTTTCTCCCCAGTTTCTGGGAATAGGAGGAAGTCAGGCAAGCTTCTGAAAAACTCCAACACTAAATTGTCTACAATGCACTAAACTGTTGTGCTGTGCGCTAGCACAGAGTGGCACAAGTCTGGATGTTGTTTTGAGAATTAAAGTTTTAATTTTCAGTTTCTTATGAAAGTGTAGGTTTGTTAACAAGATAACCAGCACTATTTGAAGTTTTTCAGCACCTCAAAAGGACAGATGAGGCTTCAGTTCAACCCTATCCATTTAAAGATGCTGGAGGAATAATGAGGAAATGATTATGTCCCAGGCAGGAGAGGAGCAGCTCTGCCAGCAACTCTAAAGCCTGTGTTCGAAAAACAACTAGCCAGTGCAGAACATGGCCTTAATTTTCCAGGAAAGGCTTGTGGATCAATGAAGGAAGAGCTGCCTTTGGACTCAAGCCAGGATAATGGCAAGATTGAAAAGGTTGAGATGGCCAAAATACCCCACCCTCTGAATTGATTTTTCCAGTTATTTCTGCTCCTTTTCTCATGCCTGCATGTCACTGGAGTTATTAAATGACAATTGGAAGACTGCCAGCAAATGATTTATCGGAGGAGGGTGCTAGCGGCATGTGAAAGAAGCCAGTATTTTTCCCTCTTCTATATATGTGATTGCTTCTTTATTATCTCTAAGTTCTCATAGAACATAATTGGCACTTTATTTAAACATAACATGGACAGCACACTAGTCATGTGCTCACAGATATTTACTGACCATCAAGTAATGCATGTTTAGATTCCATGGTGTGTTCTGGGGGGGTACTGCTCTTTGAAGTTGCTCCCAGAACATCTGTGCTGGTTCTGGCAACCTGGAGGACTGCTTGTCCTCCAAGTGCAGGCAAGCTTTTCTATATTTCAATACACCTGTTTATAGTGCTGTCTCTAGAAAACCAGGAGACACAGAGGATGCCTAGAAATTCATGCAGATTCACAGGAGTAGTAATAATGTCAGAGGCAGTCTTAAACTGGTAATGTTCTTTAAGCCAGTAAAACTCTTTTACAGTCAAAACAGGCTTCAAAAGGCACTGTGGAGTTGGGAAGTACTTGGCCTCATCAAAGTTATCTGCCACATGCCTCACCTCAGGGGTGAGGATGGAGATTTTGTTCAGAACTTTCTGTATCTCTAAATTTTAATTTTTTTTTCATATTTTTAATTAAGGGCTTAACTGCAGGTCTCAGGAACTCGTGTGGTAAATCCATGGTCTCTTCTTTGGTTTCTGACCCATGATGCTAGAAAATCAAAGTTAATTTTCAGGTTGTGATGCAGAAAGAAGGGAGACTGGTGGAAGGAGAAGAAACGACTCCTCTTACTGCAAGTCCAATGGCGTCCTGGCTTGTATCAGAAATAGTGTGGCCAGAAGGACCAGGACAGTGATTGCTCCTCTGTACTCAGCACTGGTATGTCTTCTGGTCCCCTCAGTTCAGGAAGGATATTGAGGTGCTGCAGCAAGTCTGGAGAAGGGCAATGGAGCTGGTGAAAATCTAGAGAGTAAGTCCTACGACGAGCAGTGGTGGGAGCTGGGGGTGTTTAACCCGGAGAAAAGGAGGCTCAGGGGAAACCTTACCACTCTCTACAACTGCCTAAAAGGAGACTCTATACAGGTGGGGGTTGGCCTCCTCTCCTTGACAACCAGGGACAGGATGAGAGGGTACAGCATCAACTATGCCTGGGGAGGTTCAAGTTGAATAAATGTTGGAATGGACTTCCAGGTAGTCAGCATCCTTGGAGGTGTTCAAGGAATGACTGTATGTGGCACTTGGTGTCATGGTCTAGTTGACGAGGTGGTGATTGGTCAAAGGTTGGACTCAGTGATCTCGGAGGTCTTTGCTAACCTAAATTATTCTGTGATTCTGTGAAAACAAAGGGCAAGTTTGGTCTGTAGGGAACTTGCTGTAACATCTCCTCTCGTAGCCACTACCAAAATCTTCTCTGGTTTATTAGACAGATTTGTTGCTGTTTCACCCCAGGGATCCAAGCTTGAGTTAGGTAAGCTCATTTTCAGCATGTGCAAACAACGACGCTGGACATAGGGGGACTCCTGTAATTGCTTTTGTTGGCACAGCTGTCTGGTCCCCAGCTGGCAGACATTGTCATCTTGACCCAGGGCATCACACTGTGTCATGGAGATTCAAAGGGCTTAAATTTCAATGCAGAAAATGAGTTGTGATAGAAATGAGAAGCCTGTTGGTTTATAACAGACAGCTTCCACTGTGCTCGTTACTCAGGTTTGGGATCACTTGCATCCGTGCACACTGACAAGCTGCCCTGGCATGGGCTGGCTTTTTTAAAGGCTCCCCATTGACAGCAGCTCTAAATCTTTATCTCACATAGGAACAGATGGAAATCATTCTCACATCTGAGCAGCAAAAAATCTCAAAATGGACTGGGCACAGTGGCTGACATTTGGCTGGCTATTTGTTTTTTTCTTTGCTAGTTGTTTTCCAAGGCAAAGTACATATTGTCAGGCATCTGGACACAGTGTGCATAAACCTACTATGGAAAAAAAATCAATCAAAACACCTGGTATAATGGTAGCTTCTTCCAGTAGGAATAATTGCATGCTGTCAGCACTTCTGAACAATACAGGTAAACCAGACACAATGACCTCTGGAAAATTTATGACTATTCATGAGTTCAGGAGTTTAGTGGCAAGATATATCCTGGGTATGCACCTTATAACTTGCCAGATTTTAAATTTGCGTTTTAATTGAAAAAAAATGAGCTGATGGAACTGAGGAGTGGATTCCAGCACTGCTGTCATTGCCTTCAAAATACATTGTCTCTAAAAGAAATCTTGCCAAAGATCACCCTACTCTGCTTTCATGCAGACTGAGAAATACCTAATTTATTTGTTCAGTGATGATGCTTTTTAAAGGCTCACATTTCATATAAACCAGATTACTTAATAAGTATAAAACACACTAATAGAATGAGATTTGAGTGAAAACTGGAAAGATATGAGTAGAGGCAAACATAAAAGAGATGAAGGCCTCATGTTCATGTTTTGTGAAAATAACTTTAAGTGAACGAAAGGAGGCTATGTTTCAGAACATTATTAGATAAAATAACACCTGATCAAAAAAGTTGTCTTGAGTGGGCAACAAAAAGATAGGTAGTTAGATATCTAGCTTTGAGCTGTGTTATATACTTGTTTTGAACTGTGCGTGACCTAATTTGGAGGTCAAGAGTATTCTCTGAATAGTTCATATAGATGATAAAGCATTATGTAATTTATCAAATTATTCAATTAATGTAACGTTTCTGTTGGAAATCTTGGCAGATGTTCTTAAAGGAATACTCGTAAAGTTTTATTTACAGATATTGGACTATATCAAAGACTAAGGAGACTAAGACTGGTTAACATCCACTCAGATGGGTTGCCTGAAACCCTACTGCTTTATATAAAGGCTCCCACTGATTGCAATGGATTTGAATTGAAACAGAAGGATAAAGGAAAAGATTTGGCTAATGATGAAAATATCAATAAATAATTTAAAAAAAGAGAATTAGTGTCATACCCAAAACTACTTCTAATCTTATTTAAAGATGTCTGTGTCCAGGGGCATTGGTTCAGATAAAGAAGAAGATAAAGAATATTGTTATTCAGGCATAAGGCCTGAAGATAAACTTCTAATTTCCATCATCCTGAAAGCTGTGTCTTGTAATATGTGTTTTTATGTGTATAAGGAAGAAATTTGGTAACTTCACGGTTCTAATTTACTGACAATAACCTTGAAAAATTTCCCTTTAAATTTGTTCGGTCTTCACGGTGTTTCTCAGCTGCATTGTAGAGCATTGGGTGGCAGTGGCTGGGCAGTGGGAGTCTGGAGTACTCACACTTTCAGGGAAGGTTGGCTCCTGCAGAAGACCCCTCCTTGTCCCCCCCTTCCTGGGGGACTCCTCACAGTGGGAAGCAGCAGCCATCCTGGTTTTAGCTGACACTGCTGTTGAAGCCAAGCGATCCTCAGCTGAAGCAAGGTACTTGGGGTCGGCTGAATATATCCAAGTGTTTCACTTTGCAAAAGGGTTAAACAGAGCCATATAGCAGGGCTATTTTGTTTGTATGTGTACATTTTTATTTCCTGTCAGGGAAATAAATGACACTGAAAATTGTTTGAAAGATAATTGTTGAAAGTTGCATCTTCTCTTTTAATGGAAGATCCTCCACTGCTTCTTTCTGGATATTGCAGGCTCTCAACTGTGACTCTAAGTGTTGGGTGAAAAAAAAAAGTAATAGACCTTCTCAGAAGTGTAATTAGCACAGCCAGATCTTTGCTTATTAGCTGTTTCCATTCTGTTAAAAGATGGTAAAATGCTCCTTTGAATGTCCCACATGCAGACCATTTGGCATCTATAAATTAGTGAAATGCATCTATTATATAACAATTGTAAATCGTCAGTGATAACTGTGTCGTCTAAGGCAACAGAAAAAATATGTACTTGATGTTTTATTCAGCAGGAGGTTATTATAATGACACCTTAGTGCATAGTGAATGTAGTTCTCTCTCTCTACATAAAATTTTTATTAATTGCATTAATTAGTATATTTTTATTTTTAAAGCATAAAAAGCTTCTCATTCCAGGCCCTGAATACTTGCATATAATTTAAACTTATCATAAAATGTCATGATAGTCTGTCTACTCATTTAGCTTCAATTACATAGAAATATGCATAACCGAATGTAATAAAATAGACCCATTTCAGACCAGTCATAATAAACCTTCTTATCTATCGTTATGCTCTTCCCTAAGTACCAGAAAGAATGTCCTAAGAAATTAGTAACTACTGATAATACTAGGAGCAGACTGAGAAAGAGTGAAGTTGTGAGTGTGTTAACATCAGTGTCAAGGCATGTGCTTATTTTCCTGGAATTGGGATTTTAGCTTTCAGCAAATCAACAACTTTTATAAGCTATTGGCATCATCTGTAGTTTAAGATCTAAAGATTTCATGAGATGCTGTTTTACAACTTTACTTCTGTGTAAGTTATTCTTGAGTTTTCAAAGTAATGATTTTCAAGTCCTTCACACATATTATTAGTATCGTAAAAGCAAACCCCATGTTTTCTGTTGGGGTAAATGGAGAGAGAAAGGTGACTTCAGTGGGTTTTTGGTAATTTATGATGAAAATAACTGTTGATCTTCAGAGGAAAAGGTAATCAAATTGTAACAGGTCAAAAAAGCTGGCGTGTGTGTTTATATACATTATATGTATCATTTTTATGTATGCGCAAATAATACGGATCTTACTTTTTATATCTATAAAATAATCCAGCTTCATATATCTAAAATAACCCATACTCACTCCAGTTTTTAAATCTTAATGACTGCATCTTCTGGATTTAGAAAGATCTACATATCTATAAATATACTTTTGATTTAATATCCAAATATATTGATCAAAAAAATTTGAATGGCTGAAAATAACACTTAATATTGGTGCTTGTCAGTAAACATACATGACCATAACCATACTGAATTACCCATTTCATTGGTTTTTGTCTGGTTTTATGCCTATAATGCTAGTGAAATAGTAGTGAAATAGCTCTTTTTTGCTCAGAGTTCTCAAAAAATTGAACTTAGTAATTTTCCGCAAGCTAACGGTGGTAACAAAAGTCCAAGTCTGCTGCAGTTATGTACAGCGTAGGATCCCCTTCCTTTTCTGAGGATTGAAATGATTAATGAAAGCATTACATCTCAAGAGAGTAGCTCTCAGCAAACTTCCCACTAAATGTGTCCATTAAAAGCTGGCATACAATATGCAGAAAAGATTTAAAGAATTATACTGGAAAGCTGTCTGGGATTTTGGCATTTCCCAGAGGGTAATTTTTTGATGGCATTAACGATCTCCTGTGGAGAAATCTGGGTCTAATCATTCTCCATCCCTGCATGACTCTGTGCAGTATGGCATCCTGCAGTATATATTGCTACATACGTACTCTAGGGTATTCAGTGGCTGGCAAATTACTTGAGCAGGTTATTTACTTTTGCAAGAAGTTATGACTATTTCTGCACTTCAGCTCCTGATAAAAGAAATATTTTGTTTTCCAAAGTCTTAAAGTTGAGATTATCCTCATACTAAGTAGGCTAAAATTTACCATCTTAAAATCACTGTAAATATGCTTTCTTGTACCATGGTGAGGGTTTCTTACCTTTTATGCTAGACAATCATGATCAGAGAAATTAGTTTGAAGCAGTGATCTAAAGCTGGGAAATTAAGGAGAGAAGAAAATTGTGGAGGACAATGCAAGTCATAGTCAAGTCCCAGTCAGATGGCAGCCTTGCTGTGCTTCTTGCTGCCTGGCAGGGCAAAATGTGTTTCAACTGGGCATAAAAATGAAGACTAATTCTCTCCTTCTTTCCTTCAAACCAAAGAATAAGAGAAGTTGTGATCAGGAAATCTCTTGCCCTCCTTCCATAGGCTGTGCTCAACTGAGGGGACGAGCCTAGGAAGGTGATCCCTGAAGCTGCCCTTATAGATGTGAAGAATCCTTCCTTAAGCCAACATTCACCATTTGAAGCCTTTTTTGCCACTAGGGAGGGTTTCCTGCCCATCCAGGTTTTGTAAATGCACGTACAGCTTCATACAGAAACTTTCAGAACATTCGAAATATTTCACTGGTTCATTTTCTGTTGAGGAAGAGATAGGAAGAAGCAGATGGTTTCAGTGACATTTTAGTTTGTTTCTTGTTTGGTAAAGTCTGAATATCTCTGTGTCCTCTGTTAAAGCTCCTCAAATTCGTAGAAGGCATGCATTGCAGCAATGAATAGCTCAAAGTAAAACAAAGCTGCATTTTCTGGATTTTACATACAGTTTTTAGAGTGAAAAGGAAATCAATATTGTGACCACTTGCTACTGTAAACGCTCTCCAAAAATTTCCTGTTCTTTTTTGTTACGTTAATGTAGTTCAACCTATGGTTCATCAGTGTTCTCAAACTTACTAGGAAAGTATGAATGTTTTTAGAGAGAACTTATACTTTCTCTCACACTTTATAATAGAGTGGCATTCAGAAAGTGTGCATGGGAGAGAATGAGGAAACAACTTTATTTATTTCCCTTACCAGTGTTTTTTACCCAATTTCTTAAAAAAACCCCTGTTTAAAAATACATTAATATGAACCAGCAATAAATATATTCCTCATACAGTGTTACTGCTGTATATCAAATATACAGAAGAGAATAACTCACTCTTCAGCTATACTAGCCTTCGTTTAAACAGACTGGCCTTTGTGACATGAGAGTAAACATTGCATCCCATTTCTGGCCAAATTAATTTTAGAATTTAACAGCCACAAAGAGAAATGGAAAAATGACAGAATCTTTATTTTCCCAGTCAAGAAATCAAGTAGTTTGTGTGTGAAGAAATAATCTTTCACAGATATGTTACTGAGTCTTTAGTGCAATCATAAAAGCAGTCTACTCCATGGTATTTTCAGCAGTACCTTGTTAAAGGTTTTATTCCATTAATGCCAAGCTAATCTAATTATAACTGAACTACATTTTCTGCAAATCATTTAGTGTACTTATTCACAGCATCTATAACATTGACTTCGAACACTTTTGTAAGGTAATTTTTGTGTTGCAGTGATGGGATGGGTAATTAGAGCCTGCTCTAGTAAGCATTGTGTCATACTATTTTCAATGGTGTGAGAATGATACCTGGAGGTGTAATTGCCCTTATGTTTTTATGGATTCTTTTAAGATCAAACCTATCAATTATGAGACACAAAGACATTTAGACAATAAGAACAAGCGTATACATCAAGCAAAGTCAGGCAAAGGTAAATCTGAAATTGTTTCAACTTGCAAGAGGAAACTTTTAATGTTTATACTAATATATTACTTTAAAATAATTTTAAAAGGTCCATAAAATAATGGAGAAGGATCATGTGTTTTTCTGAGATTATTGTGCAAACTAAATTGTGTCTCTGAACCACTATATCAGTTTGTATTACTGCTAGACTTGATTTCTCATTGTATGTCTTGCAGAAAATTCACCTCCTGCCTTCATAAATGTAGAGTCTAGCTTTAATATTATACCATACTATACTATATAATACTACACAACTAAAGGTTTATGTAAATCAAGTTTTTTAATAAGAATGAATTTATATGAAACTCAGGATGAAGATATTTGGATGCAATAAGAACTTAATAAAGAAGAATTATACAATTGAAAATTTCTGTTTTCATAACATTAACAGATTTTTGAAAATACACAGAAAAGAAGAAAAAGCATTCCCCTCTACTTGATTTTTGCTAAAAAGCTGTTCAGTGTTGTGCATATTCTTTCCTTTCTTCCCTTCCTGCATTGAGTAATAAAGTTATCTTTACATAGTAAAAGATTTAGAAATATGAATAAAGTATCTTCTAGAGGTTTGAAGTGTTGAAATATAAATTCGCATTATTTCTTTAAAAAAAATATGAATGGTAGTGTGGTTTTGGCTTATTTCAGCTTAAATGCTCTTTTTTCTTGAACTTGAACGATTTACATTTTCAGTAAAAAAACTAAAACCCAAAAAAAAATAGGGTGATTTTTAAAAAAAAAATTATTTAGGTAGCCTGACTTCCTGGAAGAATTTACTTTAATAGTCACTGTATTAATTCTAAAAGGAATTTTATTTTTAACATTTGCTGTAGGTTTCTTATTCAGGAACCACATATAAATCTGCATCATAAAGTATGCTTGTTCATCCCAAAAAATTTTTGATAAAATTTAATCCATCTTGCTCATATTAAGCTGATGTAATTATTTTTTGTCATAAATACTTCTATTAAATTTACGAGTGGATGGGATTTAAAATTAAACTGTTCTTGGTACCATAGCTATGAATCTCACCTGGAATACAATATAGAGTAACTTTAGGAGATAACAGCTCCATGAATATTTGCCAGCAATTCTCCCCATCGGAGAATTTGTGCAAGACAGAAAAACACAACTCCATTTTTAACAGACTACAGGCAGGTTTGAGAAGGGATCCTGTGGTCGTTCAACCTAATTCTTCGTGGGGGCTGTTTTAGAAATAGGAGTCTGTAGAGAAGCCTCCATAAATATTGCAGTGACCCTTGAGGGTTCTCGGGAACCTGCAGTCTTGCACTATGACCAGACTGTAAGTCCAGTCCCCTGTTACACAGTACACACTTTAACCTGCTCTGCTCCACACAAAGAAGGGAGGTAGTTTAAATCATTACTTCCCTGGCATTTTAGGTGAAAATGAATGCCTGATGTCTTCTGTAGAATAAATACGATGTGAACACTGCTCTTGTGGCTGTTTTACCACTCTGAATCGATTTTTGATCTACACAAGAAACTTTACCAAAAGACTTATTTCCCATTGCAGAGAGACTCTCCTGAACAGATTTTAAGGGCAAAACTTCTGAAAGAGTGGTTTTAAATTTACATTTCAGCTTCACTTATACGTTCATTCAGCTGTGAATGATGGGAGGAAACTGCAAATATAACGGAATGTCTATTAGTGGTAAGGCACAGGTGCTAGGATTATTTGAATGGTGATAAATTTACATTGCAAATGCGATAAATCTGGTGCAGTTCTAATGCTACTGTAATGACTATCAGCTGCATGCATGAGGACAGATAAAAGCTGTTAAATGCATACTCTTAGTGCATGGAAAATGTATTCTCTCAGCAGTTTATGTACCACTTGATTTTCATTTATGAGGGCTTCTCTTCACACAGGAACTTCCATTTCTATAGAAATTTACTTTGCAATGTTTTATTTGTAAATTACACTATTTGGTTATTAAGGCTGAATACATACTCATTGCTTCTTGGTAATATGAACATGTATGGGAGTTGTGCCGGGTAGTTTTCCAGTTCAAGTTATTTTTTGTCAGCTCTTTCTTTTCTGGCAGTTTCCTCCACTGCAGCAAAGTCATTGCTGACAGAGCACCACTCAACAATTCCAGTGAAAATTGGAATCTGAGAAATGGCTGATATCTTTAGTACTAAATTCAACAGTGCATCTTCAGATAATTCTTTTGGTTTACCTTTCATGTGTGGTGTTTAGCAATTGAGAGAGAAAGCAGACAAATGATGCCCAGTATGCTTCAAAATCTGGCCCGTGTAGTCAGCAGCGAAAAGCTAAGGCAGATTTTGAATGTCTCATATAACATGAGGTTTCCTATATTGCTGACTAAAATGTTGGGTTCTTTAGTACATGTAGGATATTATTTTTGATATTTGCCATTAAACTACCTGCCCCAACTGTGCACAGAAGCAGCCATCTCTGCCCCACAGAAGGACATATTCTTAGCGTGTATATGCGCGTGTGGGCAGTAATAAAGCGAGAAGTTCACTGTTTTCTACTCTGCTTGCAATTATGGAAGCATCTCCCCGCCAGGGAGCCTGGACAGAGATGCAGCAAAGCTGTAAGGACTGGGCTGCAGTGGGGTCCCACTGCATCCTCACATTGCTGGGGGATGGTCCCCTCCCTCTCCTTTGTCCCTTTGTCTTCTGAGCTACATTTGGCCTCTCACGGGCAGCAGCTCACTTGCACACCCCAGGTGTTTGTCTATCTGGAAGTGTCTTGGACAATGGGAAGCAGGAAGCCTAGGAGAAAGGTCTGCTCTGGGAAGTGGATACTCACCCTATCTGCCTGGTTAAGAGTTTTGAGCCCGGACAGAACACTGGTTAATGTGCCTTGTATCCCTGACACATGTGCACACATTATTACCATCTGTAACCTTGCATCTCTTAACGTTTGCCCCAAAACATCTTATTCCTACATCTGGATACTATCAATCCTTATAAGTCTTGGACTACAACAAAAGTGTAGTTGCACAACCTCTCTGGCTCTGTGTACTGCCCCCTTCTGCCCCACTTCAGCCATAACCTCCCCTGGGGGATGTGGTGGTTGCATCCAACGTACTCTGGACTTTGGGAGATGCATGGCAACATAGCAGCCAAGGGCTGTCTGGAGATGTGACCCAGATGTCTTGCCAGTATGTCAATATGACTGTAAATCAATCATCTTGCTTCATAATTTGTAGCCAACATGAAGGTAGCTTGTGGCTTTTTTTTTTTTCCCCGAATTCACAACAATTGTGACTTCAGAGGTTTCCAGCTGCCCTGCTTACTTTTTTTTTTTTTTTTTTTTCCTATGGATTTTCTGTTTGCACTTATCAGTGCACAGAAACTAGGATTCAGGCAGCGTGGAAGGGACTCAGGTGGTTGACTGGTCCAGTGTTCTGCTTGTATCTGTGGTAACATCTAATTTGGATGTGTTGTATCTGTTTGCGTCTTGTAATACAGCTTTGTAGCTCAAAGCTGCTGTCCTTAAACCTCCTTCTCACTCCTCCTCCTCAAAATCCAGCTTGTGGAAGGACTATAGGGGAAGACGATAGAAATAACTCCTTTCTTCTGCAGGCTTGGCTTGCTTGGCATCATTAGGAAAATGAGAGGTTATGGCCTTTCCCCTTCATGGGAAATGAAAGAGATGTACAGACATGGTACTCAATGACAGAACTTACAGCGAAACACTGAATGTTATGGCAAAGCCTTTGCTTGATGGCTGCATTTTATCACTTCAAAGTAAATGAAATCAGTGGTTTGAAATGCTCATAAAGTAATGCATTTCCCACTGTAGGGAAAATGAAACAGCAAAAGGCAACTAGAGTTACCAACACTTTTATAGACTGGAAATACTGAAAGTAACTAATGTTTTGAGTATAGAAGTTATCCCTAATCCTAAATTTCTTTTTTACACTGAAATGGTAATTCAGTGTATTCACCCAGGCCACATTCCTATACAGATTAAAATGGCACTGAATGGTTATTCTAATGTTGTTCAATGTTTATTAAGTCTATTAAAAACTGATGTTATTTTTTGATAGCCTTATTTTAATAAGAACCCATTTGGCTTGGCCAAATTAATTTGAGTAAAGTAGACAGTAATATCTTAGTTGACATTATTGGAAGGATTTTACAGACTGGGTTAATTATAAATATGAGCCTATAGCTACTGTGTTTCCCCCCCCCCGCCATCTTTATCATGCTTTAAAATAACAGACATTATGGTACTCGAGAGCAATCTTACTATTTTCCACTCTCAGAGACTTCCCATGATATCCTTCACAATATGAGCCTCAAATTTCCTTTATAAATATTATATTATTAGGTCCAGAGTCTTTGTGACTCTAGTATTTCCCTAATAGTAAAAACTGTGTTGTGTGTGAGAACACTATTTGACAAAAAACTGTGCTTTTTATCTGAGAAAAATAAAATGGCACTATAAACTTAAAAATAAGATATTATAAAGAAGAGAATAACAAACTCGTATAACAGTGTGGATAATTGAAGCTTTATCATCATTAGAAAAAAATAATTAAAAGGCGATGTTTTTTAAAAACAAATAATATTTTGGGAAATACTAAAGAAGAGTAGTGAGAAGACTTCAGTCACTGAAAAGTTCCTGTGTGAAAGTAGCCGCTGCCTTCCGATCCGCTCATGGCAGGCACGAGCTTACAACCTACATCTATGCCAAAGGGTAGAAGTACTCACACATTTCTCCCTGGAGCAATTTACTCACGTGTGAACCCCGATTTCTACACTGAGCCCAATTTTAAACCAAAGAGTTCTGTCTGCACCGTGAACATAGTGATTTAAAGCCACTCTCTCAGTTGCTAAAAATCAGACTCCCGAAGTGATGCTGAGAAGGGGTGGGTTAAGCTCTTTCCCACTGAGATATCACAGGTTAATACAATGGACCTTTGGTCAGAGCTTGGTGAACACTGAGGATACTGAGCATTAGTCAGTGCAAAGAAAGTTAAGAGAGTATTTCTGCTATAGCTGTAAACCTAGTACTTGTGAACTAAAATTTCACAAGAAGGCAGATCAACTTAACTTAATGTTCCTGCATGGATCCAAATGGAATGAAGGAAATGTATTACAGACATCTAGGAGCATAATTGCATCAGATTAAAATATTCGTATTCTCTACTCCAATGACTATAAAGCTTTTCTTTAAACTTATGGAATTCTCTCTCTCTGGAAAAAATCCAATAGAATTATGCACATTTCAACACTTTTTTTCCTCAGTAAAGCCAGATATGTTTCTTGACACTTCTGTTAAAGTTTATTAAAAGAAGTCAAAAATATTTTAATTAGCTGTTCGAAGTTTTGCTCATTATTCAAAATTTGTCTAGGCTCATTGCATACTTTTTTAATCACATATTTACCTCAAATAGGGAGTCCAGATCATAATTCTCTAATTTCAAGCATAAAAATTTTTGTCTTAATGTGAATCTTTGTTTAAAATAGTATGTAATAAATCAAGGCAAACAATTACCTTTTTCATAAAAAGGTAGAATTAGAAGTGAATATATCACTAAAATAAGTATAGCAGCATTTTAAACAGAATGTATGGGGAAGAGTTGATTCTCCGAGTTTTATTTTACTTATTTTTAGTTTTAGTATGTCTCTTCAATGCAAGTTCATAAGCAATGCCTTGAACAAGGACCAGAGTTCAGGACCACTTAATCTTCCAAAGGTACAGAGAGTACAGAGGCATAGATTCCATCTTTCTTATTCTTTTCTTTGACTGTTAAATTCATGCTAAGCAAGGACATTGCTTTGACAGGAGGGACAGATTGGTTCTCTCTTCAAGCATAGTCTACTCTGGTAGAGTGGGAGCAGGTGGTGAGACAGAGTGATTTCTAGAACCACTTTCAGTTTTTACTGATTGTGGCAAAGAAACCACGAAGATCACTCTTGAAATTCTGTGTAGACCAGTGATCTGGTGCTAAAAAAAAAAAATAAAAAATTAAAGTACAATTCAGAACCTGAGATCTCATATCAGCAATCTTCTGGTTTGAATAACTATGTGGCTTCCCTTTAGAAACAAAAAGGCTTTGCATCAGCTTCTCATTTAATTTGTTGGTAGCTTTACTTATGTCTGTGAGTAGAAATTATTTTCCTTTTTAAAATGAAAGCTCAGATTCTTAAACCCAAGATGCACTCAAATCAAAATCAAAGCTCTCAAATCACCCCCTGAACCTGGCCAAGTGTGACACTAATTTTTAAATATGAAAACTTCAAAGAAGAATTAATGAAAACCTCTATTTGCATATAAATACCATCTGTCACTTAAAATTCACAGTACAATAGTTTAGGTAGGATGTCATTAGTTCTCCAGGAAGCACTGAACAGTAGGGAAAGGGGAGTTGAGAAAATAGGTTGTAATGAAAAGTTTTTGGGAGCATGTTTTAACTCACCTCAGCTGCATTAATATCTGCACCTGTAGTAGATTTGTCCTTATTTATTTACAATTGAGAATACCAAATTGTATAAAAAGTGATTGATTTTCTTTTAACCTGAAAACCGTCTGGAGTGAGAACTGCTCTTTCTGTTATGACTGCATAGCTAGTTCAGTCAGTGTCTGGGATCCCTAGGTATTTTACTGCAGTAAAAGCAAATAATCATTTTAAATAATCATTATTACGATTTCTTGTAAAAGCTTTTTAGGAAAAAAATGGCTCTGTAGGTAGTTAAAATCTTGTAATGGTCTGAAAAAGGGATTAAGAAATGCAAAAATAATAGATGGTACAAAAATAGAGGATGGAAGTATTTATGGCATTACCATCCATATTGGGAGAACAAACATGAGCTGTTAATCTATGTTACTTAAAAGACAATTTCACATAACATAAACTAAAATAAACATATAGCTCTAGCTGGCATTAGGTATGGCTCAATGGAAACATCTGTACAGTGTTTAGCAATGTGTATGAAAATGCCATCACATCTAGAGAAGGAGAATACAATGAAGAATATAATTCTTGTAGAAGTTGGAATCATGTAAACTAAAATCTAGATGAAGTGAAATACTTTGAAATTTTGTTTAGGTCAGAGGAAAGAATGCTTGAGAAAGGAGATAGGAACAAGAATTAGTAGCTGTTGTAGAAAAGGAGTTCACGTGAATACAGATATTCACTCCCTTTGTGTAGGAGATAAAAAAATGTATAATATATAAAAAACTATTTAAAAATAAATCATTTCATAGATTATATAACCAACCAAAGGAACTTGGTGTTCTAACGTCTATCAGTAGGAAAAAAGGCTTAGTAGAGCCAGAATTGACAAAAGGCTTTCGCAGAGATTGACAAAAGGCTTTTCACAACTGGTACTCAAAATACTGGTGAAAATAGTTGAGAGAATAGAAATGTTTTTGCTTTTGGATACCAAGGAACACTAGGTAATGTGTTTAAGAAGTTCCCTTATGCACAGTTTGTCCCACCCTGCATTCTTGTGTGGTTTACGATAAGCTGGAAAGCACGGAAAACATGGAAAACCTGGTTGCTGGTGGAGAGGGGCTGCTTCATCTTGTGTCAGCTACAATCCTTTTCTGACGATACAACCTCTAGAATTTTTTCAGGTTTAAGAATATCTGGGGTTCTCAATCTTCTTTTAAGTGTCAGAGTTGGGGGATAGTGGGGAAAATTTACTTCTTTCACTAACAGTTTTTTCACCATTTTAGTAGTGGAAAAATGAAGACGGAGGGAAAAGAAGGGAGTTGATATTAAAAGGAGAAGTAGAAAGTAATAATTTACCAGCCTTTTGCTTATAGAGTAGATGAAAAAAAAAATTCAGAAACCTATAGCTAAAAAAAATCAGAGCTGTCTCTTAAACATCTCTTATTGTAGGTCTAGCTGATCACAGTGTCTCAATGTTACGTTTATGCCATTCTGCAAGTGCAGTTATCAATTCACAGTTCTGTTCAGGTATATTCAAAAAATGACAGGGCTGGAAGAGATCAGAAGGTTGTCTTGGACATCTCCTTTGTGGCAGGACATGTCTATCCCCTCTCTCTACCACAGATGGTTGGTGCATACGCAAGAGATAACTCAGGAGGGTCACAGGCCCAGCATGAGGTATCTCTGGCCCCAAAAGGGCTCCAGCTCCCAGCTAAGAATCAACATCTTAGTCTGGAAAGCAAATGGGGGAAGAGATGAAGGAAATATTCTTGACCAAAAGACATGGTTCTTACATCTATAAAAGCCCACACAAATTATCAGAGAGCAGAAGTCTCCTACACACTCCTTGGGAACGTGTGAGGGGATTTGTCCTCTTAAGCCTAGATGTGGGCTTTTGAGGTTACTTTTCTGGGAATTGAGAGAAAGAAAGTCAATGCCTACTCCTTTAAGAACTGGTGTTAAGAAACATTGACTTCCAAGTTTTACTATTTCTTAGCTAGCTGTAATTTTAACAGTACCTTTAATTCCATGTGTATATACTAGTATTCTCTTTTGTCTTATTTCTGTGTAGCAAGAGTCTGTTTTAAGTCTTAGGTCTGTTCGTTTTGTGTCTCTTAATAAATAATCCATTTTATAATAGAATGGAGCCATTATTAAAGAATTTGCAAAAAAGGGTGGATTTTTGGGGCGCTGGCCACTTCAATACAGCTACTGTACGCTGCCAGAAGCCTGGGCAAAGGAAAGGTGCCAATTTAAACCTACATTACCCATTCATAATATCCCTACCTCAATATAGTATCAAAGCTATCTAAATCATACCTGGCAGGTGTTTGTAAACACTGCCAGTGAGAGATTTTACAGTCTTTACTGGTAACCTGGTGCTTCAGTCTCTTTATTATTTAGGGAATTACATCATAAAGTCTAACCTAAATATATTGCGAATCTATTACATTTTAGCTGGCTGTTAATTACCCTTACTCTAAAGAACTTATCTTGGAATGCACACCACAGTTCAGACTGACTCTTAAAAAAGAGAAAACAAAAAAAAAAAAGACAACCTGAAGCAAGGCTTATTCCTTGAAAATATAAGATTGTGAGTATGAACAGAGCAAAAAGCTATTTATTGTTGTCTTACTCTGAATGCTCTTCTGAGGAATGTCAGGTTTGCCCATTCCACTCCAAAAACTATTAACTCTGTAACAAACATTAATGATTTTGAAATCACAGTGATGACCTGTTTAACTGCATATGGATAAGACAGAAACCAGCAACCAGTGTACTCTACAACCCTCTCAGCACTTTTCTGTGTGTGAAGTACTAGCTGGCTCTATAAATCTACATTGCATTCCTCAATGTCCCCTACCTACTTTTTAGAGCGTATTTTCTGAATGAAGTTCCATAGAACACTGAAAATTTTAAAAGGCGAGAATAAAATAAATTGAAAAATGCGTATAAAGATGATTATTAGAATAAATATTGTTAGAGGTAGTAATATTTTTGTATTTAATTCAGTTGAAATCTAGGGGTTTTACACAATACCATTACCACTGCAAAATTCAGGGAGTTTGTCCCAGGTCCCATGTTTGAATTTATGAATATAGAGTAGATTTTGTGTTTGATGGTAATGTGAAGTATAGAAGAGCTACATGGAACGGGGAGTGAAATGTGCAAATCAAGTTACCTAAAAATTAGTGAATTTCATTAAATAGGGACAAGCTTGTTTATAGTCGAGTTGGACAAAATCCCTCACTTCAGTAACCTGGGTTGCAAATTCAGTAGAGAAATGTGACCATGTCACTATTACTGTGTCAACTGTTACAGAGGGGTGATTTCAGCTGAAGGAGATAATGGGCTTTTGAGAGAATTTTGAAGCAGATCGTCCTCCAGAGAGCACTGAGAATCACAAATTTTTCTATTAATTCTTCTCTATATAAATATTTTTAACATGGGTTTGCTTTCCAGAGTCTTGGTGAGAGGCTCAAACAAAACATGACTTTTTTATAAGATACCTGCTGAAATGATGAAAGAAAATAAATTCTGCTTCTGCTCTACATAGTCATCCTTGCTCATGATTTAATCTGATGATTTAATTTAGCTTGACTTGAAGCCTGTTACAAAAAGGACATAAATTCTAATTCTAGTATGTTAAGCATCTTACCTGCCTGAAAGATAAAATTATCATGATAGCAACTGCCTCTTCAGAGATGTACACCCCAAGTCCTTCCAGAATGGGTCCCAGCTGCAGCTAGATCCTAGATGCTACAATTATAAGAGTGGTGGTAGGTTTTAAAATAAAACACATTTAAGGTATTTTATGGATGTTGTGCTTTCCAGCAATGACAACTTTAAGACAAAAAAATTTTCTGGTTTCAGGTATGGGAGAAAGGAGTTCAAATTCAAACAGTGTGGAAAACTGTGCACTCCAGATTCCTAAGCTGCAGAAAATTTTATTCCTAATGCAGTTTCACTGAAGAGAAAAAGAAACCCGAACATCAGCACTTCCAAGTGTTTGCAAGAAAGAGTTTGACTGGGAAGTGATGACAAATCGTGTTTGTATAGCCAGTGCAGTGTTTGTTGCACAGTCAGATGTTGTGCTCCAAGATCAACCATTTCGAGTATGCATGTTTGATACTGCCCACCCCCAATGATACCAGAATCTGTACTGAAAAACAGAAAATGCATTGGGCAGCTGTGTGTTTTCCAGCTGGGGTGTGAATCATACTTTCAGGACCCTTGTTTCTACACAGTTTAAAACCAAGCTGTAACAAAGAAAGTCAGAAACCATAATATGAGCCTTTAGCTCCTAGATCTCATGAATTTCAGGTTCTGGGCAGATTCTTGCATCAATATGAAGATTACCAGCATTTAGCTGTAGATGGGTCATTTATCACCTGCTTCAGTCTCTGCTTTCATATTCATGAATCAGAATGTGCAGTGTTCCTAGCTGAACTTCTGTACTTCTGTACATCACAGCAATTAACATCCCCGACATTGTATCTCAAGATAAGATGTTCATCTCAGAAGACTGGTAGGATGTAAAATGCAATCTGTCATATTTAAGTCAGCTCTTTAAGAGTAACCCATCCTAATAAGGACAAAGTAAGTCCATTTCTTTCCAGTCCCTAACCTCATGTCTTTGTAATTTGCATCATAATTGGCATGTTATCAACAATATCACCTGAGTATCTCTGGACTTCATAGGCTTTTGGAGAGCTAATTAGCTAGGGAAAACGACCTCAAGTCAGCTTGGAAGAAAGGGATGCAGCTGCAGTATGCATACATTTTTGATGTGCAGCACGTTCTTTTTTTAGTTAGGACTTATATGTGAGGCATTTGTGGATTGACAGTGAAGAGAAGGGCCTCTGGAAGTCCGTAAGTTTCTCCTGAGCATAGCCTAGCACAGTGTTCACACTTTATGCCAAAACTTGTGCTGTCGGTTGCATGGGATTTCTATTTTTCACTTGTTGTTTGCGTTTGTCCTTTGCTTGCTCAAAACGAGCAAGTAAGATACCTGATGACACTCTATGCATGATATCATAAATGTCAAACACCAGTTTTTCTGTGCCTTACCTATCAAAAGGTTCCCAGCTGGAAACCCTTTCATGGTTGATCCCATCAGTAGACAGTTCTTTTGCTAACAATATTTAGTTGCACCTTTAGTTCCAGTGAGCATCAACTGCGGAGTCAAGGAGGCTTCAAAAAACACCAGCTGTCCTCTATACTGTTGTGGTGAGGACTAAGTACTTAGAGCAGCGGGGACTTCTGAAAAGCATGCTCTGAAGTAAGCATGGCTGGAAATTCTATCCTGACTGCAACTTAAGTGCTTTGCAGTGACATGAAAAAGTGATTGTCAGTGGAAAGTTTCCAAATGAGATTAAAAAAAAATGCTCAGGTAGCCATCCAGTATTTTTCTATGGTTTGATTTTATTTCCTTTAAGTTGTTGACAGAAGTTAGTGACTCCAGCTGCTCCTGGGCCTTCCTAAGTTCTACCTTTCACCAGCATGAAGAAAGCTAAAGGCTGTGAAGCTAAAAATTGATGCATGGTCTTGCAACAGTATCATAAAAGTATAAACAGACTTGGGGCAATATTTGTTTTCAATAGCTTCATCTATGTGTTCATTTTCCCTTTATGTGGAATCACTGTTCACTTTAAAATCAGCATCATGAAGCTGAGTTGAAGTAAGCAGTGCCAATGCTGTGTGCATCCTAAACAAAAACATTTCAGTGACTCTGGTTTTAGCATTTTTCTCACTTCTTTCATGCTATCTTCTTGCCATCAACACCAAAGAGAGGCTCAGAAGGAATTTTACATTTTGACAAGCAATCTAAGCTATTACCCAGCCTGAAAAGTGAATGGGCGTGGGAAACTTATTTTCCCTTTAAGTAAGTGTGAATGTCAGAAATGCTCTTGGTATGTGACAAATGGCAGTCAGTCAAAGTAGTGGCTGAAATTGCTAAAAGTAGTCATAAATTGGAGAGTAGAGCTGGATTTATTTCATTTGTGAATATAATGCTAAGCTGTCATTGTCTTTAGAAGATAAAAGCTAGCCTGAGGATGGGCTGGTAATATCTTCTATATGAACTGTTTCCATAAATGTCTATTTCTTTTGCTGACTCTTTATTTTACTGAGAAACCTACTGAAAGTAAACTAATTCTTAAAATGTTAGGAAAAACCACAGAAAAATTAAGGGGAAAAATAGAAAATATGACAATGCTGTTTATTGGCTCAAATACATGGACTGACCTTAAAATTCCCTATCAAGTGTCCAAGGAAATCTACCTGTTTTTACCCCCTCTTTCACTAGCAACAATGACTAAACTTTGTGCTAATCCTGTAGCACATTTCCTTGAAATTTTTTTCCCTCTTTGTGAAAGAGTATAGGTCATCCTTTTATAAAATCTATTTGTGTGATAAGGGGAAAATGAAAGCATTATTTTTACTTCATTCTTCATGCTTGTAATATGGCATGGGGAGCTATTTTCTTTTTCTAGGCAACATTCCCCTTTCACAAGTGGTGGTCTGAGGATAATGATCATATTCTTCATTTTTTTTTTTCTTTATTTTAAAAATCAAGGTGGGAATTTAAAAATAATACTGAAGGGCAAAATGTAATGTATCCATTCTGATGTGTTTCCGTAGTAGACAAACTACAGGTAGAAATTATGCTTCTGCTAAAAATGTAGCTATTTTTTCCTTGGAATATTAAGTAGTTAATGACTGCATTTTTCTTCTTATTTGGAGAATAGGTTCATAGAAGCTGGTTTCAGACTAGCTGGTTAATGCAGGATAGAAGACTTAGAGGATCCAATTCCAATTAAACAAGGTGAAGTGATTTTTATACAATGTTTTCAACCAGAGAGCTATAAGACAGCATCATATATAGCTCTGGGGCTATGAAACCTTCCTCATTCATGTTTATTAGATGCATCTGGCACTTCCTTATAATTTATATGCAGTAAATTTCTATAATAAATACTAAATATACATACCACATATTTACTATCCTGCTATTATGTCTTTTTGATAATTTAGTAGTGGATATACTTTGCATTTCAAATATTTTCTTATCCTGACTTTGTAGAACTATGAGTGGAACTGTGTCTTAGGATGATTACTAATTGCTTAGGAAAACATTCCTCTTGGTATTCATGAAATCAGAAAGAGACTTTTGGTTTTGCTATGCATGTAAGAAGCTGCATAATGATGTGGTATAAAAAAAATAAGAAAAACAAAATAATAAAGAGTAATTTTTGAAAAAATATCTTGGAACTGAGTGGAGATTTAAACTTTAGTACTAGAGGAACCTATAATAGAGTATTTGCCAGTTACTAGTGTAGCTTACTATACCACAGGCTTCCTGCATGGCCTTGTTTGAGATGCCTATTGCGGGAGCTTGCTGGATTTATGTATTGTGTATTCTGTTTACCTATTGGAGAGACTGACACTGCCTCTGCTCACTTCCTACCCAGCTGTAAAGAGATGGATCCTCACATTCAGGCACAGGTTTCTCATAGAAGTTGCCTCTCTGAAACTCCTTCCTGTGTTTCTGCAGAAATGTTTTTGATAATCTACGGTTTACTCCACTGTTGAGAAATGTGTCTCAGTTTGATAGTTTCTTTGATTCAGCTGAAAGGACTTTTACATTTGCCATTGCCACTGTCAGCTGAACCTTCACACAACAAACATGCCATCAGTGCACATCAGGAGAGAGTGTGGTCAAACAAATGTGTCATCTGTTTCTCCCGTGAGGATGGCTCACTAGCAAAGAAGTAGAAATCCAGGGTGGTACTGCCTGGTGTGGCCAAGCAGAAGAAACTGGCGAAATAAAGAAAGAAGTGGTTCCTGCATACGGACATCTTCAGCTTCTTCTGGGTGCACAAGGGGGAAGGCTTCTGCTTCTTCCCAGACATGCTTTTAACAGTATTGGAATTGCTCCCTCACGATGCCAACAAAGTCGATAGCACCGTAGACAAAATTAGTCTGCTGCTGGAAAATGAGAAAGGGAAGGAAGAAATAGTATTGGTTTGACCACTGCTAAAAACTAGCTAGATCTCCTTTCTGTTTCAACAACTGAAAAATCAGTGCTAATGATGGCAGCAAGTTTAATTTCTGAATGTTTTTCTCTTATGTTTTGTCTCTGAAATATCTGGTTAAGACTAGCGGGTGAAATCTGCTTGCTGTTGTATGAGCTCCATCAGTCTTATTAATTCATCATCTTTTTATTTTTGTTCTGTGTGCCTCAATAACTCTGGCAGTAGTAAGAAATTATTATAGAGAAGCTTAGTGTAGGTAATACTGTTGTCATCCTGATCTCCAGTGAACCAGCCTTCATGTCACATTGGTCTCTCTCTTCCTCTGAAATAGCTATTCAAGAAGTTGATACTGATGATGTTCAGGTTAAGCACAGTTATATATCAGGAGTTCAGTCTTTGCTAGAATGAGCAGGAACTTAATTTGAAAACAAATGGAACAAGGGGACACAGAGAAGCTGTTAAAAGATGACAGAATAACTGAAATGTGTCTGAAACACGTCTAGGGAAGTGGAATAGAGGAGAAAAATCAATCATAAATTTACTGGATGCAGGCACTGATTACACAAAGGAAGATCTTGGAAAACAAAATATCAGATTGAATTCTGAGATCCACACTTTCCAGAGTGTAGAGAGCTACTGACTGGCGTTGTTATCAGGTTATTTTTCATGACCTTTTTTGGTACCAAAATGTTACTCAATGTTACTCAAGTACTCAATGTACTTGAGTTATTAAAAAGAGGTTTTACAAAGACATTCCCAACAGCATTTGGTTGTAGTATTGAGGCAGCTCTCCTATCGTGCAGACACAGCTGGGGGCTCACTGACAGCAAATGGAGTGTGAGATCATAAATACTGCCCTGCAGCACCAAGAGAACAAGGATTTTGCAACATGGTAGATTACACGGGAGGGTAATATTGGATATTAGGAAAAACGTATTCATTGAAAGGCAGTCAGATGCTGGAAATAGCTGCCCAGCTAAACGGTGGAATCATCATCTCTGGCAGTGTTCATAAAAATATGTAGCTGTGGTACTAGAGGACATGGTTTAATGGTGAACACAGTGATGATGGTTTAATGGTTGGACTCACTAATCTTAGAGGTGTTTCCCAACCTTCATGATTCTATGATTATTTTTGGCCCTTCCAATTAACACTTCTGCCATTGATTCTGTTCCTATCGTGAAGGAAGTTTGGGTTCAATTCTCCAGTCTCTTAAAAGGTTGGAGCCTTTAAAAATCGATTTATTTCTCATCAAAAATTATAAAACTGCTTTGTTATCAGCATGCTCACTATATTAGGAATGACTTGTTTTAATATCAACTTAGCAGTAACTACCACTTGTTAAATATTATATATTTTGAAATTGTTTAATCATATGAGATTGGGGGGGTGTTGATCGTTTTGTGGTGGTGAAATTTTTATTTGTGTTTTGGTTTTTTGGGTTTTGTTTGTTTGTTTTGTTTTGTTTTTAAGCAAACCGTTCTCCCCTTGCACCCCCTCTATACAAACAAGGCAAACTTCAGCACACTGGTGCATATCCACTAGAATTAAAACATCATGAATTACTCTGCTGTTTTGCTCTTAGTGGATACTGATGATCAAATTTGTAAGAATGAAAGCAAACTGAAAATAATCCATAGGCATTGAGATGAATGGGGATTTTTGCCTTGTAGTACTTAAATACAGAATTTTGTAATTTTCTTGTCAAAATTAATCTTTTCTGATTTTTAATGCTGAGATTTTTACGTAAAAATGCATTCATATTTCTGACTGGTCTGTATGGAGAACTCTCTGGAACCTGGTGTATATCTCAATAAGGTGAGAAACATATCAAAATAATCAAAAAGTTGTGTGTTTGCCAGTGGAAGAGCATTAAGACCCTGGATGTGCATAGAAGCATTGTTTAATATTGCTTATGGGACGAGAGATGAACACTTGCACTTTGAGACAAGCCTTTTGTCTCAACTGCACCTAAGATGTAGCATAATATAATGTGATACATTCTGGTCCACCAAATAATTCATAATTGAGAGTCATCCCGAAATACTTGCGCTGCCTCACAGGCAAATCTGTTGGAAATCTAGTGTACCCTAATGGCAAGGCATGTGTATTTTTTTTATTACATACCTTGACATGTAGAGTGTTCAAACATCTTATTATATCTTACATTTGGTAGACCTCAAGACACCTTTTCCTTTTCCTCTGAATTTCTCATATTTAAATTTCCTTATTTCTCATGTTCAGGGAAGCACCATCGTTGTTTTAGAATAGTTATTTTTATGTAGTTAACCAGACAATAGAAATATCTTCTTGAGGTGACTTTGAAGTCGTCAAGACCCATTGCAGGATCAGGAAGGAATTGTTTTCGTATCGAAAACACCGACCAGAAGATCTACCTAAAAATGCAGCAGAAGAATATGTTTATTTGTCCATTTAGACTTCTAGAATAATTTTGGAGTGCAGTTGTGTCCTGGGTTGCAGTATATTCTATTACCATCTTCATGAGCTGTGAAACCAGGTGGGGCAGTGCTTCTTTGCCTCCTCCCTCCGGGCTCGGTTCTGTTAATGGGAGCATTTGTGCCGTGCCAAAGGACTCATAGATAACAGACTCCAAACCANAAGTTGAAACTGTTGTGTCATTCTATCTTTGTCTTTTATAATCATCTCTTTCATCTTAATTGTTTTCTAAGAAGCCTCTATTTTAAATCTTCAAAATGGATTATCTCCCCTTCAGTGTTCTTCATTTAATATTCTTGTCACAGGTGAGTCTTATTATTGCTCATAGGCATTCCAAATATTGCAATTTTTGATCTGTTATTTCTGCTCCCAAATGGCTTTAGTTCTGCCTTTTCTTGTAGCATTTTCCCTGGCAATGAGATACTGAAAATTTCTTCAAAACAGCAGTTTGTGAAATACTCACTGGAGAATCTCATCAAGTCCACAATTTGAAGTTCTACATAGTGAATTTGTCTTTATATTTTATTGAATATTCATACTTCGGTGTCCAGAGGTTTTGCTTTTGTCTAGCTGAATTCAGGATTACAAAGGTAATCTGTTCATTGCTATTCTGACCTCGATTTCATTGCCAATTGCATCCATTTAGTTATTTTTCTTTCCAAAGCACCCGAAGTACTGAATTTCTTTGGATTTTTTCCTCATTGCTGATCTTTTTTGTTCATCAGTGAACACCGGTGTTCACTGTTTATGGGGTGGATTTTGGATGGGGATAGGGAGGGTTGATTTTGAGTGTTTTGGTTTGGGGTGTTTTTGTTGATTGTTTTCACCGGTCCAGCATACCTGGTATAAAACGTCTCTGCTGGTCCTTGAAATTGCCTTAAATATATATACAAATTTAACTTCCTAATGATTTATATAATCACAGTTGCGTTAACATTGTCACCTTCCCTAATAGTCCAGGAATTTATTTAAATTTATTTAATAAATTCTATTAGACACTTTGTGAAAGTCCATGAAGTCTATGTAGAAATAAATGACATTCATTCATTTTTGTTGAGAAAATGAGGTAGATAATTGATCTTTATATTTCCTATCTGAATCTTGTCTGTTGAAAAATTGTATCTGGTAATTTCTTTAACTGAAGGTGTAGTCTAATATAATATATTTTAATACTATAGTTGATTTGCAATCCATGATACGTCTTTCCAGATATTGTTAAGAACTCTCCTCTCTGACAGCTTTATTGTCTGTTTATATCTATCTTTCTAGGAATGCATTAATAGATACCTGCCTAAAGCCATATGCAAATAACATCTACATACGTGAAAGCTTTGGGTAGCCATGAGCAGATAAAAAGCCATTGACTACTGTGAACAAATGGTAGCTCCTGTCTTCTGCAATAACCTGCATTTAATTCCAAAGTGCCAACTTTCAGTGCCCCTGGCACATACGGCAGACCAAATTCTACCATCTTCATTGGGTCCAAAATGCTAATGATTTCCATGGAATGTAGAAAATGGTGGTGAGAGGCTCAAGATCCAATTCAGGTTCTAATCTTTGTTTGGGAAAGGATGTTTTACTTTATGCAGGATAACCAGAGATTGCCCAACTAGTGCATTAAATAACTTGTGGAAGTGGAAAGAATAAACCTGTATCAGCTGCTGCTGTGCAGTCCAAAGTACTTGATAAGCACTCTGCTATCTTCTTAAAGATTGGTCCTCTGGGTATTTTCAGTGTCTAAAGGATAACCAACGATTTTGGTGAAGATATGACAATTCAGAAAAGTTTATATTATCCCAGTAGAGACATCAGGTGGTTGACAGACATTAGAATGATGTGACAGAAATTTCTTCTCTCAAAAGTTAATGTATTTCTATCTAGCAAACCACAGTCTGCAAAAGACAAACTTTGTTCTGTCAAATTAAAATGCTATAATTGAAAGGAACCTTTCCAGTATGTTTTTTTGTACTCCATCACATGTACTCCATCAAATGCTGCTTTTCTGCAAAGTTGGATGCATCCAAAAGGAGAATTGATTAAGCCTCTCAAGTAAATTACTTTCAGCTGAGTTGCTTATGTGAGAAGAATTCTTGCCCTGACCTCAAAGCATACTCATCTAAAAATGTGAATCCTGTGCAAGACATTAAAAAATCCTGTAGGACAAATGAATCCTGTATTATTTCAAATGTATTCTTCAGCTACGCTTTTAGGAAGCACTTAGAGCTCAGTGTCTGCATTATCATTTATATTTCATTGTCACCTAAAGGCCTCAAGTGAAGCCAGGCCGGGAAGCATTTGGGAAATAAAAATACAGTATACTATGCTATTCTAGTCCCAAACATCTGTCACTGCTAAGATGAAAGAAATAGAAAGGGGAACAGTGGCACACTGATGTGTGAAGGATGGTTTGCAGCTGATCCCTGCCAGCAGAGTAGAGATTCCCTGAATTGCAGCACTGTGCCTTCTTCGCTTCTTCGCTCGGACATGTTCGTGCTAGTGCATCCCAGTCATAGAAGAAACAGAGTTTGTGCAAAGTTGAACAGAGTTGCCACTGTTCAAACTACCCCTATTTCCCCAGTGTTTTTCTTAATTTTATACTACTGGGAAATGTTACATAATGATTACAGGTGGATCAACTAAATAATTGCAATCCATAATTAGTTCTCTATTCTGTCATTCAAGATACAGCATTATGGACATTTTTTGCGGCTCCTTTCTTGAGTAAAGCTTGAGCACATTTTTGCAAGTATGCTGTATTGTGTTTAACTAGTAAGTACATTAACATCTTTTAGATATTTTAATTATAAATAGATATTTCTTCGTTAACCTCATACCCACAAATCTGAAGTCTGCTTCATCTGAAATGATTAAAATCTGGAATGATAACTGGTGCAGAGTGTATGTAAAAACCTGGTGATGTGGTAACCTCATAAGGTTCCTGTCTGTGTCACTTGTGTAATTAGAAAAAAAAATACTTATGTTTGTCTCATTTTGATTCTCTTGGACCCATTGCGAAAAAGGAATAAAACCTCTCTTGTGCTCCAGTATCTCACATTTGTTTTGTGGGTGTTTTGCTTTATGTCATGCATCATGTTTCTAATAAAGTGTTTCCCTAAGCAAGTCAGAGAAGAATCTTCATCTTGTGCATGATGAGAAAAAAGAGGGTGAAATTGGATGCTGTGAAATCCAAATTCTCCTTGAGACTGTCAGGAGTGCAAGCAGTCCTACTCATGCCAATTAGGTAAGTGGGGGAAATCATGTGGAAAATGCTATTGATATTAGCTACCTGCTTTCTGAGAACATTTTTGGACTTGTTGAAGTTGTAGCAGAAGTTAGCGACAATTATTCCTAATACATGACAATATTGGAAATGTCAAACTAAATAGCAATGTTACTTATGTTAAACAATGATAATTGTTTTTGTTTCCTTGCCCCTCCCAATATGATAATCCCTTCTTTAGCGGTTTTTTGGCTTTCTTGTCACTTCTTTCTAGCCTTCCTTTGAAGAAATAATAGTGTTGCACCATTTCAGAATGAAACCCGCTATTTCTTAGACTCAATCAAAACTATTTTCTGAAAGAAATTTTGAAGATAAAATAGAAAATTGAAATGTGCCTGACTTGCTCAGGTCATTGGAATTCCTGTTTATCAAAGCTGCCTCTCTGTGGTCTGAAACAACAGGGAGTTAGAACCGCGCAGTTGTTTTAAACCATGCTGCACATGATGGAGCAGTTTTGCTTGCACATCAATTTCAAGTACAGAAGATTTTTTGTTATCACTTAGAAAATTTTAAAAAGTAAATGAAGAAAAGATTACCTTTGTTTCTCATCTGAATGTATAGAAATTGAGTAGTACTGCTCATTAAAAACACACTATGAATAATTGATGGAATATGCTAATTCAGGTGTTGTGCAACATTATTTTAGCCTGGTTAGGTGGTTTTCCTTTAAAAAGTGTTGCTGAGGACTTAGTTTTATTCTAATTTCTGCATAATCTCTTAGCTATATTTTCACATGTGAGTTTACATTGGGTAGTTGATACTGAGAAACTAGAAAACAATTATTTTTAAATGTCAAAGGCAATGCTTCTTCATATAACCTCATCTATCTGAAACTAAATGTGCTGAGGGAAGGGGGAAAATGTGTGTGATAAATTTATTTTGTCTTGGTTTCTTTTTTTTTTTTTTTAATTAAATTCTTGAGATCTCAAATAGTTTGGGTTGGAAGGGACGTTAAAAATCACTTAGTTCCAGCTCCCTTGCCATGGGCAAGGACACCTTCTCCTAGACCAGGTTGCTCAGAGCTCCATCCAACCTGGCCTTGAACACTTTCAGGAATGTGGCAGCCACAACTTCTCTGGGCAACCTGTTCCAGTTCCTCACCACCTTCAGAGTAAAGAATTTCTTCCCAATACCTAATCAAAACCTACCTTCTTTCAGTTTAAAGCCATTACCCCTTGTCCTATTACTACATAACATCATAAAACAAATACTAGGGTTGTCTTGCTGTGCTTCTTAGTATGAGTAACTTGGTTGGTAATTTGTTGTTTTAAAGATTTGGAGTACTCTGGAGTGCACTGCAGATGCATGAGTAGATTGCTCAATTTTATGTCTAAATCTCCAAGTATGCTGGAGGATACGTAAAATAACTCTTGGGCACACCAATTCATTAGTGACGTGATGAGCACCATTCACTGAGTTATACAGTGAGGCAGAAATGCATCACTTCTTGTCTCTGCAAATGGTAGTGCAGGTGGCAGTCGCCACATCCCTGACCTGAGTGGAGGTTAGGAGGGTGAAGCCTCTCCTATGCTGCGTGGCAAGTTATGTGTGCAGGGACAGTGAGTGATGTGCATGAGAGGAGGAGGGAAAGGAGCTGCTCTCGCTATAGCCAGTCTAATATATACAAGGTCTCGATGTACACTGAAGATCTGGATGAAATGCCACCATTTGAAGGAGGGAAATTAGGTGCTGTGGCATTTGATGTAACTACTCTTGCAGTCTTAAGGAGAAAAAGCACTTATATGTGAACCTTACCCCATTGTAAATGCGATAAGAGTCAAGTGTAAATATTAGAGACAGCATGAGAAATCTTTTGGTTTTATATCAGGGTGAAAAGGTCTAAAAGGACAGTGATCAAAAAAAATTACCACGGCCCTTTTTTTGATTAGAAGTTGAGTTTTAAACTAGTCAAAATACTTTTTTTTTTAATGTAGCAGCATATGACACATCACAGGAACTAAATTTGAGTGTGTAATCTGAATCACAAAATGAGAGTCATGAAAGCTATGTATTTCCCACAAAGGCTGATATTTCCTGATGGTGAAAGATTTAAAATTGTTATGTCATGGTTCTTGTTTTCTTCAAAATCATACTTGGTTTCCAAAACAGCCTGTTCAAACTCCTATGCAGGAATGGGCAGCCTGTTGGTCATGATGTGCTTGTATCTCACAAGCAGTCTGGAGGTGCTACATCCTGCAAGTTGCCGTAGAGCTACCCAGCCTCTGTGGCTGGGGCTGGTAAAATCCATTACAGATGTCCTCACTGGATTTTGCAGGGATGCAGCTCTACAGGAAACCTACCCATGTGCCACTATGAGGTTGGTATCAATATCATCCGTAGCTGTGAACTCATCCACATCTCCTTGCCAATAAGCTCTTTGGAATATGTTAGCAGGTCTTGTAGCCCATGGGTCGTAGAGACCAGGGCCAGGAATGATGGCTGGAGCTCGTTTATGTCTGAAATATTCCCCAATGCTTATTTCAATTTTCTTCTGAGTCAGCTTGTGCCTGAATGTACATGTGTGAGCTAAGGGGAACATACACATATATGTATGTGCCAGTTGAGCTGAAACTTCATGAGACACCACTGGAAGGTGCTAATAAAAATGCTGTTTTTGAACTATATGATCCCAAAATCTTTTGAGGAAGTTCTTTATGACTAAGATGTGTACATCTGTATATTCTATTTCTATTGCCGTTTTCATTTTTTCTGAATATTTTTCATTTAGAGCATTTTAAAAAATCCTTGGAGCATAGCACAAACTGTTTTTACTGTACAATATAGCTTCATAGTCTATTTAACACAGTGGGCCATGTTTCACAGCTGGCTGGATCTCAGGAAGTTAACTAAATTCTGCTTTCATTTAGATGAACAATAAAATTTACAAAGTTAAAGTAAGACCTGGAGTTTGTAGATGGTAAATTTGGTTGTCTCAGCACTTACTGATAACTGTATATTCTGACTATATCTACTCTCTGCCTGTAGCAAAGGGAGCTAGTCACTGGCAATCATCAATAATTAAATTTGGAATTCAGCTTCAGCTTATTTTTATTTGTACAAAGCTACATTTTCATGTAATGTTTGCAGGAAATAAACTTTGAAGGATTAACTTATTTATAAAATACAGATGTGTTGACATACTCTAGTAAAAATACCAGTAGAGATGAAATACTGAATAGTTCTGTAGATCCTTCTCTCTCTATGTTCTTTTTTTTTTGGAGGGTTCGAAGTCTCCAGGCAGAGCAGAGGGATATTCCCATTTTCGATTTATACGTTGTATCTTGTATAAACTTGCAAAAGATAGCAAAATTTTTAGTTCAGGAAACACTGCAGTCTTTTTTTTTCGTCTCCTCTCCCGTATTTTGGATCCTGATGCATTTCAAATGGTAATCATGAATGTATTATTGTAATGGGGTAAAGTCTGAACTCCATGTAACTTAGCATGGATGGAACTATGCTTTATGTCACTTTAATAATGCTCTGTAGAGCTACACATATAGAACTTCTGGATACCCAAAGGTATGGAAGATTACGTAATGATTTTGGAATTGTCTTATATAATGCATAATACGGTCAACATTAGGTGTTCAAATAGCTTTACAAATATTTTAAGAACAGTAAGAGAGGAACCTTGTTTTATTTCATTGACCAAAACAGACTCCAGCACATTCTGAACGGCAAATCTGGGATTTTTTTTTTTTCCACTGTATTTCCAGGTAGTCAGTCCTCCAAGGACTGTGGATTGCAGGTGGATTGTTGAGGTAGGGTTTTATGTAAGTTTGCTTTGCTAATTTGTAAACTGAATCAAGAATTGAGCCTTTTGATTCTTCTTATTTCCACATTAAACGAATGTTTCATAAGACTCTATTTAATCCAGGTGCTTATATGTGTCCTAAGAAGAAAGAGGATTGCATATATCAGCTAGAAAATAAATTCACTTTATAGAATTTTCTACCTGCATGGTGGTTTCCCTGTGGTTGCTATGTATATAATTGCCTTTTTTTTCCTTTTTAGAGGGGCATACATTTAAAGTTTGATCATCTCACATTTTCATAGATAATGTTGCCTGTTTGGTGGATATCATTGATTTGTGCTTCTTGAGTACAAACTGGTATTGATTCTTAAGTGTGGAAAACAGTAAATATCCTGAGGCAGCTTTTCGTTAATCCCATACTTCATTTTACTGAGTGGTAAAAGGCAACATAATTATGAAAAAAGTTACTTTAAGGACAAATCTGTACTGAACGATTTCAAGTTCAGTAAGTTGAATAAAAGAAAGAAAGGAAAAAAAAGCATATTTTTGTTAAATAGGAACAGAAATTCCGATGTTTTCCTGAAGTGACAAGAATCCAAGTCACCTCAGGAGTGCTATAGACCGATTTGAAGGAAAGTACACATGGTGTGCATATATAGGAAAGTTTTATATTTATAGGAAGCCACATAGCCAGGAAAGAAATTAATAACAACCTTTACATTTCATTTCATTAAAACTTTCACAGTAGCTGGCAGAACTGGGAGAGGTAGGCTAAATAAAGATCTCAGCTTTCAGAGTAATGATGTCTTGAAGTGCCTCTGGTGACATGTAATTTGAGAAAAATATTGATCGATTTTTTTGTATCCAATTTTTTTTGTGTGCGTACATTTTACACACTGAAAATAAAGTGCATGTGGTTGTACCAAAAAATGAATCCAGAAAATACTGCATTACTTCAGAGTACACACAGATATACTGCACTGGTCTGCTTTGATAGAAATACAATCAAATGCTGCTATCAAAGCATCCCTCATTGTTTTCCTAAGGAATACATAAAATTTACTTAGTACACACAGAAAAAGAATGGAGTTTTTACTGGAGATCAACCAGAATATTCTGTATATGTAAATGCTGTAGAAATGTTTACTAGAATTGCAAGAAGCCCCTTTGTTGTTAAAACTGTAGGCAGCCTTTCATATCTCTAGGGAAATCCAGCCACTTGCATATTTTTTTTATATACCAGATATGTTAGTTCATTATCTGATTTTTGTAGCTGCAACCCAGAGAACATGAAGAAAGAAGAGAACAGTATTACCAACAGAAAGAAAAAGATGAGCTCTCATATGAAGAAAAGCTAAGTCATATGTTTCAATGAGATTTAAAATGCAATGGTTAATTGAAGTTCTTTAATCTATTTTTGTCACTGTATTTGAGAAGTAGTTCACTCTTCAGACTGGAGAATTAATCTTTCTGGATTAAAAGCAGAAATAAACTTTTGGACTGAGTTAACAAAGCTGTTATTAACTTTTTGAAGGACTAGTTTACTATAATTTGCTAAGAATTCACACCTGATTGGGGTACTTCATACCTCGTTTAGTGTTTTTAAGCCCCCGTTGGGCTATCTGGCCCTGTTTGGTTTGGGATAAGATCTTGGACTGGTCCAGTCTCGGCTGAACATATCTCTCTGAGTTACATGCAAGCATATTTTTAGAGATATTTGGGTTTTGTTTGTTTAAGAACAAACAAACCTTCAGTGATTAATGTAAATGAAAACAGAGAACAGCATTACTTTCCTGTGAAAATGGCTGTGTTAGGGGAGACAGGACAATTCAACTTCTGCCTTCTGGATGGCTGTGTTTTGGGGGGAGTACACACGGCACTTTCAAAGTAGTGTGTGTAGTTGTTTGTGTCTGGCAGTTGAGTAGAGCAGAGGAGAAGGTGATGAAGCACGGTGATCTTAATCTGACATCTGTAACTGGCATTCTCTTTCCAGGTGCGAATATGGAAATTCACAAACGGTTCCTCTATTACGCTCAGCAGTGGTATATTCTCTTTACCCAATACCTTCACATCTTTTCCTGTCCACATGGTTTGTTGTTGTTTTTCATTCCTTTTCAAACCTTTGGAGATACGATTACTGTAAATGCAGGCATGAGAAAAAAGGCTGTAGAAGAGAAACGCACAGAAAATGTTATAATAACATACTTTTAATGTAAAATATGATTATATCTTATGTGTCCAAATGGCAGATGCTTTGTAAGGGACTAGGTCAATTCCAGTGGTAATGAATGGTTTTCAGCTGGAGAAGATATTAAATGACAGCCTTAAATTTGTGGAAAAATTGCTAATGAGTGATCAGTCCCCAAAAATTTGTAGTGTCTGAGAGTGAACCAATGCAGGGATTCAATTAATGATATTTCTTAATGAATATAGATTAATTTTATTTCTAAGAAATAAAGAAGAGAAGATAAATACATGCTTTAAAAAAATGTCACTGACTCATCTAAATCTGCAGTAACCACTGTGTTTATAAGCTGGCAAGGATTCATGTTAATGCTGAATGTACAAGATTGGGAATTAGAAACAGAGGAAAACAAAAAAAAAATCATAATTTTGAAATCTTATCTATGTCATTTCCAATTCTTACCTTTTCTCCTTAACTTTTATGCAACAGCACTGTGGGTATGTAATTTACCTTTCCCAGTAGTGCTTTTATGCAGGTTTCATGGCAATGCTATGAAGTACTGGACCTAAAGTAGCTGTTTTGGATCCCTGAGTTTGTTCATTCAGTATGATCTTGGGATTCCCCACAGGAGTACTTTGCTGAAATGTTTTAAATTCCCTTGGAGAAGCCTGGGAGGTTGAGTTGTTGCCTCTATTTTAATACCAAGCGGAAGTTAGATGGCAAATGACAAAAATAAGAGTGTGTTTATGATGTTTGCAAAACAAATTTAACACAGAAGAGTTTAGTGCTTAATCTGTTCAATTAATCAGTTCTCTGTAAATCCTGGCCCGAATACATGAGTGATGAAGGGCTTTGGGTGAGAACCATGGGTGTTGACTCTAGGACTAGAAAGCTCACATAGTGACCCGTGCTTTCCAATCCACTTGGAGAACTGATCTCTGCATGGAGCCCCTTTTCAATGATACTTTTTGTGTGGAGGACCTGTGTGTTTGACGCTGTCACTTGGACAAGCATCAAACATCTCTGATTCTTTACAAACAAGAACTCTTATATCTTCTCTCTTGCTCTATGCCTTTTTGTTGTGTAAACAAATTAAGTTGTAGACCCTTTTCAGTAAAGGTAACATAAAGATTTGTGGTGAGCACTGCCATCGGAATGAGCTGATCATGAGGCGAGCCAAGAGCAAATGATGAGTGCCAGACTTGACACTAATAATGAGTTGTAAATAAGGCAATGGTATCTGAACATATTTTTTTGCCTCGTGCTCTAGCCTTTGTAGAGATTAGGGTGCTATTCTACTTGATCGATGTTGTAAAAATGCTATGGCCTAAAAGGCTTGCAGATGAAAGAAGGGGAGAGAGAAAAACACAGAAGTCAGCTGCATGAGATTGCATAGTAAGTAATGGTATATCTGAGGAAATCTGTCTGCTGACCCTCTGCTCTGGGTCTCTCTGCTTGAGCAGCACTGCCCAACCTGTAAGCCACTTGTACCCACCGGGCTGTACAAGCAATAAAAGAGGTGGGAAAATGCCAAGAAAAATTCCGAACTTCTAGAATTGAGTTATGGGCTAAGAAGGTTGTGAAGCACTGTATAGCTCATGGAGGTTATATTTATATTCCAGGTTTGTCTTGGCCAGTTCCTGTGAGACAGAAATAATAAATCAGCTGTGCTTTCTAAAAAGCTGAACGGTAAAAAGAGTGAAATGAAAATGGCACCACACTGCAGTATTCAGTAACATTTCATATTCTCTCTCTACAGGAAAATACTTTCTCGCTCACAACCACATATCTTTGCTTTTCTTTTTTCCTATACTCATTTCATTAGGCCATGAGGTATCAAGTCAGAAGAATTAGAAACATTCAAATGAGAAAAAATAGGTGGGAAAATAGACTATTGACATATTTAATGATCCTGTTCTTGTTTATGTTTTTGACTTAACCACATTTGAATAATAATGGCACATTCTTGGAAGAGTATTTTTAGCTTTTTAATCACTATATCAAAAAGCATTCAGAAAAATAAAAAAGATTGAAATGCACTTTGCAGTCCAAAACCCTTTCAAAGTCCAAAGGGAATAAATATGCCTAAAACATATTAGGAGTCTAAATGCAAATGTAATAGAATTCCAGACTGCAGACCTTTGGCTATAAAAGTTACTGTCTAGCCTGTGTTATTGCCACTAGGGATGAGGTAAACCAAGAAAACTGTAACCTCAGTTTAAATTTTTATAAGAAGCATCTGCATTGTTTTCTTGATGTATTTATTAGCATTAATTAGTTAACACGAGCGTGCAGACTTAAAAATCTAAAGTTCTACACATACATTTGATGGCATTCTTATTCGAATTACCCAAAAGAAGCAATCTATACATGTGAAGAAATACCTATACTTACATATTTGCATGCATATAGATATCACACTTAAATACAAATAGATTAAGATTGTGTTAAAAAAAGAAAAATCAAAATTAAAACAAACAAGCAAACCTGAAATAACAAAAAAATACCCCAAGCAAACAAAATACCCCACACAAAACCCCAACACCACAGGAGCCAGGAAGAGACTTCTGCAGAGATGGGAATGGTTGATACTCTGCTTATAGTAAAATAAACAAACACACCCTAGACCCCAGAGAAGACTAGAGTACATAATAAAAAGGCACAGAAAGGCATAATTAATGTTTATTTTGTACTTGGGAACCATATGCAGCTTTGAAATAAAAATGCCAACCTGAAAAGTTGCCAGCAGGGATTGTAGCTGTTAACTGTCCTGGTTCAAAATGCTACAAAATAAAACTCCTGTCTTTGGGAATTTAAGGGTTGTCCATGTGACATTAAGGCTTATCTGTTTTTATGGCTAGACACATTTATCTTTGAAGATATGTCTATGAACAGGGAGTATGGAATATAAGAAAATTATTTGCCTCAGATAAATATTGATTTTAAATATAAGCAATATTTTCTGCAAAGGTGTTTTGCATTGTAGGAAGATGATAGTTGATGATTATGCCCAGTGCTGGCAATTGCAGAGAACCATGTTGGAGCTAAACAGGATCATAGGCTGTTGATGCCATACACAACCTGCCTCCAAACAACTTTAGAAATACTAGAAAAATGCACTTAAAACCTGAAAGCATTGTAAAACACAGTGTCATGAAGACAGATGAACAAATTTGCTATTCTCCTGGCTATCATGTGTAGGGAAATTCCTTAGATAACACCACCTCACATAAAAAAAAAAAAAAAAAAAAAAAAAAAAAACAAAAAAAAAAAAAAAAAAAAAGTATCAAAGAAAGAAAAAATAAAAGAGAAAAAAGGCAAGCGAGCAAGCAAAAAACAATGCCTTTATTTAGTGCATATACGACACAGTTTTGTTTTTTTCCAAAGACTATAAAAGTCAAGGAAATGTTATCTTGGAACTCGGTGTTTAAACATGATATTTCTTTGCTGAAAGTGATTATTGGTAACATGCATCAGATGATATTGATTTGGCATTTTCCATGATGGGTATCTTTAAGATGAAGAATTGCCAGTAATAAATAGTGTATCTTCAGTAGAGGATAATCCAGTTGCAATGCAAACTTCCAGATGAATCATCATTCATGCAACAATCTATTGAACTCTTGGGATTCACAAATATCTCCATGAATGCTTACCACTCACCTGAATGCTCATAAATAGTGAATAATGTGGGTTCTAAAAAGCAAGGTAAATGAGCTGCTCACCAATTTTTTTTTCTTTCTTTAAAGAGCAGATTCTGAAGAGAGCAAAATAACAAACAAATTAATGCATATTTTCAACCCAGTGAGAGTTAAGGAGGAACTTATTCCCAATGGAAAATGACCTGAAGAACTGCACATTCCTGTAGCTGGTAATTGCACAAAATTCCTTAGTCAGATATCGCTCTTCTAAAAACGATTGTACACCCAGTTTTAAGCAGCAAAATTTCATTTGCTGCAGCGAACAGGTGGGGCACAAGGAGATATCATGTTAACTCTCGAGGGATTTCAGTTGAAGAACAGTACTATTTTTAAAGTTAGAAATCTAGATAAGAGAAAAGTAGAGGACAACATTTGGGAGGTAAAGGCTGAATTCTCTGAAAATATAATGAAAAGGGGAAAATGTGACAACAGAGTTATTTGGTTTAGAAAGTCTGAGTAGATACACGTGAATGAATACTGCTAAAGTATTTGTAGCTATAAATGTTTATTTTGCTGCAGCACTTAGAAAAATGAGATGGGGCAATGGTAGAGACAGTATATCATACAATAGAATATTATTCATAAGCATTTCCAGATGCATGAAAGGTATTACAGATCGGATAGCATAGACAGTAATTGTGGCTCAGGGGAACACCGGAACTGCTAAAGCAGAACTCGGTAGTCTGCCTTGTCTGCTATCTTGCCTTTGACTATACGACCACATTTGTATGAGCTACCACAGTGAGAGCTATATGTCCATACAAATCTGTTTCTCTAGGGAAAAACATGAACTAAATGAAAAAATTCAGTAGGTTCTTACAGCCTGAATTAGAACTCAAGACAATCTAACACGTTAAGAGACTGAATGCAAATATCTAATTTACCAACAATGCAAGGTGTGAAAAGAATCTGAGTACAGACTCTATAGAGTATGAGAAAAAAATATAATAATGTTTTTCTCTTTTAAATAGACTAAGACTGGGGAGACGTGTATTGTTTTGACGAGATGAAGGTGAAGGCAGTCTTCCTCTGAACGTAACAGAGTACTTCAATTCCTTTGTGCTGATTCTCTACCGCCTTTCTGAGAAAGACATTCTAGAGTGATCACTTCATCTAAGTACCCAGTTCTCATGGGATTTGTCCTTTTGTTCTTTTTTTTTTTTTTTAAGACCCTTAAAATACTAGCTCTGTTGCAGCTGATTTATCCTAGTAGTTTGAGTATTTTATTGACTTCTACAGTCAGCCAAACACATATTGTGTATCAAGAACTACATATTTCTCTTACTAAATGAATTATCTCTGGTTAATATTTAAGGAATTTGTAAATAACAAAGGAGAATTTTGCAAATGTGGAGGACATATGAAACTTCTTTCTCTACTTTTCTCTCACAGAACAGCTCATCTCAGCTGTAAGTCAGAATAATAAGCAATCTTAAATCTTGCCTGAGGTAGGTGTAGTTCTGTTAATGAAATCAGATTCAGCAAGCTTGAATTGAGCCAGTTTTGTGAGGACTCTTTATGCCTAAAACAAAGGTCAATGTTAAACTTGCCGTGAAGAATACATTAAATCACTGAGAGCTAGCAGGTTTTCATAGTGCATCCTTGTTTCTGCACTTCCAATTCAAGAGGTGTCTACTCAGTAGCTGTCAGTAAAATCAATCTAGGTCAACCTCTTCAGCCAGCAGATGATGATAGTTTGAAAATCTGTTGGTTGCCTTTTGCTCCCAGTGTCTGGTTTTGAGGGAGAAGATGTTCCAAACATTTTGACCAGGAGAGCTGCTCAGTGCCCTTCTACAAAATGCCTTCCAGAAACTTAAGTTAATATATTGGAGATTAACACTTTTCTCAGTAAGCAAAAAAGTAGTATAAGGTAGATTGGATAGCTGATACCAACGTCCTTGTATTGCGGATAATGGTAGAGTATAATTACATTCATTAACAAGCCTAACTTCATTATGAAACAATTGGGTTAGTTGGAATTTTTTTTTTTTTAATTTTGCTCATGCTCTTGGGCAGCTCTTCTTAAAACTTCAAGGATGTTTAGAAATCTTTCTTTAATATCCAGCTTTATTTCATTCATGGGTAGCTTATACGCATTTGTCCTTTATGTTAAAGAGCATGCCGAGTTTTTTTTCTCAGACTCCCAGATCTATTTATAGATAATGCACTGATTGTTTCCTAGTACTATTTTACTAATTAATAGAGAGATAAGTAGTCCTTCTGGATACTTATGATATAAAACCGTGTTTTATTGCAACATCTGCATGATACTAAATGTTGATGAGGGATTTGCTGCACCTCACTTGTGCACATAAAGTTCTCTAATTTTTTTAATGGTCGAGTCTGTGTATCCCAAATCTTAGGCTGATGTTCCAACCCAGAGGTGCCCATAGTGCTGTGTGCAATTGAGAGAGACCATCTCTTCATCACACCTTACTCACTGGATGGTTAGCCAAAAAGGAAATGAATTGTCTTTTTTACCTGAAATGAGCTAATTTTTTTGTAGGCACTGCACAACATGCACAAGGAACATGAATGATTAAAACAGAAGTTCCTTTGTCATTTCTCCTCCTTTCCATCCCATCGTGCTCTCTTCTGTTTCTTAAAAAGTGCCTGTAAACGCATAATTTTTTAATGTTGCTGTCAGTTGAAGATTTATTTGTGACATTGTTGCAAAGTGGCATAGGTTTTTGGCTTTTTTGTTTGATACACTGCTTTCAAATATTTTCTATTGAACATGCATTGTAAAAACATCGTGACTATCATTTTACTGGTAAAACAGAATAACAACTTATTGTGAAATCAAAATATCTTTTACTTCTAGAAGGGTTTTAACCCACCCCACAGTCTAAACCTCAGAGATTAATTTGTAGTGCCTGATCTTTTTTGTACGTACGTATGGATCTGGATTTGGTCACTTACAGATCGAGTGGCTATGGTGGTTCAGATGAGGAGTTTGTGTAGCTCAGAAAATGCTCTCCAGCAGCATCTCAAGTAGAGATGAAGGCATGTGTGCAAGGACAGTGCTAAACTGATCACACTCTAAACATTTGTGTATGCAGAATAATTGTCATGGACCTGTTTTCCATATGTTAAGACGCAATGGACTTTTTCTATAAAGATTTAAAGGCACACCCATATATGTGACAATCTCTATTTAAAATACTTTTAATAGTCTATAATAAGCCTTGCTATACTTTTGCTTTATCTTAGTTGGAATTTAGTGTAGGGGAAGGATGAGAGGGGAGAAAATGGGTAAAATTTGTGAGAAATTATGTGTGGCTCATGGAATATTGACTGGTGATCTGCAGAGAATTAACTGGTTGATTGTAAGAAGTCATGTATGGAAAATAATACTTGCAAAGAAGCTCCTGAAAGAAGATGGAGGCATAGAGAGGGTCAGACTCACTGGCTTGGCTGAACAGGTTAGCCCCCTGCTCTTGCTCTGAGGCTCTGAGCCGGACCTTTCATGGAAAATATTATGGCTGTTTGATTTCAACAATTGCTCAGTGCTGGTTTCTGTCCAATTGGAAGTGAGAATAGCTTGAGAAATCTTTTAGTCCATACCATCTGATCTCTGCAGTTCTACTTGATGGCAGCTTCTCTGCTCTGTCCTCCTCCTTTATTTGTCTCTGTTTTATTTTAGCTTATTTTGTTGGGACAGTAAGAAACCATGAAGTGCAAACAAAGTGTCTTGATAGACTAGGTTGCTTGATTGCCCGCTGAAGATCCTAACTGCATTATTTAAGATGAATTCTCAATTGTATAACCATACAATTTACCTGGTCTCTCTGAATATTATGATCTCAGCATAGTACCACCTGTTCTGTTTTGATTCCCCTCTGCAGGCTGCAGGAGGACTGAGAATAGTGATATCTGAGACATTTAAGCCTTTTAACTGTCCCTCATTTGTGGTTTTTTATATGTTTAAAAAACATAAATTAAAAAAAAAACAAAACAAAACAAAACAAAAAAGCTGAGGTAGATTTTAACAGAGAGAAAGAAAATAACAAAACAGGTAAGAAAGTACGTAGGGATCCACATCTAAACAAAAATGAGAGAAATAGACTAGTCCTGCTTTACAAAGGAAGAATGTTGGCATGCATTAAAGATATCTGGTGGTGGATTTGATCTTTCTGCTTAGTGTTATATTTCTTGCCAAGGAAAGAGATCAAAATGTACATAAAAATTGAATCTCTGTCAAACCCCTTAAAAAGAGATTTCTGAAAAAAGACAGCTGTAATGGGTAAGGTTCCACATAACCGCTTGTTGTAGAAAAACTTGTTTTGTGTGGTATACATACATAAAATAAAAGATGGTCAAATATGCATACCAGGGGCAGTTTCACACCTTTCAAGGGGAGCCTGACTAACAGCACCCTTTTTTATTGTGAAATTTAGCATAGAATACTATGAAAATAATGCTGGATTGGAGATACATAAAATTTTAACAACTGAGCCAAAGAACATTTAAAATGTGGAATTTGCTGTGCATCCCTTTCCTGGCTGGCATTGTTGTTGACTGGAGGAAGAGAAGTATAGCCAACACAAGTACAAGGGCAAATGTCTTTCTCTGATGACTTTATGTAGCATGGTAAACCTTCCAAAAAATTAAGAATGAGTATTTACAAAAAAGCATTTGGGAAAAGCAATTAAACAAAATGGACCCAAAATTGTGTCAGAATTAACAGCCTTGAAAACACCCAGTCAAGAATGAACGATGTTCCAGGATGCATCCTTCAGATGGTCAGAAAATGGCTAACTTGGTTTGGTTTTGTTTGGTGTTGTTCTCTTTTATTTTTTGGGGTTTTTTTGTTTGTTTGGTTAGTTGTTTTTTATGTTTGTTTTTTATGCTATTGGAGATTTCAAGAAAGAAGTAATATCAAGACTAGAAATGCTTTCACAGCATTAAGCAAGTCAGTAGCGTTTTGAAATCCAAGAGAGCTAACAGACTAAACTGAGAGTATCAAATTGAATACGGACTTCTGTGGTCCTTTAAAAATGGATGGCCTGACTAAATATTTGTGAAGAAATCATACACCTTTTAAAATATGCAGCAAATTATTAGCACAGGAATTTGAGGAAGAAAATTGATCTGTTTGGGGCATGTACACATGGTCTTTGAGCCTTTCTATGAAAAACAATAGTTTGAGAAAAAGTCTCAACCAGACACACCTTAGAATGAACCAGGGTAGGTGAAGCAGTAGACCTTCAGAATTGAATTGTGGTTTTTAAATTTATTTGTTTGTTTGTTTGATTGATTGTTTGTTTGTTTTAAATTATGTCATTAACACAATCAAATGTTACAACAAGACATTTCAAAAATAGGGAAGTTTATGCGATTCTTGCCTTAAGGCCAGGCCTCTACTGCAGCCTAGGGCTTTGTCATCTGTTTCCCTAGGTCCTCTTTTGGCTTGCTTCATGGTAGTTCACCAAACTCAGATGCTAAAAAGGCATGAGTAGGAAGGTAAAATTTAATGAACTGTAAGTTCAAAGTGATATTCTGAAAAATACTTTTCTCTGCAGCATATGGTCTGATCGTATTCTGCCACCTGGACTTTTAGAGATGTAGTGTCAGCAAAAGGATGAAAAGCAGACTCTTCTTTTCATATGGCTATGGGAAAAATACAAAGAAGAGTCTTCTTTCCTCTCCAAAATCTGCTAATTTGGTTCTTAATGTGCAACAACTTCTCTACACACTCCAAGGCACTTTACAATATTAGGTAGTGTGATTAGAGAGGTAATTAGGAAATTGTGTAATAATGGGATGACAGAGAACTGATGTTTTAAAGCCTGTACATTATAGTCAAAGCAATTTCATTCCATGAATAAATAAATCAGATCACTTTCTTCTCATAGAAATACCTCATGCTGCAAGTGAGATTGGATGCTCTGATTTAAAATCAAAATGGAGGTATTTCATTCATTTTCACAAAGCCACCCAAAAAACAATGCAGAATGGTGTCTGACACTGTCAGCACTAGAGCTTGTAGAACCTAGTGAAAAGAATCAGAGATAGTAATTTTTTAGCAACAACAGCAGCAGAGAGCTTGTGTACAAACTCTGACATATATGAGAAAATGTATAAACAAAATCTGTCAGAATGGATAGAAATCTTTAAATTTCTCCATGATGTGAGAAAACATGAGGTTCACAAGTTAAGGACAGGCTTTGTTGACATAAAACCTGGAGGGGTTTTATCCAGAAATCTACATGCTAGCAGCTTCCTTCTGCAGTGGCTTTTGAATTATTCCAAGGTCTCCTCTTTCTTGTCTTTTGTACAATGTTGACACTGGGATACATTAGGTGATCTAGGACTTTCTATGGATGCATTAGTTTAAAGATGTCACTACATTTTCTGAAGGAGATGTGCTTCTCTAGACTATTCGCAGCCTATTTCCTTTGCCAATTACTAGCCCTTTTTCCATTTACCTTGAGCCTTAGTTTTAGTCTAGGCTTGTTCCTGTGTCCAGATTTAAAAAAGAGAAAAAAAAAATACTGATCATTGATGACATGATGTTATGGTTGCTTTAAAGAGCGATCATACTAATGCAGTAAAAAGACATGATAGTATCAAAATTACATGAAATATTTTTTAATGATGGCACAAAGTCACTGAATGTATCATGTCCAGAATCAAAATGTTAATGAGCAGCTCTTTGCACTCTGCATGTAATATGGAAAACACGAATAAGGCTTTTCTTATTTGCTTATATAAGATCCTGAGACATGTCAAGGGGAATCACAGTTTCAGTTGACTACTGTAGAGGATGTTACTTAGCATATGCTGTGCACACCCAAACAGCCCAGATGTTAGTAACTACATAAAATCACACCACTGCTGACATAACAAATCTGACCTAGGACCTCGTGAAAACTGCTTGTCTCTCTACAGCTTACATTATAGAGAGGTTTCTTAACATGGAAAAGTCATGAATCCATAACGTATGAACCTCAGAAATTACAGCACAGGATGACATTTACATAGGTTAAAATACAATTTCCTTCTGAGAATTTCTGAAAATTGGTAGCTTTTTCTGAGAAGTGTTTCTGAGAAGACATTCTTGTCGATATCAGGAACAGAGTTCATTTAAAAATGTATGAAGTCTGATCTGAGGTCCGATTCTGTGAGTTGTCAGGTGCCACAAGCTGTTACTTGGCACCTTGAGCTGAAACTGATGTTCATCAAAATAGAAAACTCCCAAGTCTCACAGGGCGGGGCCCTTGTCATCTCATTTCCAGGATCGTAGTGATCTGGGACACACCACTATGCACAGGGAGAGGCAATGGCAGATACTGTGTTGCCACAAACAATTAATGATGCCTCTTTGCTGTTAAGAGCAGGGAGTTGCATACATTTTTTATTCTGCAGTACACTGAGTCTTATGTTTAGTCGTACTACCATCTTTTGAAAAAGAAGAAAGAGAAAATGAAAATGAATAGCAGCTCTAAATCACATTTAGAAGCACTTATGTTAAGCTGCGTGTTGGAGTTTCCATGCAGAATTTCCATTTGAAAGTTTTCAAATGATGAACATCAAAACATCTTCTGTACTGTTTAGTTTTGGATAGTGCTAATTTAGTAGTTTGAATAAATGAAAATAGGGCTTGTTTACAGGAAAACAGCACACCGTTCTTGGAACATGCATTTAAATGATACTTTTAACAAAACTATATTTTTTCTTCCATAGAAACACTATGCATTTCTGCATTTCCCTAAAAGACTTTGATATTGAGGATATACTTTTTGATGCCCACTTTTCAAGAAAAAGAGTAAGCATTTACAGATGGGAACACAGCATGCAGACTTGGGTCCTAGTTGTTTTACCTTTGTGATTAGACCCAAAAAAATCTGTGTGAGAGATATAGGAGTGAAAAAAGCTACTAATCTAAAAAAAATATTGCTGACATTTGCTTGACAAAAACTATTAATACATTTAGTGTGGCAACAAAACTTGCCGTCCAACAGAGCTAACTTTCTATACGTGTTTAATTCTGGACTGCAGTGAGGGTCAGAAATACAAGGAGAGAGGTATTGTAAGAAAAACACAGTTGTTAATCTATCTAACTGTATCTTCTTAATATTTGTATGGTTTTTCAGACATTCTAGAGGGTGAATGATATTTGACATCCTTCCAAAAGAGGGTAAGTTTTTTGAGGGAAGGGAAGTAGTGAATACATTTACAGCATGCAGTGCTTTTTTTGTCTGTTTGCTTGCTTGTTTGTTTGCTTGTTTGTTTGTTTTGGGTTTTTTATCGCCACCATAAGTCATGAATAATGAGTTCCTTTACTTTTTGAGTTTCTAGTCACCATAAGTAGTTGTACTTGAAGAGTACTGTCGTTTAGCTGTAGTAGAGCATTGCAGCTCATGTAGGTCTCAAAAAACATGGTGCAGCATAATGAATGACTAGTGTTTCCAAATCTTGATTTGATCATTTAGCTTACTCCTAAATTGCACTCTCTTACTGCAACATTATTTATTTAGATTGTGTTAGTAACTGAGCTGAAAGTTGGACATGGATCACCAGAGACCTTTCCTAGTTTACCCTATCCACTGTACTGTGGTTTTCAGCTAATAGTCCTGGGTCTTACCAGTGAGACCTAAGCAAATTGCAGATGAATTTTTGGGGCCAGGCAGATAAGCTGTAGATGACTTCTTCCGTGGGAGCAGCCGTGAGGGAATGCAGGAGTTCTGGAAATCTGGTAGTCTCGATACAGAAATTGGACCCCTGCTAGATGCAAAAAATAACTAGATATTCTGAAATGAAAGAAAAAAATAGTGGAGGCATTTTATGTGACGTTGCTCCGTGCTTTCTGGTTACGTACTTGCAGCAAGTGGAATTTTTTACCACAATACATGGGGTTTTAAATTTTTTTTTAAACTAAAGATGGCTTTGTAGCTCACTTCAGCAAAATATTTTTGTTTATAACTCACGAGGCAATTAACTAATGTTCTCTTTTTACTGGCCTTGGGGCTTTGTGTGGTTTGGGCAGTCTCCTGCTGTTTTTTGAGCCATTTTTACTTCTCTTTCAGACATGACACCTAGGAAAAGCAGATTAGAGGAAGTTGTGCTCACATTAAATTCTTTAGCTTATTTTACAGCGCTAAGGCTCTCTCTTGGATCTTAAAGTAGACTTTGTGTTGTGATGGTTATGCTATATCAGATCTATAAGGTTCATTTCAGTGTTGATCAAGTAAATGACCTGAACCAAATCCAGGAAAAAAAGACATTTGCAAGCTTTAATGTTTTTATAAATAGCTACCGTAATGGCATAATGATACAGGCAGAGACATAGTTCTTATTTCACACTATCTTACATCAAAGTCCCCCAGTTGTGTTCCTGTTTTAGTTTACTATTTCTGGAACAACTTTTTGCTTTGGTATACCCTCCCTAAAATGTTCTCCCTCCTATTTAGTCATCTTTTTAAGCACCAGATGTTCAGAATTTTTAAAAAATGCCCTGTCCATAGATCTCAGACTCTGTTAGCTTGGATGACTTGTTAAACAGCAGACATCTCAAGAATAAATTGCATTTTTGACTTTGGAGCAATGGACTGAGGTCTCCAAAGATTGTATATCTTTAGAGAGTAAGATCATATTGGTTTAAAATAGAAAAATTAAAAAGCTGTCTGGTCACAGCAGAATTATCTTATATGTTCTTACTGCTTCAATCAGTGCTGTAGATTTCACGCCAATGCTTATTCTGACCTATACGAGATGAGCACCTGACCTTTTCATATTTCGTGAGATACTGTTTAACAAGACCATTTGTCATGGTAATATCTAAATTATTATGAGATATATAAGTCAAATCTGCATGCAAATAATTTAGAGTGGTCATGTTTTAAAGTCGATTAGAATCTCATTTTACTTCACCTAGAAGCTTTGAAACATATTCGCTATTAACTTAATTATTGTTAAGAACAAGAGGAACTCTTGCAGTAAAATGAGGCGTTATACACATTTGCAATAATACTAAGAATTTGGTGTCTATAACTTTTATTTTTATGTTTTGAGCTAAAGCTGAAGTCATATTTTTGGCTTAGTCCATTTACAGCATTTCATACAGCACATTTCACAAGCCCACAGTCTCACAAATACAGAAGAAGGGTGTGCTCTTAAAATGACAGACTGCTTCCATAAGCTGTTTCTCTTACGGAAAAAACAGATCATGTCATCTTGCAAAGTACAGTGTCAATGCCTGGGGAGAGGGTAACACACAGCAGTTGTTTTGGTATAGCTAGCTCTGTTTCTTTATGCACAAGATGGCAGGTTTGGTTTTGCACTGCTAAGCTTGTCAGAAAATGCGGAAGGTTTCATTTCGTGAACTTGATGCTTAAAAGTCTCGTAGGTGCTATTTTTTCCGATATAAAGTCTGGGTAGGTTAACTGCTCCTGTATAGTCAGTAATTCACTGGTTGCCTGTTTTTCTCTGTCTATAAAAGATCAATATGGTAAACTGATTTTTTTTTTTTTTTTGGATGATTCCTTAAATTACTAGTTATCTCTTCAATCTCTTTGGAATTTCCCTATAACAAATTATATCAAGAGAGACAAATTATTCTGCCAGAGTGGCATGATCTGTGGCATTGTAGGCACCCCTGTGCCTGCAGTGGGGATTTGGTTTTCTACACTTTGAATTTATTTACATTCAATTCAGAAAACTCTTTAATGTCTCTGAAGAATTCTCTCACCAGAATCTGGCAGCTCTTGTAAATTGTACACTAGGGTAGCGATTAATTGATAGTCTCCAAAAAAAGGAGGAAAAGAAAAAAACACAAATCTGATTTTTTTAAATTTGCTGCAGAGGCGGGCTGATTCTATTTTAAGTTGTTCCTGATTTCATGTGTATGGAGCTGTACATACGTGAAAACACATAATTCTTATGCTATAAGCCTATAGGGATTAAGCTAAACAGAAACTTTTCATGCAATAGTAACAGAGCATTTCTACTATTTATTATATAATTATTTTCTCCATGAAAACAAGACATGTAGGAAGTTGGTGTCTTCAAAAATCTCAATGGACGGAATTTCTGCAGCCTTTCCAAAACAAGGGAAAAAGCGTCACATTAAGTGACACACTTGACAGACAGCAGTATTGAATTTTTAGACCAATATCCAAGTTACAATAAACATCTTCACAGTTTAGGAACACAGCAAATTCTCTGGGTTTGGGTGAGCAGACTTTTAGTGTCAGTTGAATTTATCGGTTTAGAAGCACTGAGAGCCAACAGTCCGTTTTATATTTTATTAGCTAAACAAACGTGATGTATTGTTGTGGCACCTTTTTGAACCAGGTACAATCCACTGAGAACCCAAAGCTTGGGTTTAGTACCACTGGGTTCAATGTAGCTATCAGTATTTATAGCAAACATAAGATTTAGTTTCCTCTGAGTTCCCTATAAGAGCTTCACTCTCAAAAAGGATTACAATCTCTCTACAGGAAAGGAAATTTTTAGTCCTCTCATGCTTACTTTTCTCCAAATTGCTTTTCAAGTACCTGGAAGATTATGTACTTATACTGAACAAGGACCATTCCTAAAAAGAAGTAACATAATTATCTAGTTAATCAGACAGAGGTTTTTTTTTTTCTTATTTTCATGATAGTTGTTTTTTTTCTTCTGAGTCAAATTTCTGCTTTCATCTCTGCACAAAAGGTCTTCTTTTGTCCTCTAAGAGGGCACAGCAGCCATAGGCACCCACTGAAAGGTAGATTTAAGGCCGCGTTTGCTGGGAGGAATTGACCAGGATTCAGTAAGTAAGTAACTCTTAGAAGTCATTCGAGAAAAATGTTTCCTTTTTATATATGTGTGTTTTGAACACCGTATGAACAGCTATGCATCCCAACAGCTGCAGGGGGGAAGTGGGCAACACCGCTGGCAACACAGTGTTTCCAGGTTCAGAGAGGCAGAACATATCCATCCTTGGAAGCTTATGCAGCTGGCCAGCTCCCAAGACCAGATTGAGATCTTATTACATGACATTGCTTTGGACAGTAGAGATTTATTTTAAAATGCTGCCAAAGGGAAGTATGTCAAAAGCACTTCTCTGCCCCCTCAGAATGACAGCTGCAAATTGATATCTGGATCTTCCACCAGCTGTTTGGAGCTCTCAGGCCTTTCCAGGTGAGAGGGTCACACTGGGCACACATGTTTCTTTCTGACCTTAAAAATAAAGGACACTACAGGTGAAAAATGAAGGTTCAGTTTAAGGTAAGCAGGGTTTGGTTCAAGTCAGTTAATGCGTGTTGCAAGTATATTTTAGAGGAAAACAACTCAGCTTGAGTGAGTTTGAAAATGGAATATAATAGCTACTATTTTTTTACCAGGTATGGCTTTCATTGCTGTATAAGATAGAATACTTGATAAAGATATATGGGAGAGTAAAAGAAGGTAAAAAGTGGTGAACTTGGTGAACTTCCTTATTTCTCTTGAAAATTTAGTTTTATTATCTAATAGTCCAGGTATTCTTGTATTTAGGGCTTGAATATTTTATCTTCAGTATTAACCTTTCTTTCAGTGATTGGAGTGGAGTTTTTAACCTTTTTTTTTTTAATTTTTTTCTTACATTTTATTAATAGTGGAGCAGCTTCCAAAATACCACAAAAAATCCTGAGAATTCCTTGAGTAATGCATTTTTCAGTTTGGTAGTCAGATAACAGTCAGTAACACATTTGGGCTTACGAGGTTCCTAAAGGGAATTATTTAAAACTGAGGTAGGAAAGGTGAGGTGGTTTTCCCTTAGACAAAAATCTTTTGATATTTGAAATTATATTTAGGTAAGCTTTTCTCTTTAATGTTAACACTTCAGTAAAATACTTTTCCTGTAGTGCTGCTTGAAAGAAACTGATAATAATACAAATTTCGTTTTTCTCAACTGTTAGAATGAAATATTTCTCTATCTTCAAAACCTTAGTATCTGTATTTTAAAGCTGAATTCACAAAAAATCTTAGTCCTCCCAAAGCTGAACCTCTTGATTAATTTTCTATTTATTGAAAAGTTTTATCCATCTCTCCTGGGAGCCAAATGCGCTGTTGATCCAACATAATTTATTAGATTTTTATAGTTACCAGAAAGGCCATGGAGCCTGGCACATAACTTTGGCATGTGGCCAGTGTTTGTAAGAAACTCAATTTTATAATTTCATACCTGCTAAACTATGGCGAAATTGCACTTTTTACAGTGTTGAATTCTTTTGAATTTTCAGCTCTTTTATTTAAGAAAAAGAAGCAAGAAAAAATGGAGACCATTTGTATAAGTCCAGGTTTTCTTTTTTTTAGGGCTTTAATATTTTATCTTCTGTATTAACCTTTCCTTTAGTGATTGGAATTTTTGATCATATTCAGAGAGAGAAATTTAAACCAGCTTTTTTCCTCATGTGATGTTATTGACAAGAATCATTCTGGCTTATTAGGACCATGTTTTAAACTCAAATTTTAAAATCTAAAGGGATTTAAAAATTTTTAATAGGGTTTACACAACAGCTGGTGTTGATTATTTTTACCTTTAAATACTCTTCTCTATTTCTAAATACCAGCTTATGTGTACTCCCACAAAAATAATCAGATTTATTATTTAAGATTCCTAGGGGAGAGAGAGCTTGAAATCTTCACTAGAAATGTGGAATTTTCTCTGGTTTCACTGTTGGCAACATCTGGACAAGGCCACTGTCTCCTTCCTGTAGTCTTCCAAATCTATTTTTCTCGATCTTCTTTTACCCCTTTACTTAGGCTTCTTTAGATCAGATGTCTCCAGTCAGGGTTTCGTTCCTGTTGGAAATTTTGACACTGTTGGATGACTTACACAACAGTTTGGATATAATCCTTCCTCTCTGTCTCTTCATTCTTATGCTGTTTAGAAAGGTAGATATGTGAAGAATTTAAAATTTGTACCAGATCCTTTTGAGAAATTAAAACAANTATAATATAATATAATATAAAATATAATATTAATAATGCATGATATTGAGACTAAAAATAATTTGTTACTGTTAATTTTATTGTTTGCAGCATTCAATCAATTATCTTAGCATAAAAATAATAGAACTAATATGATAAAACAACTAGCAGCTAACATCAAAATGAAACATTTTTTCATGTCTGAGACAAAATATTTTAAATTTTCCACTGAAAATGTAACCTAAAATCTCATTTTCCTGTAAGGTGCTTCTTCAGAGAAAACGTACTTGTTGGTAAAACTCTGTCCATCAGAAAATAAGGAGGCCAGATATGCTCTGAAAGTTTTTAAGAATGTCTTCTTCATGTAGCTAGTGTAATTCAAGATGACCGTGTCATTTTTGGTCGGCCCTCCCTAGATTTGGATTCCAGGCAGTTATTTTAAACCTGTTGATGTATATGAACAGACTCCTATTAATTTCAAAGATGAAGAGAAAGAGAAGAAATTGAATCTCGCACTTAATTTAGGAGCCCACTTCTCTTGATTGAATTAAGCTCTCTCACTTCTGCTAATTCTTGTGAACTCCTGAGTGATTCTTAAAGCATTTTTTTCAGAAATGTAAAGTGTTTTTTGTGGCTCCCTGCTGTGCTTCTATGTCTTGAAAAACAACACAAAAAAGTCGAAACTCGTTAGGAGTCAGAGGTTGCTAACTTTCAGTGATCAAAAGAAAGAGAAGAAAGGAGGTAACTTTTGATCCAAGGGAATAATCAAATCTGAGAAAAATGTATTGTAGATCTACCAGTGTACATGGCCCTCAGCAGTGATTTGAACATGTTATTTAAGATGTAACACTACTAATTTAACCTTTGGTTTCTCAATTGTCAACAAGGTCCTTTCCGTTCAGTCAAATAATCTGAATATGCTAAATTGTATCAGAGGCATTATGAAGATTGGAAATAGGTCAGGTACTAGATTGTCTAGTGTGAAACTTTACATAAACTGGTCCTCTTTAGTAGCTGTGTTCAAGGTCTTCTTGTTTCCTCTTTTCAAATACAAGATTGAAGTAAGGATTGTTTTGTGATTTGCCAGTTGTTTGTGTTTATTTTTCATTGTTTATGACTGTTTTGTAAGGGATGTAGGGAATCTTAATAGCAAAAAATCTTTGTAAAATATGTATATTTAATATAGGGTAGCCCCTCTTCACCTGTTCCTGTTAAATTTACCATTTATGTAACATTGGACCAATTTTGCAATGAAATATTGGTGCCATATATGATCCTGATCAGGGAGGAAGATAATTTCAGAGGCAGCTATTATTTAATTTATTTTTCTTGAGTTTCTAGGATGTCAGAAAAAATGATTCAGATTCCTATACTAAATCTAGTGCCATTTTAGCTGTTTCGATAGCTGCTCAGATTTCATCTACCTCACCAGAAGAATGTGCATTTCCCAAGAATGTTCCTTGCTAAGATCTGTTGTGTTTTGGGTACCCTTGGATTCTGGAAAGAACCACTGCATGTCTGGGGTTAGTCACTGTGTCACACTGTGTTTGTTCCTGAGGGGAGATAGATTGTTTGAAGAGATATTCTACTCATAAAATGATGTGGCAAAAGAAAACATACTTTGGTGTTCAACACCTCTAAGATAGAGCCGAGAGACTGCACCTTTTTTGTGTGTTTTGGAATTGCACTTCTCTGAGGGAATTAAGCAATTTTCATAATTTTTCCTGCAAGAGGCAGTAGCACATTCTTAACAATGTGTGTCTACTTAGTAGGTGTTTTGTATTCAGTGAAACTGCTGTCTACAAGCTGTATGAGGCCTGGTTAGAAATGCTTAGCTGCTTTAGGATTTTAAAACTGCTTTTGCTCTGATCCCAACCATAACTGCCCTCTCTCCAGTCTCAGGCAGAAATTCACACCAAAAATTGAGACTGAATGGATTCATATGATGTTTTTAAGGTATGAGCAATATGGTGCATAGTTGTTGGGGTTTTTTTCTTTTGTCCTCCTATCCCCCGTGCCTTATTCTAAGTGAGAATTATGGATGCATTTTTAAGTTAGCCTACAGTAAAAGTAGGTTCAGTTGATTAGAGTATCATAGATTAAGTATTTAACAGGCACAGGATTTATATATGCATTGCTGGAATGAATCTCCTTATAATAAGCATCAGGAATAAATGAATTCCAGTTTGTGGAATTCAGTTGTGAAAATGCAGCATATATTTGAACCAGTATCTAGGCCAAACATTTGCTTATGTGTTTTCAGGGCATGTAACAGGGTTATTAGTTAGTGGAAATAAGTATGATGACAGCAACACAGGGAGGTGTATGTAGTATTGGATCAAAATCATCTGGGAAATCAGGGCCCTGAGTAACCATTCGACAAGTTCTACCATGTTCTATTCAGCTCCCTTTCTTAATTAATTATTGATACTTGGAATCAGAAATTCTCTGAGCTATGTCTCATAAAGACCTTGCTGGTGAATTGAAGTTGTACATATCTTCATGAATTCTGGTGTAATGAAATTAATTAGAACATAGCATCAGGCTGCTGGTCACCTTTGTAAGCAATTACTTAACACCATAAAATATAATTGCAGACATCATGCCATTACTCATGGCAGATTACATAAAGCTAAGAAGGCAGATGGTCTTTGAGGTATCTGACAAAGCATAGCCCAGAAGTTTGAGAGGTATCTCTTATTAGGATTTATTTCCTTCATTTTATTTCAAGTATATGCATTCTTACATAATTATGTTCAGTATTCACTAGTTTAAAAACATTTTTTCTGCCCTGAAATTTCTCGTTTTCTTCAGGCAACTTTCTTAGTTTCATAAATTAAAATTTTCGAAAAGGTGTTTTGATCTTGTATCTAATTAAAACCTTTTGTTTGTTTCAAAGAGCAGCCATTCACTTTGGCTTGTCTAAGCAAATATTCAAGCAGAAGTAAAATTGTAGCTTACTCATTGTTTTTTCATTCCAGGTGATATCTCTGCCTCCAGATACTGTGAGCGGTTAACTTATTTTCTTGTCCTTGCTTCCCTTAATTTACTTTTATTTACACATTAAATAAGTTTATGATGAGACAGCACTTATGGCAATTAGAGACCCATCAAAAATGTGTTCTTGGGTTACTTTCAGTTAGAATTGATGGGCTGACTGTAGGCTACATCCTTACTATTTGAATCCACTTTCTGTAAATACATACTTGAGCCTCTGGGAATTACATTTATTTACATGCAGATATTACTAAATCCTCTACAGAAACACCTTCCCTCTTCTGCATTTTCTTTATTTACTTCGCTTTTGATTAATTTATCAGTGAAGTCTCCTATTTGCCCTGTTTTGAATGTTGTCGAGAACACTTGGCTGTACATCAAACTAAAGTCAAAAGGGTATTTTGAAGAGCTCACGATTTTGAATAGTTTTTTTCCCACGAGATGGTTAAATATATTTAAGTTCAGTATGTACTGTTTCATTGTACTTCAGTTCATGAAAATTCACTGTCAGCATTCCATCTCTCTGAAAGCTTAGAGTTAGCTGAACAATTGGTTTTAGTAATACTCTGCTTTAACTTGGCTGAAATATTTTCTTATTTTGGTTTCTCTGAGTAAAGAGATTTCCCTTTCCTTTATGGATCATGCCGCTCTCCTTTCTGAACTTTTTATTTTTAAACTATGCCTACTATATATAAGTGGTTGGACTTGAAAATCTTAAAGGTCTTTTCAAACCTGAATGATTTTCTATGATTCTATTTGTACTTCATTCAGATCATTATTTGCTGAAATTGCTGTTTCTTTTTAACAGTAAATTTAGGTGTTTATTTCTGTATCTGTACTTATACCAAAAAAGAAATAAAAAATAGTTCCTAGTATGTGGAAGACTAGGTACTAGAGAGATAAACCTAGAAATTGCCTGTATTTTCCCTTTTTCTTCCTGAAGATCCTTTCTTTTACATTTTTTTCCTTTTTTTCTGAGATAATCCTTATCCATCTTGACCAGTGCTCATCCCTTATGCATTCCTCCAGCCATCATCTTCTACATAGCTGTCCTTTCCAAATTTCCTTTTTCTCAAGTTCCTCTTTGTTTCTTCAATCTGCCTCTAGCACAGCAAAGGTCCATAAAGGAGAGTGAGCTTCAAATCATCATCTTATTTTTCACCTAGCACAAGCACATTAGATAATCATATAGTCTACTTGGATTAAGGCCAGTTGATAGAAAAAAAGGTTACAGAACTTGACGGTAATGCTGCAAAATGCTGTAGCTTCAGAGCAGCATTACTGGTGAATACTACTGTACTTTTGATACAGAGTTTTAGCCAGTATTAATTTTAATGCAGCCCCAAAGAGCCTGCTAACCAGACCTTTAATTTAGTAGCATTGCAATATCAGAACAGATTTTTAAAGATCTTGGCAGAACAAGTGCACAAAAACAGGAGGGACATGAATTCAGTCAGGAGAAAATGCAGTATGATGCTATTACACCAACTCACAGTAAATCTGAGCAGTTAAAAGCAAACTTGTCTGAAACTAGAAAAAAACCATCTGACTTAGAGCTTGGAACTCTGAAATGGCACTGGGCTTGTTTTTCAGAGTGACTAGGACAATAAATCTCTTTCAGCAGAGTTAGTAACAGCTGGGACAATGAAGGTGCAGCTAGGCATGAATATGGGATGCCCAAGAAGTTAGGTTTGGATGGCCTTGGGATTTTACTAATGAAATGAACACATTCAGTCACAGCTGAATTTGATGGAGTGTTTTCAGGAGGCATATCAGTTAGTTTTAGCAGCAGTCTTTCTCTAACTTTGAACAATCATAGACACTTTTTCTTGGATCCAGATGTACTTGATTGGTTCAATTCCATGGATTTTAAATAACCACATGTGTGATGTCTCAGCAGTGCAGGTGTAAAACAGGAAGACCCTTACAAGCCTAAGGGCTCTGGAGGTCTTTAGGCATTCAGAATGTGACCAGTACTGGACTTGTTGATTTTTTCATTTTGAATACAGATCTCACTATGATTAATCACACCTCAGTTATTATACCTTTGTCCACGTGGAAAATGGTAAATCCGTGTTCATTGCACAGGGTGGGATCTCAGTCAGACGTCCTTGTTTTGCTTTCTTTCTGCGTCTTATAACTTTGCTCTTACAAGAGGGATCAGAGCTAATAATAAGGGAATGTTGATTTAAGNAGAAGTAAAATTGTAGCTTACTCATTGTTTTTTCATTCCAGGTGATATCTCTGCCTCCAGATACTGTGAGCGGTTAACTTATTTTCTTGTCCTTGCTTCCCTTAATTTACTTTTATTTACACATTAAATAAGTTTATGATGAGACAGCACTTATGGCAATTAGAGACCCATCAAAAATGTGTTCTTGGGTTACTTTCAGTTAGAATTGATGGGCTGACTGTAGGCTACATCCTTACTATTTGAATCCACTTTCTGTAAATACATACTTGAGCCTCTGGGAATTACATTTATTTACATGCAGATATTACTAAATCCTCTACAGAAACACCTTCCCTCTTCTGCATTTTCTTTATTTACTTCGCTTTTGATTAATTTATCAGTGAAGTCTCCTATTTGCCCTGTTTTGAATGTTGTCGAGAACACTTGGCTGTACATCAAACTAAAGTCAAAAGGGTATTTTGAAGAGCACATGATTTTGAATAGTTTTTTTCCCAAGAGATGGTTAAATATATTTAAGTCCAGTATGTACTGTTTCATTGTACTTCAGTTCATGAAAATTCACTGTCAGCATTCCATCTCTCTGAAAGCTTAGAGTTAGCTGAACAATTGGTTTTAGTAATACTTTGCTTTAACTTGGCTGAAATATTTTCTAATTTTGGTTTCTCTGAGTAAATAGATTTCATTTTCCTTTATGGATCATGCAGCTCTCCTTTCTGAACTTTTTATTTTTAAACTATGCCTACTATATATAAGTGGTTGGACTTGAAAATCTTAAAGGTCTTTTCAAACCTGAATGATTTTCTATGATTCTATTTGTACTTCATTCAGATCATTATTTGCTGAAATTGCTGTTTCTTTTTAACAGTAAATTTAGGTGTTTATTTCTGTATCTGTACTTATACCAAAAAAGAAATAAAAAATAGTTCCTAGTATGTGGAAGACTAGGTACTAGAGAGATAAACCTAGAAATTGCCTGTATTTTCCCTTTTTCTTCCTGAAGATCCTTTCTTTTACATTTTTTTCCTTTTTTTCTGAGATAATCCTTATCCATCTTGACCAGTGCTCATCCCTTATGCATTCCTCCAGCCATCATCTTCTACATAGCTGTCCTTTCCAAATTTCCTTTTTCTCAAGTTCCTCTTTGTTTCTTCAATCTGCCTCTAGCACAGCAAAGGTCCATAAAGGAGAGTGAGCTTCAAATCATCATCTTATTTTTCACCTAGCACAAGCACATTAGATAATCATATAGTCTACTTGGATTAAGGCCAGTTGATAGAAAAAAAGGTTACAGAACTTGGCGGTAATGCTGCAAAATACTGTAGCTTCAGAGCAGCATTACTGGTGAATACTACTGTACTTTTGATACAGAGTTTTAGCCAGTATTAATTTTAATGCAGCCCCAAAGAGCCTACTAACCAGACCTTTCATTTAGTAGCATTGCAATATCAGAACAGATTTTTAAAGATCTGGGCAGAACAAGTGAACAGAAACAGGAGAGACATTAATTCAGTCAGGAGAAAATGCAATATGATGCTATTACACCAACTCACAGTAAATCTGAGCAGTTAAAAGCAAACTTGTCTGAAACTAGAAAAAAACCATCTGACTTAGAGCTTGGAACTCTGAAATGGCACTGGGCTTGTTTTTCAGAGTGACTAGGACAATAAATCTCTTTCAGCAGAGTTAGTAACAGCTGGGACAATGAAGGTGCAGCTAGGCATGAATATGGGATGCCCAAGAAGTTAGGTTTGGATGGCCTTGGGATTTTACTAATGAAATGAACACATTCAGTCACAGCTGAATTTGATGGAGTGTTTTCAGGAGGCATATCAGTTAGTTTTAGCAGCAGTCTTTCTCTAACTTTGAACAATCATAGACACTTTTTCTTGGATCCAGATGTACTTGATTGGTTCAATTCCATGGATTTTAAATAACCACATGTGTGATGTCTCAGCAGTGCAGGTGTAAAACAGGAAGACCCTTACAAGCCTAAGGGCTCTGGAGGTCTTTAGGCATTCAGAATGTGACCAGTACTGGACTTGTTGATTTTTTCATTTTGAATACAGATCTCACTATGATTAATCATACCTCAGTTTTTATACCTTTGTCCACGTGGAAAATGGTAAATCCGTGTTCATTGCACAGGGTGGGATCTCAGTCAGACGTCCTTGTTTTGCTTTCTTTCTGTGTCTTATAACTTTGCTCTTACAAGAGGGATCAGAGCTAATAATAAGGGAATGTTGATTTAAGTGTTCTCTCACTGAAATAGACATAGCTGGTTTTTGCTGGCAGAGATCATTCATCGAAGAGAAATTTCCAAGAAAACCAGGTTATCAAATTGGAAAAGACCATGTGAAAAACAGGGCTTGTGCTAAGATAATAAAAACTACTAAATGCTGAACTATTAAAATTATTTAACACCTTCACTCACTTATCAGTATCCATTTTCATCTCTGTTGCTTCTGCACTATCTCTGTTCTGAGAAACTGAATTTCCTGGTGGTTAGGTGCTCTTTTCTCACTCCTGATTTGCAGTCAGGGTATATAAATTTTTTCCCATAGTAATACTGTCTCTAGATATAAGTAGCTCTGCTTTCTCCATTTTCTCAGACTCACCCATTTGATATATCTCTAGTCAGTAATCATATCTCCTCTGAATCTTCTTTTCAGGCTCAAATAACTCAGCCAATTTCTAGACATCGGTTTTTAGACATCATCTTTTCTCTTTGATTAACCCTTCTTTTTCCCTTCCTAATAACCAGTTCAGTTTGAAAAAATCAGACTGAATATGTGTGACTAAATATGGGTGAAAAAATATGTGTGACTTGACTTGCATCTAATATTTTAGGTGAGGTCTAACCAATATTTTATTTGATGGTATTAATAGCTTCCCATATTTATTAGTTTCAAAGCTGTATGTCTCTTTTTTCCCGGTTACATCACACTGATGGCTTACAACCCACAGGTGGTTAACTCATTCAAGTCCTGCTTCAAATGTGTATTATTCTTCTTTCTGTGTAGTGTGGAAACAAAAGAAATTCTTGTTTTAAATATGTTTTTTTTTTTTTTCTCAACTCTTTTAATTTCATATAATTTTTGGTATTGCAATCTTCAGGGTAAGTAATTTCTCTAAATTATATGTCTACCCCTCTGTGTTGATGATGCCTTCCATGTATGTGTTGCCAGAGTGTATAATTCATTAATGCTAATGGGTACTGCATAGTAATTTAATTTTTTTATTTGCCTGAGGATCTTCAACAGTAATTTTAAGAAGTTCAGAGTCCCCTGGCAAGTCATGTGTTGACCAGAAACCAAAACATCTAATGACAGGGAGGATTATGCTGCATTAAGTTGCACTTCAGAGTCTGAGAGAGATTTACATTATCTCAAGTTTAGAAGAGGGAGATGTGAGGAATTTCACATACCATGGAACAAAAGAAGGAAAATATGCTTTTGTTGTGAATATATATATGTATATATATAAAATCAATTGGACTTTGTTTCCTGAATGTGGAGTAGGATAACCTTCATGCCAGTTCTTTTACTTTGTTAGTTATTATACATATTATAATACTTGCCTATTCCTGTGTAGATATACTATAACTTCAAAATCTGTGTATTAAGCAGAATGGTGGAAAGCAGGCAAGAGTCAGAGAACCATGTAGAAAGGAAAGTCTTCATTTAAAGGAAGAAGTATTTTACTGTGAGAGTCCAAGTGCCAACAAATGACAAGACATAGTGTCTGCCTGCACATGACAACTTACTCCCATTCCTGTCCTTTCTTGAAGTATCATCCATCTTTTCACTTCCTGTGATCCATTGATTCTTTGCCTACAGTCTTTTTCCTCCATCAGCCAGTGACTTTAATCTCTCTTTGCCTAAAACTCAGTTTGATGCAAGCATTATCACAAGGAGTAGGCACTAAAGTGGAAACATATAAATGTTGCACTAGTGGTAATTTGGCAAAGAATCTTACTTTTTCCCATTTTTCTTATTTAAAAAGTCTCCATAAATGTTTCTTTTTCAGTTTCTAACACTGCATAAATTAGGAAAATAATTTCTATTTTCTGTCCTTCGTAATTACCTTATTTCTGAAAGAAAGTCAAAATTCTTCCCTGTAGCATAGGAGAGATTATTTATATTTTTCTTTGTTCTTCCTTTATTCTGTGGTTTCCAAATTAGTCACCAATCCTCCTCTGCTAACTCTTAGTAGCATGGGACTCTTACTTCTGGCTTGCTTCTTTTTCCAAATCCTGACTGGGAGCTGTGATGAACAGGGGTAACTTGACCCTGTAAGACAGGAAGAGATATTTTTAGGCTAGGGTTCTGTTTGGTTGGTTGGTTGGTTGGTTTGTTTCGTTTGTTGGGTTTTTTGTGGGTTTTGTTTGTTTGTTTGTTTGTTTTAGCATATCTGCCTCTGTAAGAATTTTCTACTATCAGGAAAACCATAAGGCTAAGCTAAGAGTTATTCCTCATGGTAGTTTGTCAAACTTATGCCTTTATGACTGTCATCTTGTCACTGGATGCTGGAGTGTTCCTGGTGTTGTATCCTGAACATTACGCACATTTGTCATTTGGATTTGTCATTTTTGCAAAGGAACCCTTTCCAGGCAAAAGAAGGAGAAGGAAAGTCTCACTTTCGTTCTTTTCAGTAAAGAGCAGTTGTAATTCTAAATTATGCAAGGGGCACACCAGATGGACTGTGGAGAGTGCCTTAGGAGTGCATGCAATAATAATAACATAATTAATAATTAATAGCTGCACTGGACTGGGCCTTCCAGCATTGCTTTGTTTGAAACTTACCAAATATTTCTGAATAACAGAGGTTCACTTTAATACCCAGCATGTCAGCTGTAAGCTTATTACAAAATTCGCTCAACTTGAAACGGGCCTGATAATAAATGTGATGTCAGTCACCCCACCAGTGCTATAGGGGAAAAAGTCAATCCATTTTCTTTGAAAGTCTGGAAGAGCTGCTGAAATTAGAGCAAAGTGATATGTGATTTATGGTACCATACATATCCTTAAGAGTTTCCTTGGTTGTTACTGAATTAAGGAAAATCTTAGTGAGTGTCTGAGAAAGTTAATTGGCCATCTGGGAATCTGTGGAGTTTTTGACCATCTGAAAGTCTGACATAGGATAAAGCTCAAAAAAAAAAAAAAAAAAAAATCCAAACGGCCATGAAACATGCCCAGGTTTTAAGTGCTCTGCATCTGAAAAGAGGGCGGGGGAGGGGGGAAAGTATAGCCTCCTAAGTCTCGTAAAATGCCAGCAAAATATATTCAAACTAGACAATAGTCTAATGCAGACTGTGTTTCAGTTTTGATTGTCAGGATAAAAGGACTTGTTTTATCTCTAACTTTGGGTTGCTTGATCTTTTTTTCTTGTGGTTGATAAAGGTCTCATCGTGCTTTAGCTGAGTGGTTCAAATTTTACTACTTGAGAATTTAAAATCTGACTTTATAAATTTGATTTCTGAAGCTGCTGCAGAAGCCTGCAAGCATCCCTGGTGGATAGGTTGGAAGTGATGGGGGTGTAAGAAGTTACTGCAGGTTTCAATATTGTTGTTTCTGGAGCTGTGTTTTAACATTATGCCAGACAATTCCGTAAGCACTATGGGAGACTTGTTTTCTGCAAACCTGACTCTTGTCTGAGAAAAACAGGTTCCTAAGAAGATTTAAATGCCACTTGATATTTTCTCCACATTTGTGGCATTTATAATGATTCTGCCCTTCCAGAGTCTCTGATACCTTGTACATTTCTGCTTATACCCGAAGATTTCTGCTGAGAGTGGAAGACTCTCAATGGAAGACTGAGAGAGGAAGGGTGAGTCTTTTCAACTTCTGGAATTTGAGTGACATCATTTGGTTTTAGTCTCTGTTTTTGATCAGTCTGTTTGGGCTTGTTAAGTAGTTATAAAACTATTAAGAGACAGACACAGAAGTATAATCAAATAAAAACTCCTGACAGCAATTCTGGTTAAAAAACAACAACAACAAAAAGAAGAGTTAGCATTGATTAGCTTCATGGAATCTATTTGGGGTGGGGTTTTTTTTGTGTGTGTCCTGTCCCCCTAGCTTCTCTTTCTTTGTCTGCACTCTGTGACTATGGCTGTCTTCTCTATTTCTCTCCTTCTTAATGGCTGTAGAACTTGATTACCAATTTGACCTGGGGTGGAAATGGCCAGTATCTTTTATTCCATTAATGCCATTACAATAGATGCTCAGGTAAATTGATTTTCTCTCTGAGCAAAAAGATGTAGTCCTTATTATAAATCAGAGAATCCACATTGGACAAAAACTAGAAATGTGCTTGTTTACTACTGCTGCTCACAGAAAAAGTTGTTTTCCTACCAATGAAGGAATAAGAAACATGTTTTTTAAATTTCATATCTTCAGCATTTCAAATAAAAGCTAAGGGTCAGTTTTCTGAATGTGGAGGTGATGCACTGTTTTAGCAAGAATGTATTTTGAGTAAGGTCCTCCAAACCTTAGCTAAGCACTGCAATTCAGAGTGTTTCAGGTTCAATGCATATTCCTAGTGTTCCCCGCGAAAGTAAGCAACGACAGCAAGAAAGAGCAATTTCTTTTTACATCTTTTTTAATTGTTTGACTATAGTAGAATTTACAGTTGTGGTTGGAAGCATCACCATGCTCTGAAGGTTTTGTTTATAAAGATTTATTTGCATCTGTATATGCACCTATTTACACATGGTTGCTTAATATGAAAATAATCTAATCAGGTGTCTAGGAATAGATAATTTTTCTGGTCGCTAAATTCAATATAGTTGTTCTGTGCTGACAAAGACTGCTTCAGTGCTGCTTTGAGCATGTGGGATGCCTGTTGGCACATGCTGCTACACAGCTGCTGAATTACTGCAGTCTCAGGTGACTGCTGTGTGCTGCAGCATCATCCAAGTCAGAATACGGCTTTGCCAATCACTTGAGTCATGCCATTGATGGGGAGGAAATTTAGGTCCTTTCTTTCACTGGACAGCCTCTACCTAGTTAGGCATCAGGACAGAAATCCGTATTGTGATCTTTGGATTGAACCTCATCTTCCCTGTGTAAAATTTCTTTAATGTATTTCAGGAATGAAAAGAAAAAACTTCCATACGACTCTGATAAGTTGGGGTTTTTTTGACATTCTCCTGCACAGAATTTATTGGTGTTTTTAATACTGGAGAGATGTAGAAAAAGGATATTTCCTCATGCATTAAGATGCTATTTGAAAGTACAGACAAGGGAAAGATATCTCACACACCAGAAAAATTGTATTCTGTTGAAAAATATGGGTTATTTTCTCATATTTTCTCCACACCCAGAAAGTATCTTGCTTCTCTTAAAAAGCCTTTCATCTGGAAATTCTAAGTGACTGGTACATCATCTGTGAGATGATACTAGCAGAAAAGTAGGGGGTCTGCATTATTTTGAGGGAGATAAAGTAATTTTTTTCTCCATATTGTAATCTTAAAAATATATCAGAAGTTCCAGTCTTCTTTTAACTTTTATATAATTAATGCCACTGATGAATGTGGTATGAACTATAATAAGCACACTAGGTATATTCAGTTTGTATTATTTTTCTAGTAAAATTTCAAAAGTGCCTAAGAGAATTAAGTATTCAGTTCTCAATGAGAGCAAAGGAAATTAAGATCCTCTTCAAAGGAGTTAAGGGAGCTTTTGAAAATGTAGCATAACATCTTTTCAGACTGTGTGAGACTAATGCTTTAGACCGATTTTAATGAGAGAAATAGCCCAGAAGACTGAATATTAAGATTTCTGATGAACTGTCCACAAGAATTGTTTTATACTACTATGATATTCCTGTAGGCTGTTGTTATTTCAGAATTGTTCTGTGCACAGAGAAAAATCATGTTGTATAAGGCCTCTTTTGTCTTGGACTTGAAATAGGCATCTCTATGAAAAGCAGAATTGATGATGGTTGATTTCCTACAACTTTCCAAGTCCCTGGTACCTAATTACCTAGCTGAGCTAATTCTGCAATATTTCTCTCCTCCGAAAGAATTAATATCTTCTACCTAGATGCCTTTCCCATGTAAGTTTTAGCAACTTAATGATTTTGATACCTCAGTTTTTTTCATCAGTTTTGACTGAAAGTGGAGATTAGAGAGATACACATATGAAGGCCCAAAGGGTCATTTCCTTGGGAGATCAATTTAAGAAAATTAGCTAGAATTAATAGAGCGATTGTAAAGAATAAGAGCAAGGAATGAAATAGCATGGCTTTGCAGCATAAGGTGTGGCTCTTACAGAGTACCCATGACATTTTTAGTAGATGAACTTGGGTTTTTTTTTCAGTAATACTATTCCCTTAAGGCTAGATATGCATGACTTCACTTTTTTTCTTGATATCTTTATTTTCCCGTCTTCCATGAATTTTAGGATTGAAAAAAAGTGGAATATTTCAGCATTGGCTGTTATTTTATATAGGGAATTTGCCTGAGTAATACTGGCATGGCCTTGTGATTTTCCCATATGTTATCTAGATGAAGACTTGTTATATAAACAAAGATAAATAGTATGCAGTTTAAATTTATGATTTATGTATGTTTCTTTGGAATGAGTTAGTTAATTTTTCTTACCCTGGGAATTTATATTATTCTGCTACACTACTATCAACCTATGAAACAGGAAAATGAAGTTATATTTTGTATCCAATAATGAATTATCATATTTTCTAGGTACCTTCTGTTTCTTTTACACTTGGTAAGATGGAGTTTTTTTGTTTCATCCCACCCCTCCCATCCACCACCCAAAGGGAATCTCAAGGGGAGATTTATCATCCACTGGTTCCTTTAAATGACCTCAGGATAAACTACAGTCCTCTGAAAATGCTGGAAAACAGTTCAGATGAGCACAGGGAAGAAAGGCAAGCACTAGAGAGTTCAAAGCATTTCAGAGAAAGCATGGATTTGATAAATATACTGTGTATAAAAAAACAGGTGGGAAACATTCTAGAACAATTAAAGACATTTCTTTCAGCCAGGAAAATGTCCAGAAGAGCTTCTGGTCTCAAAACAATCTTTCAGCTTCAAAAGTGAAGCCTAGTGCTAAATGAAAGTACATCTGGCCAATAGTTTCTTCTTCAAAGTAAACAACGATGGTGAAGACAACACAGAAGACCAAGTTCTTTCCTAATTATTCTATGTGCAAGGAGGGAATGCGCACCACTGAATTTATGGTTTCACCTAGAATTCATACGTGGCTAGATCAGAGATGATCTCAGTTCCCTGTTTGTGCTACTTCCAGATTTGCTTTTGATATTGGTAAATATAGAGCTAATTGACTTGCAGAATCTCTTGGCAACCCTCACTCAGAGTTGCCTAGTCATGCTAAAACTAATAACATGAATAATAGAAATATATAAATAAAGTCGTCCATGGGAATGGTAACAAATATGAAATCTGTTATCTGGTTATCAGATCACTTTCCTACTTTCAGGATTTTCTCCATTGAAATCATTACTCTGTCAATAATAAATTACCTTTCTGGAGAAGGTATGCAAGTTAACTAGCTAGGGACTGTGTCTATGTAGCAGATCAGCTGAGAGGTTTTATATAGAGCGAGAGCATGCTGTGAGGCCTGCTCTCAGCGGGTGTGGAACATATCATATTTTCATAGGTGTGAAGAATTCCACACAGACTTTGGTGTTCCAAATCTATCACTGGTGGGAATATGTTGAAGTGCTGGAAGAAACTGGAAAGAATCTTTTTTCAGTGGTGGTTCTACATGGTCAAGCTGTATGTCAATAGTCAGCCATGCAGTTCCCTGGCTACTTGTAACTTCAACATAGTATTACAAAAATGCAGCTTCAAAGAAGAAAAAGAAGCAATTTGAGGGAGAGCACCTTGCTGCTGAGGAATACAGTGGTGATGATGCTACTTAGGGCAGATGGTATCTATGCTTAAATAGTTTTTAAGTTCTTGAACTACTTTCCAAACTAGGTTCTCAGTTAAAGGTTAAGGGTGTTAAATCTTGACAGGAGGGACTGCGTATTGACAGTTCCTGCTGAGTTATAACTAATGATATGAAACCTCTCTTTATATATCTCTGGTTTGACTGTGCATCCACTTCTCTAAAAATATTGCCTTTTAAAGATTTGCATGTCTGTAGAAGATATTTCTATCTATATAATACATTTTGGAACACACATTTACTCATCTAGGGCTTCTATGTGGATTCTGTTGAATGATTGCAGTTATCTTGGTTTAAATTGGAGGTAAAAATTCACAATGGAATGCTCTGCTGTAGTCATAAGTAGGACATCTCAGATAAATGTTACATGCACACAACATTACATTATCATTTACTAAAATAATAAAAAGGCATGGTTTGTTCCATGGATGAATCCTGAAGTCTCTTCTTCTTGAGATGAGGGAAGCCTTTGATCTGTATCAGACTATTACCGAACACTTTTCTATGTATTGTGCCTTGGTAACAGTATATTTGTTTATTGTAGATGTTATTACATTTAAATTGTCAGCAAGTTCATCTGGAAATAAATTTAAACATTTTGTTAGTGTTCTAGATGTAAATAAGCACCAATGAAATATTCATTATATAAAGGAGATACCGAAGGTGTAAATCATTATCATATAAACTGCCTCATTTTCAACATATTAAAAGGGAACATATATTTGCTTAGATACAGTACTTCATATAAATAATTGTTAGAGAAATAGAGAATTTCAAAACACAATTTAGGAAAATAATAGAGCACCTTTAAATACCCTTTTGACTTGTGGATTGAATCTACTGATGGGCAGAATATGAAGGCTTTTTCTCAAAAGAAGCTTATAACCGAAACTGACATGTAAAAATTGTTTATGGATTTTTTTTTTTTGCCTGCACAAGTTTTTCAAAAAGACAGAAATGTTAATATGTGAAAAACAATAGGCAGAGGTAATCATAATGGTATAAAAGGAAGAAGTTGCCATCGATTTCAGTAGAAATCATGTTAGGACCTGAAGAGAGATTTTCATTTGACAGAGTTCTCTACAGGTCAGTATCCACCACAAAATATGACTTGGGCTTACTGGCAGGAAATGTGGAAATGTAGAATAGGTCTGAAGCTATACCCCCTTTCTGAAATTCAGTCTCTGTGTATACGCAGGATCCAAAAAACGTTCCCATGGGTAGGGACTGAAACCCTTCATTTCAAAGTACTCAGAACAATCATGTTTTACATTTCATAATGGAACTGCCTAGGAAACAGATATTTCTCATGGTAGACATATAATTGTGGTGTTGATAAGACACCAGTGTTTCGGCCACCACAGCATTTGCACAGCATCAAGGCTTTTCCCCACTGGAGTTAGGCTCTGGGTGAGCAAGAGGTTGGAAGGGGCCACAGCCCGGACAGCTAACAAATTGTCCAAAGGGACAATTCCATACCCTATGATGCTATGTTTATCAGTAAAAGCTCGAGGAGGGGAAGAGGAAGCAGTGGATGTTTGTGGTTATGACACTGGTCTTACCAAGCAACAACTGAACATGCTGGGGACCTGATTTCCCAGGAAGTGGCTGCACATCCACCTGCCAGCGGGGAGTGTTTTGCTTCTGCAAGCACCTTTTGCTTTCCTTATTAAGCTGTCATTATTTTGACTTGAAGTTTTCCTGCCTTCCTTCCGTTTTTGCCTCGTCCAATGAGAGAAGTGAGTGAGAAGCTGGGCAGGGGTTTAGCTGCCGCAGGAGTCAACCCACCACATGTAGTTTCAAATCCATTGTGCCAGGATTGTTTGTTCATTTTGTGCAATGACTGTTTTAATATAAAATTTTAAAATTATTCTGAGTAAAGACTGGAACCAGGATACCCTTAGCTGCCCTTTCTGGTGTCATGGACATCAATCAGTCTATGGAATAATTCTCTGTCCTGCAAAAAGTCCTCAATGCATTTCTATATAGATTCTTCCTTAGGAGAGGATGTAAGGGGTTTTACTGGCTGCTGCAAAATCATGAAAAGAATCTGACTTACATGACACTGAGTTGTAATTCTGGCAACGAGCCCCTTTGTGTGTCACCCAGGGGTTTGTGTAGCACCCAGCAAAGCTCAGGCTTAATGAATGAGGCAGCCAGCTTCCTTGGCACTTCCCCTTGAGGCAGAGCAGCACTCCATGCCGATGACAGAAGAATATGCTCTATCCTTTCTGAGTTTCAGCTGGAGAGCTGCTTTTCCTGATAAAAGGGCAAAAAAGGAAATAAAGTTTTCATTATAGATAAATCACTCACAAAGCTTGGGCATTTAGGGAGCCACACAGTTGCATTGCAATAAATAAGAATGTTTTTGCAAATTATTTTTGCCTTCAGTTACTAAAAAGTATTATTAAAGATAAATCATGTCTGCATTAGCAGCCCTATTATAGATGAGAAGTTTAAAGTACATAAATAACAGATTTTCTTGCTTTAACTTAACCTTAAAAAGAATAATTCTTGTCTCACTTGAATCTACAGTAAGAGGGATTTTCTTATAACTCTTCTACTTCTACTGTATTTAATTCTTCTGTTTCCAAACAATTCTGTTGATTTTAGATCTTACATTATTTTTTTCATTTTAGTGACATTCCCATGGAAAGAAAATGCTAATAAAAAGAGGCAACTATTATTCACAGTTATTTCCCTCAGTCAGGAGTACTTACTGAACATTAATAATAGATATTTGCATCTTGAATAAGGAATTATTGGCAAAAAATAAATGTATCCAAGAGACACATATGCAATGCTAATTGACAACTGTGTACACAAAGAGCTGCCATTTATTTTATTACAGTCAAACATAACCTTTGTAAATGTCAGCTTTGTGTTCTGTTGACCAGCATTTTAATTCAGACATATTTTTCTTCCTTTTTCAGTGATTATTGTTTCAATCCTTTCCAACACATGGTTCATTCTTATTAGTTGCCATTGCCTATTTCACAATTCTTTTGAAAGTAAATTACTTTTTTTATGGGGCAGATTATGAAAAAAACCCCAAGCAAACAAACAACAAAACAAAATGGAAAAATTATCTCTTTTAATTACTTCAGTAGAGGCTTTACCGTGAATGCAGAGGATGAAACATTTTTGGTATTTATCTACAGAGTCCAAAATAAACCTTACCAATAAAGAGATAATTGTGATAATTCCAAATTGCCTTAACAACAAAGAGTTAAGGAACAAAGGCTTACAGAGTGGGCATTTCAAACTATTATTGGTGTCTTCAAAGACTGACTCAGGAAAGGTAACTGATGTGAATGCGTTCAGAACTGTCAAAGTCTCTGTGAACCTTAGTGAATCCTTTGTTAATACACAAGGAAATCTTCTCTACAAGTGAGATGATATGGGTAACAGATGTTAATTGTGGCTTCGTAATCCCAAAACTCTTTTCCCTGGAAAATTTAGCAGGGGGAATTTAAAAAAAAAATAGTGTAACTTGCATGACTCAAGGACCTTTTACAGCTCTTAACTGGCAAGCTCCCCTCTTGCTCTTAATAGTGATGTTGTGGTTTGGAAACAACATTCCCCAGATTAGGGTCTCTCCCCACCAAGACTCTCCCAAACCAAACGCCAACTTCTTGCTTCTCTCCCCACTTCACCGGGAGACATGAAAACCAGAGATTACGGGTTGAGATAAGAACAATTTACTGGAAACAGCAATGACATAAGAAAATGAACAGTAACAGAAATAATACTAATAACAACTGTGGACAAAAGAAAGGGCGATTCACATGCAAAATGCTCACCAAGATGAGACAATGAACAATGAACGGGCGGACCCAAATCCACCATGTTTTCCCATGACCAGGGAAAGCAGGCCCCTTCCCTGATGGTCATGATGTAAGATGGTGACAAAAACCACATCTTGGTCACATCCACACAGCTCCAGGCTCTGCCCTCTCACAGCTACTGTGAAAAATTAACCCTGTCCTTGGACAGAACTAGGACAACAGGGCATTATTTATTTTTCCCAGGGAGAGAGCAACTGGCAGAAAGTTTGGGTTGTTTGCTGTTTCCCGTTTTACAGGGAAACTGTGTATTAAGAGCTCTTGTGCAACACAGTACAAGCTCAAACGGAAGGAGACCCCTCCTATGTTTTACAAAGCGTTCAGGCAAAATGCCTTTTGTCGTCATGCAGAATGACTATTGAATTTTATGAGAACTTGCAGGATATTAGTTACCCCACGTTTATGGAGAAGAAATGTGTTTTGTGTTCCCTCTTGATTTTGGTGTATCAAAGTGCAGCAAAGAACCTCACTTATTCATATTTAAGAAAAAATACATTGTATTCCATATCTTAGGGCTTGAAAGATAAGGCATGTGAAAAGGAATTTCTTCAAGATTTAGATTGTAATTGGTTATTTTGTGGTCAGTTAATAATTTGAATTTCACCAAAGCCATCTTTTAGATCCAAGTAAAATTGAAGAAGGCGCTGAGTCAACGCTGAAGATAATAGACTCAAATTTCAAATGAAACACTTTTGTGATGAAAATATCTTGTCCTTTTTGTCACTTTTCGATACACTGAATACAGTTTTGATTTTTTTTTAAAGACATTCAGATAAAACAACTTCAGCTTTACTTCTGAGTATTTCATGAAGTCTGGTTGACATTTTAACCAGAAAGGTTGTAAGTATTGAACAAAACCTGTAGACTAAAATTCAACATCATTGGAGGAGCCAGAAAGCTTTTTGAAACACATTGGCACTTAATCTCACTGGACAGCAAACTGTCAAGCTTACATGCTGTTCACTATTTAGTAGCATGTAGTCAGCAGGGGAAGGTATGGAGAGTAACTCCACTTAACCCACTCCTAAAGAATATCTTGAGGGTTCTGAAACTAAAACTGTGTTCAAGACAACTCTCGCCAAAAGCTGAGAATAAGTAGTGAGTGAAGCATTAATTTTATTTTACTTTTTCCCTAGGCATGAACTCTTAATTGTGCTTGGAAAGAGGACACAGGGTTAGAAGGATTGTTGGGAAGACTGTGCTGGTGCTCTCAACTGCAGATTTTCTACTGGAAAATTCAATTTCATTACAGAGACTGCTAACAACTGAAAAAATCAAATGGCAAGAAAAATATTAAATTACTAATTTAATGACTAATGATTATTGACTAATGATTTTTTCCTACCATGACTGAGAATTTTCAATAAGTAGAAGTTGGAGTAAGAAATGCTAGACCTTCCAGTAAGGCAACAATATTTGTTTTATGAACTGCATTATTTACAGCAGAGTATACTAAATATTTCAACACATTGTTTCTAAAAGTTGGTAAGTAACATTATTGTGTTGGCTTGCTAGAGAGTTATATAAAAAGATAAATCATTTATGGGATAAGATTTTGAGAAACATTGTTTTTAAAAAAACCTATTTCTAAGCACTTGTCTGTTGATTAATATTGGGGATCATACAAGTGTTGGAAATACTGTTTTCAGAAGCTTTAACAACCAAAGGTGACCACAAAATACATTATTATAAAAACTAAAACTAAAATAATTTTTTTCTTCTGTAGTTATTTCTCACACATAGAACACATCCACCTACACAGCACACCTTCATTCAACCTCCATCTAATCAAGCTATTTCTCCTCAGGGTTTAGCAAAAAGAGAGATGATAATACATCTTTTTTTCTATTTAAAAATGTTGGAAGGTTTCTCCAACACCATGGAACTAAACTTCACTGAAGCATTTAAATAGGCAGGAGATAGTAGTGACAAGTCATAATGAAACTTTTTTTTGCTTAATTTTGCAAACAGCTTTTTATTTTGCATATTCAGTACCATTTTTTTAAAATGTGGCCAGTAAATGGAGACCTTAAAATCTGAAATCCACACTGAAATTATTAATTACTCTAGATGATAAATGTTGCAGAAAATGGGAGAATACAAAATGCATTTGAATTGTGTTTTAAAAGAAATATTTTTGTAGCTATGGAAGCATAAAACTATAAGAAAGGAAAAGTGTATGCAGAGCAATAGTATGATTCTGTAATTTAATAGCTAATCTCCTTTGTCAAACCATATGATATCACTGAAGGTGGTGATAGGGAATGAGATAAAGCCAGCATGCTCTGGGCTCTGACTTTCTTCTGTCAGGTTCAAAAAGAGGTCACAAAATCCCACCTAAATATCTCTTAGACACAGTGTTTTATTTAATTTTGTTAACTCACGTTGCCCTAATTTCTATCCATTTTTTCACAAACCCATTGCAAAACTTGTATGGGTGATGTAAAACAATGTCTTGTAATTTCTGAAAGTGCTAAAGCTTCCTTTAACTTAAGAGTGTATAATCAAAGTTATGTAGTTTCTTTACGATTGTAGGGTGTGGCAAGTAATTGACTGTATTTTCCATTAACCCTTCTGAAACCAAGGGATGAGAAAGACTGTTCCTGATAAGACAGTAACTGTACAGGCCAAGACGTCAACTCTTTAAAGATGCGTGTGCTTTACCTTGCACAGGTCAGTAACCTCACATTAAGCACTGTGGTGAGGACTCATAGGATGCCAGAGGCTGAAGCATGTGAGTGAAAAACTTGTGCTTGCAGCTCAGCTTTTAACTGCAAGCATCTTGCTATTTTGGTCATGGCTTTTTCTAACTGTAGATTTGGACTGTGAAGAGATCACAAAATTAATTTTCTGTTTGACCTCGCTCGAGTATAAGTCCCCAGAGGTGAAAGGCAACTGCGATTATTCACTGCAAAACTTTACCTCCCACTTTCCTTCCTTTACCCTTGAAAACTTCACTGTTGCACCTTGTATACTGAGTCCGATGCCATACTCTCTCTCCCCTCTCTCTCCTCCCAAAGCCAAACAAAACTAGCAACCCCCCTTCCCCTAAATAAGTAACTATAAGATATTTTCTTCCTAGAAAAGCAGTTCTATTTTATACAGAATTGGAGTTGTAATAAGTAGTGCTTTGAACGAATTGTGCTCAGAAAGATACCATTTATTATTTTTAAACTCAGTTACCATACTTCTAGTGAATTTTCAGGAGAATAGTTCTTGAATTGCAACTAGTTTGTGTTGTACTGTGAATGGTAACTGATACTTTATTACTTTATTAGTTAGTTATCAAAAGCACGTAATAGTGCTATGGTTTATTTCCGGACTGGTTTTTCACAGGTCACCTAATAGAGGGAGAAATGCAAATGCTAAATAGCAGAAGCAAAAGTCATGATATTTTACAGAGATGGTTTCTCTTTATAAAGAATATATGTTTTGTGTAAAAGATGTCAGATACACAGCTAGACAAAGGAAAGTGATCTGATGCCTTATCATGACACCTAAAAAACAGAGACTAGACAGGAGCAAGGGAATAAAAGTAGGTATCNGGCAGGCCTGGAGAGGGCTTGTTAGGTCTACCTGGCCTAAGAGAGCAGTAGCTAACAGACTACAAGAAGCTTCAGAGTTATACCCTAGACAGTACAGGATTTTAAATCATAAAAGTTAAAACTCAAGGCATCAGATACTGTGCCTACCATCTTCACACACTGTGATCTTAAAATAGGTTTTTAATACTCTGGCTATCGCTAAATTACTTGGAAAACAATACTTAACCTTCTAGTTTAAATTATTTGCCCGGTGAAACTCATGTCTTTTGAAACAAAATTACACTAAGAATCATTCAAATTTCTAGCAGTATGAAACCTCAATTACTGTTACAATTATTTCTTTTAAAAAAAAAGTCAAATTTACTGAAGCAAGACGCTGTTCGGTTTCCTGTCTATTCTCTCATTAAATGTCAATGGTTTTACCTCTTCTGCAAAGTAGGGCCATGCTGCATTTTATTCTTTCCAGGACACAAATAACATTGCATTTACATGTCCACTGAATAATTTCCAACACCTATTTATATTTCCATGAGAATGTTTTTATCTCATGTTCCATGCCCAGATATTATAAGCCATGGTTACTTTAAGAACTCCGTTGCACCATTTTTTTAGAAGGATGGATTTATAAGTACACACACACTCTCATGCATATAAAAAGACCCTCAAAATCAAGAGCTCTTATAGCATCCTAAAAACTTCCACTGCAGTCTCTGTTAGCACATTTCTGTTCTTGCTTGCCATGGCAATGGAATATTCCGCATGAATGGAAAAGAAGGTGCTCTCAGAAAGCAGTAACCCACTGAGCTGTAGTTACTGCTTTGTTTCTGAAAGTCTGAACACACCTCAATCTGCAACTTAGTTGGGGATGTCTAACAAACAAGACTGTGCTAAATAAATATATTTTAGGAATAGATTCAGCACAACTGAAAAACAGGATTGGGGGCATGGAAAAAAACCCAACAATATGACATGGGGTATTTAGGTAATTTAGAATTGATTTTAATTTTCATTTGGAGAAATTGCTAATCATCTTGTGTTTCTCAACAGAAATTTGAAATTAAATGTTTAGCTATCTTTATAAGAATTATCTCATACATGAAAGTGATATTTTTCTTTCATAAAATGTCTTTACATGTTAAAATCATATCAAAGTAGACAATGTCACTTTATATTAAAATACTGCTTTCAAATTACATTAAAATTTGTCTCTCTTGATTGGAAACTGAAGTTGATTGAAATCAGCAAGAGAAAATTCTGATTTCCATTAAACAGCCTGATGAAGAGCAGTGAGATTTGAAATTTTTAATTGATTGACTTATTTTCAAAGGTAGCATAAATTTTCTGTCACCTGAAGATAACAGGTATTGTTCTACATTGCAAATACAGCAGACAGCAAAAATGTCTACACAATTTGCTGATGTTAAAGATATTTGGTGTCTACTAATATATTATTTCACTTTTATCTGCTCTTATATTTTGCTTCTCTATTCTGTTTTACGTTTTAAAAAAATTGAGTAGTGCATGTTCATTAGTTTAATGTAATGCAACTTTGAATATTTTATCCAAAAAATCAGCAAACTCTGATCCTTCTGTATTCTCCAAAGCAAAAGAAGCCTTGCTGAAAAAAAGAGAACGGTACTTTTTTTTAAGTAACTTAGATATGCAGTGTCTGACCTAATGGTGCTACGTTGCAACTAGATAAGAGCTAATAACCTGTCCTATAAATTTAATAGACTTTAATCTTTAGTTACTTAAAATGGTTATCCCCAGGTAGCTGTGGGAGCATAGGAGAGCACAATCACCTATCTGCAGAATAAGGCAGATCTTTTCACTTCAAGGATAAGATTTTTTTTCCCTAGAATTTCACACTTAGGTTTTAGTGGAAGTCTCTGTTTTTTAGGAAAGTAGACAAAAAAATGTTAATTTGCTAACAAGTTAATGAATGAGTTGATACTTGTGATTAAATTAATAATAAAAAAAAAAGGCAGTGTCATTTAGAATACTCGTTATCATTTTTCTTCCTTCCTTGGACTAAAAACAAGACCCTAATAGGACCAAGGCTGACATATAAATACCCTAATCGTCTACAAAATATTTCAAGACATCCTATCACAGTTGATGAACAAAGACACAGAGATGATATGTTTGTTTGATTTATAGGATTAAATTTTAACTAACCTGCAAGATTCTGACAGAAATATCTGATTTAAGCTACTCTGAGTAAAACAAGAATATCCAGTCCAAGGATAAAATATGAAGAGAAACTTATAGTTTGACTGCAATTCAGTCATGGCCAAGATTTACCATTTGCATTATGACGGAGAGGACAGAAAAACCCAGATGACCTTATGAAAGTTTTCTTGGGGCAAAATATTACATAAATAGCAAAAAATATATTTTGTCTTTTGTTTGCCTTTTTTTTTTTTAATAAAACTTTTCTGCCTAATTTTCTTTATATCATTGGGACAAAAACTGCCAGATATCTACTATAAATATATATATACATGTATGTAAAAAGTCATTCATAGTAGTTGTTGACAGAAGTGAACAGCGTAATGAAATGTCCAGCTCCAGTACAATTTACATTGATTGGTTCATTGGTAAATCTGTTCCTGTAAGATATAGCAGCATTTCTGTGATAGCTTAATTCAATCAGAATTGAATATTGTGTGCAGCCAGAATAAAGCTCTGGAGAACTTTGAATTAATTACTTAACCTTGTAGGCTCTTTGAAAGTTCTGACCTTCGTATTCTCATAGAATCACAGAATGGTTTGGGTTGGGAGGGACCTTGCAGATCATCTAGTTCCAACCCCCCACCCACAAGCAGGGACAACTTTCACTAGACAAGGTTGCTGAGAGGTCCATCCAGTCTGGCTTTGAACACTTCCGGGGTTCAGCATTCACCACTTCTCTGGGCAACCTGTTCCAGTGTCTCACCACCTCACAGTAAAGAATTTTCTCTTAATATTTAATCTAAACCTACTCTCAGTTTGAAACCACTCCCCCTTGTCCTGTCACTACATGTTTCTGTTAAAAGTCCCTCTTCATCTTTCTTGGAAGTTCCCTTCAGGCTCTGGAAGGCTGTAATTAGGTCACTTTGAACCCTTCTTTATTCTAGGCCAAACAAACCAAATGCTCCAAGCCTTTTCTTCATAGGAGAGGTGCTCCATCCCTCCAAACATCTTGGTGTTCCTCCTCTGGACTCACTCAAACAGGTCCCTGTCCTCCCTCTGCTGGGGACCCCAGAGCTGGATGCAGCCACTCCAAGTGAGATCTCACCAGAGCAGAGCAGAGGGGCAGAATCCCCTCTCTCTCCTGCGGGCCACGCTGCTTTGGATGCAGCCCAGGACATGCTTGGCTTTCTGGACTGCAAGCACACATTGCTGGGTCATATCCAGCCTCTCCTCCACCAGTACCCTCAAGTCCTTCTCAGGAAGGGCTATGCTCAATCTGTTCAACCCCCCGCACATGTTGATACCAGGGCTTTGGAATGTCTTTTCATGACTTTTTCACCTGACTGCCATGACTTTCCAAATATCATGGAAAGAGGAGGGACAACTACGCCAGGCAATTCTCTCAGGACTTTGAGATGCATCTTATTGGGTCCCATAGACTTATATAAATTCTGGTTCCTTGGAGGGCATGAACCTGATCATTATTTCCATTCTCATGCCTAGTTGTTTTTCCTTGCCTTCATTATCAATTGCTGCCTTTACATTTTCGTTGAGCAAGGTACCTGCACATTTTAGAAAGAGAGGCAAGCTTAACTTGATCAGTAATGGGCACTCACTGTGGTTAAAGTGGCCAAAAAATACCAGCAGGTTTGGGTCAGTCATTTAGTTTTAATTTTGCAAAATAATTCCAAAGTCTTTCTGCTTAGATATTTTTGTTCGAAGTCTGCTACTTCAGCTTCCTCAATCTGCTTGGGACTGAGTCAGAGCTTGGGCTGCTCCAATAGGAAGAGTTAGAGATGGGGCACTTTGGTCAAGGGGATGTTTTAATTTACTCTGTTTCGCTCAGTGAAAGTGGAAGTGGTCTGCCATGTAAAGCCATAAAAATATGGCTTTAGGGAGAATTGATGCAGTGGTGCATCAATCTAGAAGTGGAAGGGAGAATTGATGTATGTCAAAAGGGGGCACTGCTAGCAATTGAAAAAACTTATCTTTCTAAAACCTATTGAGTCAAAATGTCCTTTATGTTTATAGTTTTGTTGAGATAAAAGAAACTAACTTTGGACACAGAAGAAAATTATAGCATGTTGTTTGAGAAATAGCTCCTGTCTAGGCTATTTCTAAAGGTAAAATAAAAGAGATGTGGTGCATTTGTTTTTTCTAATTTTTCTTTTTAAGAGCAAGAGAAAAAGAAAATACGATTACTTAATTAATTTTGGGATTTTGCCACTATAAAGTCCATAACTCTCATCATCGTGTTTTGGAAAAAATGTTAGTCAATGAAAATATATATAAATACACAGATGCATACCTTAATTCTCTTTAGTTTTAGAATCATAGAGGTATTTAAGCTGGAAAAGACCTTTAAGGCCATCAAGTCCCACCATGACCTTTATACTACTAAGTCCACACCTAAACTATATCCTCAAGTGCCACATTTACACATCTTTTAAATACCTCTAGGGATGGTGACTCAACCATTTCCCTGGGCAGCCTGTGCCAATGCTTGAAGAACTCATTCCAAAGAGAAATTTTTGCTAATATCCAGTCTAAACCTCCACTGCCATAAGCTGAAGTAATTTCTGTTTTTCCTATTGCTGTTTATTTGGGAGAAGAGACTGATGCCACCTCCCTACAACCTCCTCTCAGGTAGTTGTAGAGAGTGATAAGGTCTCCCCTGAACCTTCTTTTTTCCTTGCTATACAACCACAGCTCCATCAGCCACTCCCCACAAGACTTATTCTGTAGACCCTGCACCAATTTTGTTGCCCTTTTCTGGACGTGCTCCAATGTCTCAAAGTCCTTCTTCTAGTGAGGGGCATTCACAAATAACGAAATTGAATAGCTCATTTTAACACATGTACAGATTTCACAGCAAAAACAGTGGAGTAAGCAAAACAATTATCTTTACAGAAACAAAAATTCTGATAGACATTGTAGAGTAAGCTGGGAAATGGAAATGCGTAGCATAAAAAGTCCACCGTGAACTGGAGTCCAAAAACGATCCACAAATCACAAAACATGAATTGACCTTAGGACATTCTGTTAACTTGAAAAATAAAGGAATTTCTACTACCTTCAAATACATAGAGAAGAACGAACTTTTGCTGCAAGGTTAGCAAAGTGCTCATAATCAAGTAAGCAAGATCCCATAAAATTGGACTTTTTTCCTCATCACAAGAACTAAAATGTAGAAATGAAGTGGAAAAACATCTATTGAATTCTTCCTAGGGGTTACCTTTAACTCTTCCTCAGTGGTTTGTTTATAACTGAAAAAATGCAAGAAAACGGTATACAAATCAAGAATGATTTACAAACTATCTAAGTATGATTCTGTATATACAATCATAACTATACATATATATAGCTATACCACAGCATAATGAGGGCTTCAACCTTGAAATATCAGTAATTTTAAAAAAGAGTTTAGAAATATCTATTTATTTAGGACTTACTCATAAATAGCTTCCTAGAAAACAGCATTTCCTTGGTCTGACATTCTTCATCCACTAAATATTCTAAAAAAACTTCAGCAAATGTACGAAGATTAATATATGTGTTTAATAAAGCATTTCATTGTATTACCAGAAAACAAAGAAAGAATTATGAGGCTTTGTCAGCCTTCTGTTTTCCCAGTTGATTCTGACAGTCTGGAATATTTCTTTAATAGGTGCCAATTTTCAGCTGGAAAGCTGAAAGTCTATCCCTTTGTTGCTTCATATTTCACACCTCCTTTTTGTACATAGCAATAGACAGGGCCAACTTTTCTGACAGAGTGCTTTGTAATTCTGTGGAGTTTTTCCTTGCAGAAGCATGTGGAATTTATCCTCCAAGATGGTATTTTAGGAAACCGTAAGTCCTGCTAGTAGCCTTAGTAATTTTTTCAGAATAAGATTTTCAATAAGGTCAATAAAATTCAGCCCAGTGAGTGCAGTTTGCTATGGGGGAAATTTACATTTTCCCATAGAACTTCAACTATCAGGGCTTTGATGATAATTGGCACAAATCTAGGTCTCCCAAACCCGAACCCATACTGCTGCTGGTACTGTCATGGGCCTCCTTTTATTGTTATTTTCCTCACATTTGCACAGTATTCCAGTATTGATTTTCATTATTCTGTAAGGGTTTACTTCAAAGTCTATTTTATTGATTCCATTAGTAGGTAAGTCTTCTAAATTGCTAGGCATTTTCACAACCTGTCCCTCTACCCTACCTCCTATTTCGCTAACTGGTATTGATATGTAAGAATGGAAAAAAACAACAACTTCATAAGGTTTCCTAGAGAAATTAAAACTCTTGTATCTTTTTTATGACCATTGATGGATTTTCCTTAACAGGTTTACTGTTAAAAGTAGAAAACTGACGTCCTTGGATCTTCCTCTAATTATTTTACAGTGCATTTGTGGGTTGTTTTCAATATAATTGTTCAAATATTTTTGAGGATGTATTACATAATTTAGTAAAAAAACCTGGAATTAGTCATGCCTATAAAATCTAAAAGAGTGAATCAAGACTAATAATGATACTCATTATACTTCCCTACATTTACCTATAATCTACTAATATATTAATAAGATTGCATTTAGCTCCTTTCTGTTTGAGTGGAAACAATTTCATTCATTTTTCTGATGCATAATAATGGAAAGATTTTCTAGTTCTTCCAGTCCAATCCAGGTATGATGTGGGTGCTGAAATGTCGCACTCTTGCTACAGTGAGCAACCATGATACAGTGAGTAAACTTTCTTTTTTCTGAATCACTTTCTTTAAATGGTCATTGTTTTGCAGTATCAGTGTCCTATTAATAGTTTCTGTGTATCATCAGTGAGAGTCCATTTCTTAGGTATCACACTAAAAGGCCTTGTAAATACATTAAAAGGTCTTAGCATTAAAGTTTTCTTAGAAATTGGTCTTACAAAATGCCTAGATTTTTTTCGAAAGAAGTGGAAACTAATTTTATCTTCAGGATCAGGAATCAAAACTCCTTACCAACGCAATTAGAATTGCAAATGAGATAATTTGCCTTCAAGCTAAAGAACATTGTTTGTGTTGTATTATGCCAACACTGGAGTATTGTGTAAGAGGAAGTATTTAAAAATCAGAATTAGCAGTCATTTCAATGATAGTTACTGACTTAGAATTTAGCTAGTGAAAGTAAGATCAAAATTCATTACCATACTTTCTTAATTTTTTTCTTCTTTCTGGTACACTAGCAGAACTCTGTGGTTTAGAAATGACTGTGCATTTTGTCTGCTGCACAGAGATCTTTATGTAAGACTGCTGGAACTGAAGAATGAAATAGAAACTCAGCAGCAGTAATCATTTTGCTTGTTGTGTCATGAGAAATGCCCAATTAATATTAAGGAGACTATTCCAAGAACATTTTAATTACTAAAATTTGGAATACAAAGTAAAACTCTGTAGGCATTCAAATTAGTCAATATGAGAATCCTACAGTATTTAACATCTAATGTATGAAATGTTTCTACATCTGTCTGAAAATGACGTCAGCCTTTGTTCATGGTGTTAATCAATTTTCTTACATATACTACTTCACAGTATCCAATTTGTCACATAGAAGCTTGTGTTTTACAGAGTATAGTAGATTCAAAATAGAAAAGAACCTTTCTTGGAAGGAGAAAAGCTCTAATTTCCGGCAATTTAACTACCATATAATTATCCTCTAATACTGTCTGAAAGGTAAAAAATGACAAATGGCTGCAATAAAGAGACATCACACATGCAGAATGAAGGTTCAGAAGAGCTCATTCGACCTCCATTTTACCAGAAGTTTGTTTCAGCCACTAAGCATTACTAATAGATTCCCAGTATAATCTAGATAAATGGTTAAAATAATAAGGTACGATTCAAAGAGACTGAAAGGAGACTTTGAAAAAAAAAGACACCTGTCTCAAAACTGGTGAGATTTCTGGCTGTGGAACACTCAGCAAAATGCAAAATAATTACATTTTATTTTCCATAGTTTACATATGTACAGCCTTGCTTTTTCTAAAAAGCCAAACACCAACCACACATTTTGTTTCAGCTCCTATCTTGTAAATGGAATGGATCATTTAAACCACAAATATGGTTTTCTGTTAAGAATTATACATGTGAGAATCAATTACTGTAACAGTGGTACAGGATATTTTTCCTGCCCTTCTTGTCTCTCTCCATCACCCTGTGTAAGAAGCTGTAGAAAACATAATTACCTTCAGCTATTCTATAATTTACAAGACATTTCCATTCATCCGGGTTAAGTACTTGATTTGTAGTTGGGTAAGGAAGGGATATAGATAAAAATGAAAGAAAACTGTTAATTTAGAGCAGCTGTTGGCGCTGTGGAATTCCTGAGAATATCACCACTGGTTAAAGAGTGTGCATAATATTTATGCTGAGCTTAGTGGCCCCTAAGTCCTGCTCTGTAGAGAGGGTGACCACTTTATTGATATGATTAGGCGGATGGGGTTTCAGGAGGCAGAGACCTGCAAACGTGTGGGAGAGCTACTGGAGTTCCACATCTCTCCTTAGGAATAAGATGATGTCATCCAGCCTGGGCTCAGAGAACAAGCCAGACTCCAGGAGTTTTCTCTCTCCCCTCCTTAAGTTGAAATTTAGCTCCTCAGTGGGAGTGGCCATGTAGCTATTGGTGCCATCACCATAAGCTTCTGCTTCTGCAAGGAGTAGCCTCTGACAGTAGCACGTCCTCTTTCCTCTGTGCCCAGATGGGCAAGGAGTGAAGCCCACCTCGTCCTGCTGCAAGAGCTGACTGCTTTCCATGGCGTAACTGGGCTGAAACAGAGATCACCAAGCAACTAGATTGTGTTTCAAGCTGGTTTTCAACTCTTGTTTCAAGGGAAAAGGTCACTCTTGCCTGAACCTGTATCAGTTTGGATTTGGCTATTATGACTGAGGAAGAAGGGTCAGCGGGAACAGCCCAATTCACCTTTTCTGTACAGCTAGAAACCAAGCTGTACTGCTCCCAGCTGCATGGAGGGAAAAGCAGACAACTTCTCCTGACGTGCTCTTCCTTGTAGTGCCTTATGTGAAATAAATGTTGAAGTTATTTCTCTTCGCATCTGAAAACCCCTGAAAAAAAGCATAAATGTTTCCCCCTCATAGTTCACATTTTTACTGTGGCCAAGATGCGTCTTTTTCACTTCATTTGGTGTTGCTTTGTTCATTACATCACTGGTATGAACTGTGAGTGTCAAGTAAAATGCAGAATGCCTTCTTGAAGCACATTATCTTCTCATTGTCATGTCTGTTTACCTCTAATGGCCATGAAAATTTTATTCTTCCCCCAAGTCACTAAATGACCTTGTTTGAGGGAAAAGGGTTGGAGCATAAAGGTTATTTTTTACATGCCTCTTTTATAATCTTATCTGTCTAGTCAGTATACATGGGCCCATCTTGGCTAATAAAACATATGTTTGGTAATGCATGTTGTGTGTTTTGGAGTTAAGATTCATTGGCATGTCTCTGATATGGTGGCAGTAACATATGGATGGTGAAGAAATGGTAGATGGTGGTGTCAGAAATAACTAGCGATTTAAGGAATACTACAGCATTTTTATTTTTAGAAATTGTTCAGTTAAACATCTGGAAGGGTGATCAGGGCCTACTTCTGAAATGTTGTGTCAAGGCTTATCCTTCACATACCTGGCTAGACTCAAAGGAATTATTCATAAAATTAAGGATTTTCTGAATTTGTTTTACATTTATTTGAGTGGCAAATAACTAGAAAAAATGGATCTGTGGTTGGGCCATCAGAAAAAAACTGAAAAGATTAAAGACTTGCTCAAGAAGCAGAGATAGCTGAATTTGGTTGATGGAGTCCCATGATAAAAAGACTTAAGAGATAGTTATTTTTAATAGAAAAGCTACAAGGTATTGAGGAGGATAAACTTCGTCCATATACAATATATCGAAAGTACTTAAGGAATTGTATCTGATTTTGGTGAAAATAGAATATTTTGTTTGCTTGTGATCTCAAAGGTTAGTTTTAACAATGTTTTTTGCTTGATTATCATGAGGGTTTTTTTATTAATTAAGTATTCAGCTTGATACATGACAGTAGGAATCTTGCTTAATTTACTGGGCCATCTGATGACCAAACTTTACTGAATTTGAAAACACAACATCAATGTCTTACAGGATGTTAAAATTTACATTCAGCTCAGCTTTAGGTGTGGACAGCTGGCTAACAGGAAGATATAGGAGCAATTGCCTACTAAGAGGAAACCTTTCTAAAATCAAATTGCTTGGTGAAACAACTCAAACAGCTCTTACAGAAAAGCCCTGAAGGATTTAACATGACTAAAGCCTATAATGTTCTACAGAAATTACTCTTACTAACTTGTAGGACTGAATACAAAGCACTATCCTGTCTGTTGCATTTTTTAACCATATGCTTAATAATCTATAGAGAAAAAACCAGGATTTTTTCTTAAATTACACAAGGTTGTAAAAAAAAACTTCAGACAATTAGTAATTTTCGTGTAAATATTAAGTATTTCTGTGAATATCTCTTTCATGTAGGAAAAAAAGGAAAAAAAAGAAACTGAAGAAAGCAACTGCAGTTTATTTAAACTGCCAAGTTTTAACGCAAATCTAATAACAAGTTAATCTTCTGAGACTGCCTCTTGGTGCCCACTGAAAATTTCCATTTTTAATTGCTGATAATATTATCAGAAGATAGCTGTTCTGGTTCAAATGTTGATTGCATTCATTGCATTCATTGCATTTGGTGGAAATGTTCATTCTCATGCAAGATATTTTTACGAGACTGTCTGAAAACAGGACAGTTAAAATAGTTCACCAATTTGAAAATGATAATGCTTTTCAATGGCACACAAGTTAATTTGGAGAAAAAAGAAACCACAATCCCAAACTTAAGAGCTAGTAGTGTGGAAGATTTTGAGACAATAGTAGTAATAGAAGATTTTTGTGAGGATAAGAAGATGGAAGCAAGATATGTGGAGCAAACTAGAACTAACTGGATAAAGCCTGGTGTCAGAACAGGGCCTATAAACTTGGTCCTATATTCTAGACATCAGTTCTGTGATAATAGTTTGTTTATACAGTGAAATGTGCCCTAGTAACAACTAACCAGAATCAAATGGATCTCAGATCATCTGTACATCATAACTTCAATTCTTGATTACAAAAACATAGAAATTACCTTTGTATGGTGTTAGATGATGACTGGATGCCAGGCATTCACCAAAGCCACTCTCTCACTCCCTCCTGCAACCGAACAGCAGAGAGAAAACATAAAGAAGGGTTCATGGATTGAGATAAGGACCCGAAGAGATAATTCTGCAAATATCATCAAAGGCAAAACAGATTTACTTTGGGGATATTAATTGAATATATTACCAATAAAATCAGAGAAGGATAATGAGTAGAAAAAACAGACCTCCAGACATCTTCGCCCACCCCTCCTTCCTTCTCATTTCTACCTCCTCCCCCTCAGTGCTGCAGGGAGACAGGGAATAGGGATTATGGTCAGTTCATCCCATGTTGTTCCAGACATTGCCCAGGGAAAGAGTCCTTCCCCTGCTCCTGCATGGAGTCGCTCTCACAGGAGACAGTTCTCCATGAACTTCTCCAACATGAGTCCATCCCACAGGCAGCAATTTTCCACAAACTGCTGTAATGTGGGTCGCTCTTCCAAAGGACACAATCCTTCAAGAACAGCCTGCTCCAGCATGGGTCCCCCACAGGGTCATAAATCCTACCAGGAAACCTGTTCCAACAGGGGCTCCGCCCCCCACAGGTCTGCAGGTCCCTGGCAGGACCCTGCCTGGCACTGGCCTCCCACAGGCTCACAGCCGCCTCTCAGGCATCTACTGCTCTGGTGTGGGGCTTCTCCACAGGCTGCAGGTGGATCTCTGCATCCCCATGGATCTCCATGTGCTGCAGGGGCAGAGCTGCCTCACCCTGCTCTGCACTGTGGGCTGCAGGAGAATCTCAGCTCTGGTGCCTGAATCACCTCCTCCCCTTGTTTCTCAGACTTTGGTGTCTGCAGGGCTGTTCCTTTCACATGTTCTCACCCTGCTCTTCTTTGGCTGCAATTACAACTCTGTAATAACTTTTTTTTTTTTCCTTCTTAAATCTGTTATCACAGAGGTGTTACCGCCATTTCTAATTGGCCCAGCCTTGGCCAGCAGCACATCTATCTTTGGAACTGTCAGGGATTGGCTCTGCTAGACCTGGAGGAGGCTTCTAGCAGCTTCCCACAGAAGCCACCCCTGTAGCCCCTCTGCTATCAAAACTTGGCCATGCAAACTCAATACATGTGGATTCTTTGGGTTCTTGTGTGTGTATGTAACAAATATCTAAGACTGAAAATTATTGTGGTGACAAAAGTCAAAATGACACTTACGTCCCCGTGGAGTGTAAAATAAGTGCAAAAGCTTGCTTCAATATGAAATGCTATTACTGGCTTTGTCTTATTTTTTGTAAGTATCTATTCATACAATGCAAAGTACATAGAATATTCTGCAAATTACAAAAAGCTTCCCCTGAAGAATGTCATGATACTACTTTTAGGCAGTCATACTTCCCTAGTCTTTTAGGAAACAAAACAGATCACAGTAAATAGAAATGTGATCATACAAGTAATATTGAAGATCTCTATAGTATCCATATTTTGAGATGACTGCCTATCTCTTCCCATGGGCTGAGAGACAGCTGTGTTTGTACAGAAACACGAAAATCAAACATAACATCAGTTTTAGTATATGCCATGCTAGTCCAATCTGAATGCCCAACTTTTAGACTGAATATTTTAATATTTGAGAAACTATTCTTGTTATTTACGAAGAGCTTAGATGGGGTTATGTGTCAGAGCACCTAGGGAAACCTAGTCCCATGTTGCTACCACAGACTCATCTTATAGTATGAGTTACAACTGAATTATAAGAATAATTTTGATTGTTATTATCCACTTGAACAGTGTCCCTTTGTATAGTGTTTGGTTAAACAATGGATTTAAAGTTCATTGTCAATGTCTATGGGAAAGGTCTCTGCAATCATTTGTTCAGCTCTTTTCAGAGAAAATATGAGAAAATCCTTTTATGAAAGAGAAGTTTAACAAAGAGGGTGGCAATAATACCAGTTAATTTCAAAGAGAAAGAGTGGAAAAGCCATTTTTTTGGGGGGGGGCGGGCAAGTATGTGGAAGAGGAAAGTTTGCATTATAATTATGGCAAAAATCACACTCTAGCTGTTATATGTACTTTGACATCGTTACTGTGCTTTTTTCAGAGAACTGAGTGTATTTTGCATTTTCTGAGATTGTTTTTTGGTGACATAAAATAACAGCGAAATCAAATAACAGTAAAATTTTGGACATAAACACAAGTGGTACTCAACTATGGAATCCTTAGACTTCTTCTTTACTACGAATTTAAGGTCTCTTTTAGACCTTGTTAGATCACTGTTCTGGAAAGGAGTCTAGTTGGTCAGCTTTTCATACTGTGGTGATGGAAGCAAGTATAACTTGTATACAAAAATACCTTTTATATCCCATTTGTGGTTCGTTTTTTTGTCAGGCCTCTGAACACTGGTATATGGCTATATGGCCTTGCTGAATAAGGGACTGAAAGCTCACTGATTTTCACCAGTCAGTCTTTAAGGGAGCTATGTGAATGTTTGATTTGGTTTGTCACTGGCTTGAAGGCCAATATACATGTCAAAGTTCTATGTTTACTTCTGTTAATGGGAGAGCACATATATCTTATTTTTATGTGATAGGAAAGGGAACAGAAGGTTTATGTTCTTTGGCACAAGGACAATAAATAAAAATAGATGTCAAAAGGAGTGAACAAGGGGAGAACATGAAACAAGATTATAGAATGTATCTATTTTCTTGCCCAGAACGTAGTGATAGGATTAACTGAGAGTAATAAACTGAAGAGGTGGGAACAAAAAGATCAGGGCTGGTAGTACTGATAGGCGGAGGATTTATTTGACCTTAAGTCCACATGTTGCGCCATGAGGTCCCATTTGAGATGTAAAGCTTCTCTTCTAGTTCTAGCTTCTCTTCAGACACTGATATTGTCCCCAAGGACTTATAATAAAGCACCTGCCAGGAGAGAGAGAGATTATGTAAATATTTAACATAGAGTTTAGGAACACATCAGCAGGAACAGCAACAGAAAATGGAAGATAATCCCTTAATGTAGCTAAGAATGAAACTGGTTCACTTTGCATGACCTTTGCTACAGCTAGTATTTGATGTGTCTTTAAGAAAGAAAAGGTAGAAAACCCACAAAAAATGTAGTCCCAGAGCTGTGTTTGAGCATGAGATCTTTGAAAAAATAATATATATGTGACCAGTGAAGATAGCAGTTCCTCTTAAGAAGCAGAGATGTCACCAATCAGAAAAAAACAAACCTCCCAAACAACCAAAAACTAGATCAGAATTTAGAGTTCCATAAATGTACAAGCTGAAATGGGATGCCCTGAAAGAAGAGCTGAGCATTCCTTCATCAGGCATCTTCCTCTTCTCAGCTGGTCATTTCTACCTTTGCACTTTCTGCAAAAAATTCTTGACCAAGTGCAGAGCATCAGCCTATATGAATGACTGCTTATTTCTCAATACAACCTGCTGATCTCAGAAATAAACACATATAAGGGTGAGTTGCAAGCAAAAGTATAAACTCTGCCAAATTACAGCTCTGAATACTTTATTGAGGGAAAGCAGAAGTCTCTCTCCTTCAATTTTCCTGCACCTCCACGTCACATAACAAGATACCTGTGCATGTTTCATGGTGATATTGATTGAAGGGGACAAAATGGTTATGACCGACCAGAAAGCTGCTGTGGTTCATTATGTAGTAAGACGGGTTCTTGTAGCTCTCCAGCTATTCTCTGATGACTCTCTCCTGTTATTTTTAATTAGTAGGTAGCAATTACTTGTGCTAGTCAACCAATTTTTCTGTAACAGAAGAAGAAAACGTTCCTAGTCCACTAACCAAATTTTTTTTGCGGGACTGTGCATTAAGTCTGGCTGGGATGGATTTAACTTTTCCCACAGCAGCCATTATAGTGGTATGTTTTGTATTTGGAACTAGAATGGTGCTTTGGCTACTGTTGTGCAGTGCTTGCTGTCTCTCCCAAAGCCAAGGTTAGCCTGTCACGGACTGAGAATGGTAATATGACAATACAAACATCCAGGATAGGTAGTTTTTCTGTTGAGAAATACACTTACTAATAATTTTCAGCCTTTGTGTTTGCTTGTTGAGAAACACTGAAGAAATTCCACCCTATATGAAGTGCTAATGAGGGATAGTACTGCTCAACAGTATTTCAGTCAGGAAAGATGGGCTTGGTCTTTTTGTACATAAACAGATTTTCTTCTCTTTTACTGTTCTTTTTAGTCCTTTCTCAATTATTGTTGGTTGTTCTCTAGTATATTACAGAGAGGAAAAGGACCACCGTTGTGCTCTAACATTGCCCCGGCCGTATTTCAGATATGTTTTCCTATCTAGTGTTGATTGTTTAAGCTGCCTAACAGCTTGATATCTATGGTAACTCACTAGTGAAACAATATTTCAGAAAGGTCTCTATTATGCAGAATCATATTCAGAACGAATCTGAATGAAAAAACCACAATCAGTTTTGAGTTGAAATGTATTTTTAAATTGGCCTAGGAATTTATTTTTTTAGGCCTAATAAACAGCATATTTCCATGGTTGAAAAATAAGAGTTACAAAGCTACTGACATATTTCAAAAATAATACTGGGGTGGCTTCAGCTCTAATGTTTTGAGTAATAATCTTTGCAATCTACAGAGAAATTGCATTGACGACACTACATGAACTCAACCCAAAAAAATCAGAACTTATTTGATCAAACTATAATTTCACATGCAAATTTTTTCAGTTTGCACAGTGCACAAAATGACCGTGACCTCCAAAGGATGACTAAAAATGTGGTGTTAATTGATATATTCCTGACCTGAAAGACGGTGTGACAGCCAATCTCATTTAAGCAACATAAATGCTACGGGTTCCTGAAATTTAAAAACTGGACTTTCAGACATAATAAAGATATTTAGGACAGAGTGTGAGAGACTGAAAGTTATGGTTAATGGCTTAAACATTGTTTTGAAGGACTTTTTTGCCTATTAGGGCAAAATTGTATGAAGAAACTGTGACCACTGAAGCCCGCTCCTCCCTGAATAGGCCTCCTGAGGGAAATTTCGGACTGTGAGTTAAGCTACTTAAGGGAACTTGAGGTAAGATAAAGGTGACACTATTTTCCCATTATCTCAGGTCTAGGGGCAGTAAACAAGGCTAAAGGGGAAGAATGCATTTAGAAGAAAGTCAAAGCCAGCATACGCCCTGAAAATCAGTTCTGGCTGGGTTTGGGATGGGAGAGGCCGTAATCCACAGACACATTTGCTGAGGTCAGGTTTGGACACACTCCCCCCCAACCAAGGGGAGAGGAGAGTTTTGGGTGTGTGGTGTAACCTCTAGTCAGACGAAGTGGACACCCATCCTCTGTTATACAAACTGGCTCAGTTGTAAAATCCTGCACCCCTGGAAGGCTACATCCCTGGGACATTCACATGAGAGGCAGCTGAGAAGGTGTCACAAACCATCAAAGAACCCAAAGTGCTCCCCAGACTCATTCCTGAGGCGTTGCACCAGAGGACCGTGCGTGATGCAAAGGGATGCAACTGTTCCAGAGTCTGTTGCAAGAGAAAGTGTCAAACTTGCCCCCTCTCAGTGAAGGTACCTGGGCATTCCCACATGGTCTGAACATATATAAATCCATTGAACTCTCTGTTTTGAGAGCCTCTCCCCACCAAGAAAACCAGAAGAAGAGGATCAACAGGACGCCATTGGGATCCACAAAGTGGTGATATTTTTTAATTAATCTGTCTCTCTGTCACTCTCATTCTCTCCCTACCTTTTTTTTTATCTTTCTCTCTCTTCTCTCTCACTCTCTCTCTCCTTCACATTTAATATTAAATAAAGTCCATATTATTGGCTTTGGCATCGTTTGTACCTTAATTTGGGCAGAGGCATCTCTCTAACAATTTTAATAATTGGATAGTAGCACAGAGGGAAATGTAAAGCATAGTTGCTGTTCTAAACAAATTCATTTAAACCATAATGAGTATCTATTCTTCTATCTAGATTTTTAGTTGAAGAGTAGACAAAGACTCAAAATCCTTCCTACAGATTTCATAGGTGTTTCCTCCTATGAAATTTAACCAGTTGTCAAAATGATAAAATGCTTGCTCAAGTCTCACTCAAAAGATAAAATATAGATTCCTTACACCCTTGTGGTAGAATGAAGAGCCTTGATTTTCAAGATAAAGAAGGAGGTCATTCCCTGATCTGTCCCTGGTGAAACGGAAAGTTCATCCAAGATGTTTGTCTCCTGGGATTTCTGGGTGGTGCAAGATAGCAAGGCAACCTTTTCTGGTTGAACGACTTGGCTCTTGTGCCCCTTCTGTGAGAAGGGTAACACTGAGTCAGAGATGTGAACTGGAGAATCCCATATACCCTCTGCCTCTGAGCATGGTTAGACAATGATATTTCTTCAGCCTGAAGCTGGCTTAAGAATGTCAGCAGGTAGATTACTTCTTTCATGCTTCATAGAAAGCCCCTCATCTCATTTGTACTACTGTGGACACAGAGTAACTCCACTGGAAATACACTGGTGTCTCAGGGGTTAAACTGTTTTTAGTTAATCTGATCACTTTTGTTGCCTGTAACTGATATAAATTGCCAAATATCAGCTTACATAATTTCTGTGAGACTTCACTTATTTTTTTCTAATGTGTTTGGCTACTGCCTTGTTAATCCAGTCACAAAATGTATCCAAGAAATCCACAAGTGAGAAAACTAATGGCTCCAGTTCACTTCTATATCACCAGTAAGAACTGACATGACATTCCCTGGGCTGTGCTTGAAATGGTTGTCTTCCAAGTATGGGGATTTAACACCCAAAAAGCTAATCTGCTTGTTTAAATTATTTGCCCATTTTTAACCACCTGTCATATTTGAAACAATGAGTACTTCTCTTTGGGAAAAACACAAATCAGAGTGAAGTCAATTTGCTATACAAATATGTAACAATATTGTGGACAGAACAAGTTGCATGACTTCAGTATTAAAAGGATGAACGTAGAAACACAAGGATGAATGTAGAAATGCTGAAATGATGCATATATCTCAAGTGCTAGTGGTCCTGAAGATGATAAATCAACCTGGGGAGCAGCCCTGAATAAAGATGAAGTAGCTCATGTTGGGTTTCTTGGAGGTTTGAAGTAGGGGTATGACTCACTGGCCTCCTAAGAGAGACTGTAGACCTAGGCTGGGGTGCTTGCAGTGCCAGATGCTTAGGAAAAAGTCACAGATACTACATATGGCTGTCCTTGCAGAGATGAGAGGCTAGTCCTTCTGTTTGACAGCAACTTTCCCCTTGCATGATTTAAGCAAGCCTCAGAATTTTTCCAGAGAAAGGAAGAGGAGAGGAGAGAGAGATTTCACAAAGGCTGCTAAGCTGGAGGCTTTTCTGCATTCTACTATTAACAGTGTAACCCATTTGGATAGTTTCTACATCATAATACTGCTATTCTAATATATAATGTCGTGGTTTGATGCAGGTTTAAACACCAAGCACACTAAGTCTAATTATTTGCATAAGGGGAAACAAAGATTATTGAGGAAAAGGGGAAAACTACAAGGCAAAACAGGCACACACTTAAACAGCTAGAGTATAAACAAGATTCATTACTAACATAATTTAAAGTAAAAAGAAATTACAGTAATTTAAAACAAACTCCCCTCTCTTCCAGCACCCCCTTTTTCTAACCATCTTGCACAAATGATAACAAAACATGGGATTTAGTCAGCGTCGCATTTCTTCTTGCACTTAAGGAAAAAGAATTCTTTCTGCTGCGCTGTGGGATCCTTCACAACTTTGTCTGGTAAAAAACAACCTGCTAAAGCAAAAAAAAAAAATCTCTCCCATGAAATCTTACAGTCCTTTCATACTGCCAACCATGGGCCATAACATGGGGTTTTTAGTCTTTTAAGGATGAGTTATTCTGGCCTGAAAATAAAGGCTCTCTTCTTCAAAATCTCTAAAAGCCTTTCACAGCTTCTGTATAACTTAGCATAGGCATTCTCTTACCTTCACAGGCTGTGTGTGGATTTTCCGCCCCGCCATGTGCTCCCAATGTATTATAGAGATAGCAGTTCATTATATTATAGTTTTTACCATGGCTTGCAAGTAGCATTTTAAGCTCTAGCGCTAGAAGCTCTCTTTTCCTGCCGCCATTTTATCTTCGTCCCACGCGATCCCTCACTTCTCTTTCTCTCTGACCTTAGAATTTCCATGTTAAGGAGTTGATCCTGTTCGGGCTTAACATTGGAGAAAGCCTCGCTCCCTTTATGCTGCTGGCTGCGTGGTGTCTTCTTTGGTTTGGCGCGAGCTGTGCTGGCTGCAGGGAGGCTCTGCCGGCTCCTGCCAGCTCAGTGTGGGGCGGCAGCAACTTCAGATCTTATCTCGGCCATGCAGTCCCGGGTCAGTTGGGGTTTTCTGGCCACACGGCCACTCACGGCTCCAGGGTGGCCTCCTGGCTGCCTGGCCTGCACCACTACGCCAGGGGAGGGAGCCTAGCCCACGCCGCTGCCCCGGAATCAAGGAGGGGCCTGGCCCAGAATGGGATGGGGCCTGGAGGCCTGGAGGTCCCCCCCACCTCCCGGCAGGAGAGCAAGAACAAAAAGGCCTAAATTTCCAGCACTTGGCACCTTCTTTAAATATGCAAATCACAAGAAATGTCATTGGTTTAGCAGCTTGTCCATCAAACACGTTTCTACCTCCTACATATACTAATTTCCTTATTAAATAAGGTTATTTTATTCTCTCATATTATTTCACCTTAAATATCATGGCAAATTTTTTTTTTTTTTTATTAAGCCCTTTGATGTTTCAGATTATTTTCCAGTCACACAGTTAAACATTGTGGAGAAAACACATGTAAACTGAAATTTATAGAAGTTAATAATTTCCAAATGTAAAGGCATTAATAGAAAGCTCAACACATTTGGAGTAATGTCATAACAAATGGTAAAACTTCTATTAAACTGTTCTTGCAGTCACATTCTTCATGTTACTTAGAACCATAAAAAAGGATGAGCCCTTGCCAAGACAGTCAATGAGCCAGGAGCACAACACCTCCAGCAGCATCACTCTTATAATGTAGTTTAGTTTCCTCGGCTGCTAGATAGGAACAGGAACAGAAAATCAAAGACATTGCCAAAGAAAACCTTCCAAAAGAATGGAATAAGCTGCGCTATACTTCTACAGGATAACAGTTTATTTCATGACTATCCAAGTTTTCTGCAGATTAGCGTGGTTACAATGCACCTGGTACTACTAGTTATTTATGTTTAGAAAGGGAGCACCTAGTTCTGCCCGAAAATATTTAGTCCAGCATGGGGTGGTGGTGAGGGTGGGGGGCACTTCTGGGCATACCCCGAGATCCTGGTTACTCTTACTTTGGATATGGTTTTACATGACTTCATAGTGCAGCTCCCTTCTGCTTCCAGGCTTCCCTCCTGCATATGCCAGGGCACAGAGGAGATGGGGCAGTATGTCTTAGTCTACATCCAGCATGTAGGCAATGTGAGCACCTGAACCTGCCACTGAAGAGTTCTGAGGCCTCATCTTTTAGATGCAACTTTAGTATTTTGCAGTCAAGCTTAAATTTTGCACTTGAACCCAAAACAACAACTTTATGTTCATCTGGAGCCCAAAGGCAGTACTTCTATCGTAAACCCACATTACTTCAAACTCAGTGAGCATGTCCTGTTCACCTCTTCTTCACTCTTTCACCTCCTGTGGCCCCAGAAATGAGTTTTCAACCCCCCACTGATGTCTTCTGATAAGAGAGACAGAAAGAGCAAAAGGAAAAAAAGCGTGAGTTCCATTTTAAATCAGTATCTCTGAGTTTTGCTAATCCCAAAGTGCAGGAACTATTTTATTTTAAACATAATATGGTTGCTATACTTGTTATTATGCACAATACAGGCTCATTTTAGAAGTCTGAAAAGTTTTGAAAAGCGAGCACTCAGTGAAGAAGAGGTCCACATAAGAACTGAGTTGTCTGTTCCTGTTACACTGGGATCACATGTGCAGGGTCAGATTTCTTCATCCTTATATCAGTTTTATAGACACATAACTCTACTGATTTTTATTGGTTACTTGCACATGAAAGGAACGAGGTGCAGCTCAGTAGAGTATTTTGTAAGGCAAGGTCGGCTCTCCTCTAATTTGCATGTACACTGCTCAAATACAAGAAGTCTGAAGTCAGTATGGAAGTGGCAAAACACTCACTAAAATCCCAATGAGGTGAGGTGAAAGCCAGAGGTGGCTCTTTCCAATCCTTTAAAGGGATACAGCTTCCCTCAGTGTTTTATTGTGTTCACCTTTCTTGAAAAGCGAAATTGTCCTTTAAAGAATTTTGAGGAAAAGAAGAAACCTAGAACTCCTACTTTGCTGTGAGCAGATTTTGAATCTGAACAGAAGAAACAAAAACCTAGATATTCACTTAATGTTTATAACTTTACTTTGTTTCCTTGCTGCTGAAAAATTGGTGATGTCTTGTGTCCAGAAATCTATTCTTTTTACAAAAAGCAAGTTTGATTTACATATTTCTCTGGTTGTTCTAAAATATCAAAAGCTGTAATTTCAAAGTTTAAAAAAAGCTGAAAATGAAAATGGGTAGTGGACTACACCAATGTGATTCAGAAAGAATACTAAAAGGTCAAGTGAATCAAACTCTCCCGAAATCAGTGAACTTGTCTTTGTCAACAGACAAACAACGAGACAAGAGTCAACACAATCATACAATAGGAAACCAAGCATCTAATATCTTTGTCTGGAATAAAGTAACTCCAGTTTGCTTAGCCTTCATCTTTGTGAGATTTCAGTTCAGATCCATTTTAACTTGAAAGGCTTGAACTGGAAAAGACAGATGGCTATTTGGTGGAGCGATATCAGGGTGCAATGTGACGTTTTCCCAACCCCGTGGTATTCAAGCTGCAGCACCTTGTCATTCAAATCTCCCTTGTCAAATTCAAATCTCAGCTAACTCTTACCTCATTATTTATTTCTCTGAGAGTTGATTAAAGTTTGAACAGTGAGGTGCAGGAGGATGCCTCACAACTTTTCACTTTACCTCTGGGTTAATTCTGCTTCTGATCTCCAGCTGTTAGAGACTGCAGCACCAACCACAGTCCAGATATAATGAGAGGTGATTTCCTAGATATTGCTCCAACCCCAAATATTGGCACAAGAGAACACTACCTAACAAATTAAATATTTATAATGCAGCCAGAATAAAGATGAAATAAAGGAACAAGTACATTTTTTAATGACTTTCTGCTCTTGGGCTATGGGGGAAAGCTGTTGAAAACAGCTGCCTTGTTAGCTGTACTCTTCTCTTTTAGAAAAGCATTGTTGTCTAAGCAGTATAGCTCACGGTTTTGAGGCTGTGGGAAGGAACTAATGATATTTATTATTTAAATACGAACTATCTAAAAATATTTTCAAAAATGCTAAAGACAAAGCCCTAAAATCAAAGAAGCTATAGTATTTTGAGAATCAACCCATAGGATTAAATCATGGTGTCACTTATGATGAGGTAATTTCACAAATCACAGTTTTTGTACTATGATTTAAATGTAAAACTGCCAGTTGTGGCTACCACAGAAGTGTATCAGATATTTCAAGGTAGATGAGAAGGGTGTATTTAATATTTCACAGCATTATCATATTGCTGTGGTGAGTATTTAGCGAAACTACAGAAACAGAGTTACATCAAATTGTGTGCAGCCTAAATAGCATCTATACAATTCAAAGTAGATATGTATTTTGTTTCAGTTGGTAACAAGATGCCTGCAAAACTTGTTTGTTCCTTGCTACTTAACTTTATGGGTAGTCTCAAGAGGTGCAGATGGGTGGTTTGGGTTGTAGAAAAACAGATGGTCAGGTAACAGCAATTTTTAATTCATGTTTCAGGCTGAGTCAATTAACCTCAAGTTTTTTCCTCATTGACCAACCAAAGCTTAGACTGTGCTTAATTGAAGGGTGATTAATTGACAAACAGGATAGAAATGAAGCAAGTGACACTAGGGAAGTATGCAAAGAAAGGTATTTTTGTCCTATTTTTAAACGATTTTTTTGTCCTCAAAGCTAGAGAATGTTGGAGTGGTTGAGCTGACAACAGTGGAAGCCGAGAAGCCAGAAACCCCTGGTGAGGGAAGGATCATGCATTGGTGGGTCAGCTCCACAATGCAAATAGCTTCCCCGATTCAGGTTATGGGGAAAGACTTCTTCTCCCATCAGGCAGTACCTGTCTGGTACCTGGTCCCCCACTCCGCCCCTTCCCTCTCCCCATTGGTTGTTGTATCCCTCTGCCTTCCCCCTGCCCCTTGCCCCCAGGTAATTGGTTGCTGGTGCTCTGCCAGCCCCCTTTCTGTTACCCCTTATAAGCTTGTACACGAGGCCTGCTCGGCCTCTTCGCCTCTGACCCCTTCGGAATAAACCTTTCGGAACCCATGTAGAGAGCCCTGAGCCCTCCGAACCCTTTGCCCCTGGTAACACCTGAGCTATCCTGGCCTGGGTGCGGGGCTGTGTCTCGGTGCCATCCATCGGCACGGGGGCTGGAAGTCGGCCTGCGAGGTGCCGAGCTGCACCACCAGGGCATCCCTTTCAAGGGGCACTTTGGGTTAACACAGCGACCTCAGTCACCCCACAACCACCTCACATTAAGACAATATCATTTTCAATAGGCCTCGTATAGAGTTGGAGCTTAAAGTGGCAAAGTAAGCTGTTCTTTGCTTTGTTGAAATTTATTTTTCTCATAAAATGTCTAATAAAATGCATGTTTTTCTCTTTTCAGGATAGTTCGACAATGAACCAGATCTTTTTGGCTTGGGATTTAGAATATTGCAATGCACTTTGAAGAGGGCAACTCAAAGAGAAGTCAAAAATTGCGTCTATAAAAAGCTCAGGCAGTGGTTGCTTGTCTGTCAGATAGAAGGAGTGAGAGGGAATGCGTTTTTAAAAAGCTCCAGTATTTGCACTAACTTTCCCTTTTTTTTCAGGGTACAATTTAAAGGACTGCATTTGATCTGGTCCTACAGAGGATTAAAAGAGGATTAGAAGGATGAACAAGTCAGTTGATGGAATTTTGCCATTGATTTCAACAAGGCCAGGGATTTCACCTCCAGTGATTGCCCTCTGTAATCAGAAAAATGTTCTTCCTCTTGGGCCTGTTACAAAGGACAGGATCAAGAGGATTAAATTTTTGCAGTTAAACAATCAAATTCCTAGAAGCATAGGCAAACTCAACAGCAGATATGAAACTATTCCTCTCCTCCTTCATGATTGTAAATAGCAGAGAAGCCTCTGACAATGTAACTGTGCACAGGCTGGTTTGGTATACAGGAGGGAGAGAAGCAATGGGACCCATGAGCATGGGAAGAAGGGAGTGGTGATCCTTGCAGGGAATGCCTTCATTCCAGAGAGGTAACCCCAGACTCAGTTATTGACTAAATAGAAGTCCTTGGGCTATGACATGAGCAAGTAAGAGTAGATTAAATAATCGACCTGATAAATTGTAGGAAGGAGCTGTATAAGAGAAGTACAAGAGAGGTCTGAGTTATAGCTAGAGACTCAAACAGCTAAAATCCTCCTTTGCTTGTAGGACATGTCACTCGTCACATCTTTGGAGATGCTCAGCACAAGGGTTTGTCAACTCAGAATTCATCCTGCAGAAGGACGGTATATCATCCTCTTCTGGCTTTTTCCTGGTTTTTTTTTTTTAACAGCTATGGTGAGATGTCTCTCTCAGGAGGCAACAGAAAACATAGCTTTGTATAGATCAGCCAATATTTTGTCCCAACTACCCTTTTCCTTTGAAATTGAATAGTATTTTACCCAAAGTGTTGTATTGCATCTCCACAATAGAACAGCCATGTCTGATTACAACTTTACTTGATATCTTGATGTTATAATGTAACTTTATCAGATGAAGTTTGGGGGTTTTTATGCTTTTGAAAGAAATGGAACAAGATTAGTTAAAATATGGTAGGTTTAAACGGGATGACAGGTTAGTTGTTAAATTTAACTATTTTAGATTGGCAGCCTAAAGGGATTGCTTTTTCAGACTTACAGAGGCTTTTGTTTTTGATGTCTCCAAAACAAGGGCATGTATACATTGCTGTTTCTAGAAAGCTCATGAATTCCTGGTTGTACTGAAGTGGGTGACGAAACTTCAAAAGAGACAAGTTGTACCTTGATTTAATCAGATGGGCTGGCACTATTTCTCTTGTAAAGTAGAGCCTTTTTTATCTGATTGGAATAGTATTTTTATTAGCTTTTTGTTTGGTTTTGTTTTTCTGTGAAATTTTCACTTGGTTTATTTGAGAATAGTGTGAAGAAAAATTCGAAATGTCGGGGAGAACTAATGTTGCTTTAAGAAGATGGAAGAGAGAAAATCTAGTTCATTTATGCTTTCTAAAGAAGCACTAGTTTAATTTTTTTTCACTATAGAAGAATGATACCTTAATTGAATATATTGATGGGTTAATTTTCTTTATTTGTGTAGTGATAAATTAGAACCTAATTTTATGTCCATTAATAGAAATGAAGGTAAATGTACTTTCAGATTCTTAATGACATCTAAATGCTTTTTCAGTTTTCTCTCCCTGATTATGTATGACTATTTCCTTTTAATGTAATGCATTAATTAATTCATTAGTAAAGGATTATTATTCAATTGAAGACAAATATATTTGGCTTTAAAAGAACTTTGGCATCGTATTATTTAAGCTTGTCTGGATACATGATGTATGACATAAGTTCTCACGTGTTTGTAAGTCATATCCTGCAATTCAGAATTTCAATGTTGTTCCAGTCCTGTGATTTTCTAAGGTACTTGTATTTTTTTTGCAAATTTAAGATAAATCCCTTTGTCTAATCTAGCATTTTTTTCTAGATTCATCATGTTGTAAATTAGTAAAGAAGATTACTGAGGCCAGTTGTTGTTTCAGGTCTTGAAGCCTGGGCCTGGAGTGCCTGTTTCGAAAAACTTTATTTGTCACAGATTTTTCAGGAATTACACTGATGGGTTTTATAAATTTTTCAAGAGCTGATCAAGGGTTAATTTAAGTAAAAATGTAGCTGGTCACAGATAAAGAAGGATTTGCAAAAATATGGTTATAAGATAGGCATACACCCTCCATAACATCTTTAGGAATTGCAGAGGGAACACCTGTGTAGCTATATGTATAGCTATCTGAATGTATTTGAAAATCCAACTGCTCATTAAGCCAGCAAGCTCTCACATCCACAAGTCTCTTTCTGAAAATGAGACTAGGCAGAGACCCACAAAGCTGATTTCTCCTGAACTCAGTAGAGAACAAACCCACAGGTAATATACGTGGTGAAGGACACTCAAGATGCAATGTTTTTTCTAGGAGAACTGGATGGAACTTTCGGCAGTGAAGTATCAATATCTTTGTGGGAATAGACCTTACAGACTTTATGCACAGTTGGTTCTGGGGACATTATGCTGAGAGTGGGAGTCACAAACATGCAGTTTCTGCAGTTTTCTCAGCCTCATTTAGGTAGATATTCTTTCATGAAATACAATGTAGACATCTGCAGAACACTGATTTTCACATGGTCTGATATCACCTTGAAACTGCTCTGCAAATTTTTTCGAATTAGCAGTGGAGAAATTTGACCTCACTTTTATGAGGTCTTTCTGTTCTTTAAGACCTTAAAGCTCAACAACTTTACTTTCTCTTTGAGTTTATTCTCATAAAGAAAATGAACTTTTGTATGTAAAGAAGGTGAAAAGTACACACTGGAAGAGTTCAGAGGTGAAATAAGTTATGTAAAGACAACACCTCTTCTTTTACTGGGAATCCAGGGGCCAAGAAAAAGTGAGAGGATGAAGGAAACAGCTGTATTTGTTTCATAAGGACTTTGCTGCTAAACACCATGCAAGTTATGAGAATGGAGCCACATTACAAACAGGCCTTCAGCCCATAATTCATTGTCTTGTTCATTAAGGTCAGGAGAAAATAGACAGCACACTGCATGGCAAATATGTTAAAAACTCCAACAAAATCACATTAGACAAATGCATCACAGGGAGGGAAGTGATTTGAGTCATATATTATTAGACAATACTGGGGGAAAAATACTATCCAGTCATATAATGTACTACTACTGGCAATGCCAACAAATAATGCTGGAGTCTTTACAAAAATCCTCCTCATACCTCCCTGGATCTTGTTCACATCCATAATTAGTTGCCTGTTAAGACAAGGCAGAGAGTTGTGCCATGCCTCTGTGAAAGTCTCAAAGTCACAGCTCCATATATTATTTAAATAAATGAATGGGCTTCACTAAAACATGAAAGTATCTCCATCTGGATACTCTTAATATAATAAATCATGTGAGCTCTGGGGTTTTTTGGGGAATATGATGTCATCACAACCCTTTGAGAGAATTATTTTGCTGTATCTCATCTATTATTCTATATATTAACACAGAAATATCTGTCATTCTGATGAATGTTCTCAGGATACTCAAAATAATGGCATGTGAAAGTATAGCCAAAAATACTTGGCATCCACTGCAACTCATTAGTGGAGTTCAACATCATGATCAACGTTTAATGAATTATGATCAATTTTAAGTGACCATTTATCATCTCATATTGACTGGCATGCTAAATCTTTGACAGAAGAGCAAAACAGGCTTCATGTTGGTTGTTATCAAAACCTGTCAGTCTTGAAACCTTCAGTCTTGACTGAAGACATTTCTACACCATGAACAATCAAAATACAGCAAACTGGAACAGCACTCTGACCCCCATTCAGAGAATTCTTCTAACTCTTTTTGCTCTAGACAAGATACTGAAGTTCAAAATATAAGTGTTAAAATATTTATTTTGCTAATATGCAACACAATCATTATATAGAAATAATTCAAATTTTGGTGGCGATGAGATTAGTTTTCCCACTAAAACTGGGTAATTTCTATCTAGCCAATACTCTGTTGGCTTTGTTGAGGCATTCTCTTCTCAACTGGAATCTCTCTTCTGTCATTTCATTCATATTCATATCATCTTTATTCATGTCTGCAACATCAAAACTCTGTTGGATTTTATAACCTTGGTGTGCTTGTTTCACAACAGATTGGTAGATTTCATGACTTATCGCTGCCAAGGAAATAGTGGGGTTTATAACAAAAATTAGTGGCTAACCTCTTTGTGTAAGTCTTTTAAAGTACTCAAGTAAAGGAATTAGGACTTGGAAGAAATGCTTGCATACCAGTTCAACCTTTGTTTTCATCCGGGTGAATGCCTGTAGCCGATAATGCTACATAAGGCTTGGCTGATATATAAAGTCCTTCAAAGGCTCTCATCCAAACTATTGTTGATGTGGTAGTGATTTTTATTCATAAAACAGGTATATATGATAAAACTTTTTAATGAATAAGTTTAGAGTTTATATCTCTATTGGAAAAACCTAAGTGTGCCAAAGTCAGAGTGCAGTTAACTCGATATTACTGCAGCAAGTCTCTCAAACTTGAAAATTGATGATGGGAGTGATTTCTACTGCACTATTTACGGTTATGAACAATCTAAGCTAAACCCAAATTCCAATGTATTCACTCTGCATATTGCCTCCTAAGAGAGTCTTTTCCTAATGCAATAGCCAAAACTTGTTTTTAATTGGTCTTGGTGGAGCTAGTCCAAAAGGAGTTTAGTTTATATCTTTCCTTAACAATATTGCCAACAAAACCACAACCTTCTTACAAGGAAACCATTACAAAAACTTAAAATGTACGAGAGAGCAGACTGATGCATATTGCAAGGAACTGAGCTTATATATGTATTTATTTGCACACTCTTGATGGTAGGAAACACCATTAGGGATGGGACAGTGTAGCCAAAAAAAGCCTATCAGCAAAAGTGAGGAAAGTGAGTGGTCAGAAAAAGAGAGGAAAAACAGTGATAATTCTTCTGATTTCCCATTGATAGTAGTATGCACTTGGACAACATTTTCATGGGAAACCTCAATGGTATCTTCTTTCCTGAAATTATCTTCCTGCTATATAAATTCATCTAAATGTTTGGAGTCCACAATACCTTTTGACAATGACTACATGAAACACTTAAGCACCGTAGGAAAAAATATTCCTCTTCTTCATTTGTAACCTGCTGCCTCATCCCTTCATGTGATGTCCCCTTCTTTCTGCATTGTGTGGACAGTGATTGATGCTTAACTTCTGTTCATATTCTTTATGCTATTTGCAGTTTTATAGCCCTTTAATCTTCTTTTCTCTCAATTGTTTTTTTCCAGGCAGGCCAGTACAGGTGTATTTGCTACAGCAAAATCAGAAAGCATCTCCTTTAGCTCGAATGGTTTTGTTTGGACACAATAGAACAGCATGGAAACAGATCACTATGTGCAGGTTAGTAATACAGTAGAGAATTTCATAGTGCTGGACTCTATTTTTGTGTCCTGTGAACCGTCAAAGATCAGCTGTGGCCCTGTAATGTACTATTGGATTTGATATTGTATAACTATTACTGCCATCTACTGCACTGTGAAGTTCTTTCTCATTAAGTGCATACATCACTGTGTCAACCTGAGGAGGCTGCCATAGATTTGTTAAAATATCCATTATGGATTATTTCATGGAAAAGCATGTGGGTCGTAATGTTTTATTCAGCAAAATTATCTCGTGGGTACATGGGGTTTGAACAGGGTGCTTAAAGAGGAAGATTTGCTTGCTGACAAATATCTTCCCTTTATTGCTTGTATTAAATTAATGGGAACCATATGGTGAAGCACAGAAAAAACTCGGTGTTAATATCCCTTGCTAACTACAGCCACCTGTTATAATGGCCAGGCTAATAGCAGGCCTGTTGGTGGTTGCTATTAACATACTCAGTTCCTTTCTCAGCTTTCTTTGGCAGTCACAGAGAATTGTATGTCATTCTCAAAACTGAAAATCCTGTGGTTAGTTTTTCTATGGATCCCGAAGGCCGATATAGGGCAGCCATACATAATCTTACTATTTAAAAATCTGCTTGTTTTAGTTTTTAATAACTTTATTATAAAATGGTTTTATGTCTATATGGCACTCAGCTTAGGAGGCTCATTCTCACTAATTCGCAGGTTTTGACATCAATATGTTGTTTTCTTTTTCCACTGCCATCATATTTCACCCTCTTTTTCTCTGTGCCGCATTCTCTGTGATCATCCCTTAGCAAATTTGATTCTATAATTTCAGTTGTTTGTCAACATGCCAGAAAGTTGTACAAGTGGATCAACTGCTAAATTAATAATTGAAACCTATTGAAAATGTGAACTCATCCCTTATAATCACATCTGTTCCATCAGTCTTTTTCTTGTGATAAATAGGCTGCAAAATAATTATGTGTAATGAGTTTTGTGTACTAGTTAGCCATTATTATTAAGGTAAGCAACACCCTCTGCAATATGTATTTGAAACAGTAGTTGTGCTTCCCTATCAGACTGAAAAGTCACAGGAATTAATCTGTAAATGAAAAGGGTAAAACCAGCTTATGACTTCTTTTTATCTGTTTGGTTGCTTCTGCTCCTTAAGGTCCGCCAAAATGAAAGAAAAGGAAGAAGCTACAAATTGTTAAAACTGGGAGGATCAAGAGTGTGGTTGGATCACAGCCCTACCAGTTGTTCAGTTGCTGCCCAGACACTACACTCCATGAGCAGCAGAAGTCAGTGACAGTACTGAGAAAGAAATATTTCAGTTGCTGTACAGCATGCAGCTGAAGAGTTGAGGAATAGATCAAAAAACATCCTAAATATCTTCAGGAAAAGATGGTTGCTCTGTAGATTGTATGATAAAATTCATTCTTAGGACTCAAGCCAGGAAAATACTCCCTTTCATGAAGAATAAAAAGAGATTGAAACATACTTATGCTTAAGAATCTGCCACTGGGTTTCTGGAGATGAAGACTATGGCACAGTTGAACTGATCCAGTGAGGCTGTTCTTGAGTCTCACCTCATGCTCTCTTCTTCAAGAGCAGAAACCCAAACCTTTAGTGATTGGTATTGAGTTTAGACAATTAGCTTTTTAACAATTTATTTCAAGCTACTGCTCTCACAGATTATTTAACTCCCTGAAGAATGACAATTCTTCAGAAGATTTTAGGGAAAGGAGCATTCTTCCTATTCATTTTACATTAGAATATAGGCCTGCATCTAGTGACCCATCAGTTCAACATCTGGAGTATAGGATATGGTGCCACATAAAAATTCATTATGTAAAAAAAATAATCTCTTGTTTTGTTTTGTTTTGTTTTGTTTTGTTTTGTTATGTAGTGCTAGCAGAGCAGTGAAGCATGAGCTGGAAGCATGGGGCTGGAAATTCTGCATAGGTGTTCAATTCCTATGTGAATTGGCCAGCTCAGGTTTGGAAGCTCAATATCTTCATTGAGCTAAAACTGCACCTCAGAAGGTAAATTTGTACAAGAACAACGGGAAGGAGTAGAATTTCCAGTGGCCGTCCCAGCTCTCTGACCTATTTATTTTACATGGGCTGTAACAAAGAGCAGAGAGACATTTAGGGACAAAGATAGGAATCTAGGTTTCCTATGTCCGGTTGTCTCTTTTCGCCTTGAAACTTGAGTGACTTTCTGCCTCAGAACTTCTGCTGGCTGGAGGGATCATATTTCCAGTGAGACCTGTAGTGACAGAATCACAGACAGATATTTAACTGTGTTAGACATAGTTTTGTTCAAATTTTCAGCATTAATAATTGTCTGCCTTTGTTGGTTGCCTCTTCAGCATGCTGGAGGATGTAGATATTTTTCTTGGTATGTAATTCTTGCCTTTTAACATACAGCGGTGGTGGTTGCTTAATTCAGGCATGGAAATTTCCCTCAGTAATGAATATCTCTGGGCTATGACCCACCTTTGAGCTGTCCCTTTGTATGTACCAGTAGTATTTTCCTATCTTAGAGAGTTATTGTGAGTATAAATACATTCAAGATTGTGATTTGCTCCGATAATAATCAAAGCTACACAATATAACAGGTATCTAGAGGAGAACTGGATGAAATAATTTGTCTGCCATTTCTGCATGTTATAAAAATAAATAAGCACATCTTTGGTGATGCTGAAATAATTTCTGAATCAATTTCCAGTCATTGAAATGTTTGTATTTTGGAAAAATCCAACTTAGGTAAAGTCAAACCTTTCATTTTGACATTTCCAATTGGAATGTCTAGTTTACTATAAAGTTGAGAAGTAGTCTTTTATCTTCCAAAAGTTTCAGTCTTGTTTGAACAAAAACAAAAATTAGCAAACCATCTTCTGAAACCACTGAAACAAGGCTGTTTTTCTCTCCAGCTTCTCAAATTTCCATATTTTTTAAGAAAGGTAATTGTTTCAGATTATCTGAAAAAAAACCCTCCCATTTGATTTTTTCAGAACTGCTAGGGAAACAAAATACATAACGTATAGTGAATCCTATTCAGTGGCTGACGTTGCCTGACACTTGTGCTGTGTAACTTTCTGTTCCTGTAGAGGTCTAATATTTTCTCTGTTTTCAAGCATATGTGTTTATGACAATGGCGTGCAACTGTTAAGGACAGATAGTTAAGATAATTAAGAAATGAAGAGTAAAATGTTTCCTCTTTTCGTGAGAGTTAGCAATATTATACTCCTGCTCCAAGCCAAATTCTCTAAGGACCATTCAATTCAAGGCAATTAAAAGATAAATTATTTATAAATAGTTAAGGTAGTTTATCAACAGTTACCAAAATACAAATATGGTAGGTAGCAATAATATAAATTTTCTTCAATGACATTTTATATAGTTTTCATTATTGTTATAAATCTGTCTCTGCTTCTTTTTACGTATAAACAGAACATTTTTTCATATAGTATTTTCTTCAGATATTGCAATGTTTTTACATGGGTTAGTTTCAAGTGTATATTTCCACCTTCATTTTATCATCAACCTTGTGTATGCAGGCAGAGACTATTATTACTGCTTTCAATGTCTTTGCTATTTGCTTAATAGCAAGTTTCAGTTGATGTGACCTTTTACTTGATAAAAAGAAAATACAGCATCAATGGATTGCTATCATCAATAGGATACAATTAACCAGGCAATGATTTAATGAAAGAATAATGTCAGAAGAACTGTGTTGGAAAAGCTATTTTAAGACTTGGAGAAAATTTTATGCAAAAAGCATATGCAGAAGGTAGTGATTTCATTAGCATAGCGCTTAGGAGTTGACAGCAACCTTGATTTTCTACTCTTTTCTCTAATTTTATGCTTAAGTGATCATTGAGGTAAGTGATGAGGAAAAGAGAAGTACCTCTCCTCTGTCTTAAAGAGAAGAAGCAAAACATTTAAAGCATAAAAGGAGGTTTCAGTCATCTGGTTTCCCAGATTCTGTAGTTGCCAAATAAAGAAAGCTGTGACCTCCATTAACTGCGGCATGACCTTTGGCTTGCTAGCTAGGCAGTACTCGATCCAAGGAGTTCTAAGCAGGTAACGAAAAGATGCCCTTAGCGTTGGTTTTGCAGGCATTGTTTTGTAAACTTCATTACCTTTATTTTGAATAAAACAGCTCAAAGAAAGTAACCAAGGGTGTCTTGACAGCAGTGAGAGAAGACTTTTATGGAAGTATTGCGTCCTGAAACACTACATATAAATACTACACATAAAGTTTTGCTTCTTAATTCCTTTTGTATCTCATCTTTAATATTACTTAGTCATTCATATTGAAAACATCTCTCTTTTCCTATTCATCTAGAAAGACTTTACGTCTCATCCCACAAAAATAAAATACAGCTGGACCAACAACCATTATTCATTCATTCGTTCATTCATTCATTCATTCATTCATCAGGTTTCCAAAATAGGAAGTATTTTCCTGAAATCAACTGTGCATTTATTAAGCTCTTCTTCATTATTGTCTGTATATTATGGCCAGGCAATACTCTAAGGGCCTTTTGTTGTAGTAAGAATTGCAAGTAAGCATAATAAGTATCGTCTCAGAGTCCTCTTGTACATTAGGAGGTCAAATGAGAGAAACATAGCAGTGATACAGGAAGACAAAAGTATATCCCTCTGTGACTCTGGAAAAGAATCAGTTATGCCAGAGGCAGTTTGTGCTGGCAAAGGGACTGTGTCATTGGTCTGAAAAGGACAGGTTGTTTCTCCTGTGAAGCACAATGGAGACTTGGAGAACAGCAAATGCATGAAGTGGCCAATAAAACTGGTTTTCGTAACTATGTCAAAAGCCAGGCTGCAGGAAATCACACTCCAACTAAATGACTCTATTTTTAAATAAGTGTAGTGTCAGGAAATGTAATAGGAATAATTATGGTGCTAGAAGAAGACACAGCCGACAACATTTCTTTCCCCTCTAAACATGTGGGATGCATTCTGGGCATTTAGAGCATGGTGGCTTTGAATTCCAAATTTCAGACTTCAAAATCTGTACAGAAACATATGGAAAATAAATAGGGGCAAAAAAATACAAGCAAGCCATGTCCAGACAAAAGTCTTACGTTCATTATTTTGGCCCTCATATTTCAAGGTAATTGCTTTGGTTGAAGTAAAATTAAGTGCTCTCTTAGGATTTGAGTGAAGATATCTTAATGGGACATCAAAAATATACTGAGGTTAAAGCTCAGGAAAAGTTGTTGCATTGAAATTTCTGTTCATATAGAGAGCAAAACAGCATCCTACACAGGTATACAGAATTTATACTACCTTTCTTTAAAAAAAAAAAAGTCGTCAAAATATTCCTTGCAACTTACTCATCCAGTTCACACATTACATCTTGAGGATTGGTCCTTCCCTAGTTCCTTTGGTGTGCTCATGGTATCACTTCTGTGAATGGGTAGCATTGCTTTCATCCAATAATTAAAGTGCTCTCTCTCGAGAATTTGAGAATTCCAGCGTAATATCAAAAGCAATTGAGACTGTATGACTTTTTTATTGAGAAAATGATTTTTTATCATGTTCTGACAAATCTTTTATTGCGGTTTTTTTTTTATTGTTAGTTTTCTCCTGCTAGTCCTACTTCTGTCCCAACTTCATAGACTACTTGTTTCTGCAGCACTCATAATCTTACATAATTGCTGAAGAATCATCTCGAGTCTAGTGTGCAAATTTGTTTAAATTATAGAATATTTTTTTGTTGTTGTTGTTGTTCTCTTTTCCCCTCTGCTGCTCTATATGAACTAAGAACTATTAATATGTGGGTGATAATTCAGGCCTGAGAAATATTCTCATAGTTCTGCTTTCCAGATAAAGCTGCAAATGAAAGAACCAGATAAATTATTAAAACAGCCAGGAAACGTCATTTGCTTTGCACTCATTTTACTTTTTTTCTTACTGACCATGTTTCCATGATAGATTGATGCCATTCAGCTGGACTTTTATATTTGACACTACATGAAATATCATTCTTACAGGAACACAGATTTTGACATTACATAAATATTTGCAACGTATCAATAACCAGCACAATGAACACAGGGATTCGTTAAACGTAAGTATTCAGTTGTCGGGGCGAGGGACAAGCAAGACCCACTCAGTATGAGTGATAAAATGCTTCCAACTTTATTGACACAGTTTGCTCGTTATACATGCCCATATCCAGTATACCTAAGCATAACATTTCATTGGTACAAGCCTAAAGATTACATTGGCATGCCTCAACGCACCTTGCGGCTAGCAGCCCAAGGTCCTTCCTTATCTCTTCCACTACAACTCCCTCCTAGGGACTTTTTTGGTACTTTCCCAGAGCTTCAAGGCTACTTTGCTTTTGTTATTAATACTTGCAAGTTATCATGTTTTAGCACGGACTCTGCTCGTACAAGGCTTCCATCGACCCGTGGCCGCCGTCGGCCAGCCATTCCTCAACATTCAATGCATTACTAAAGAAAGAAGGAAAATTTCTTTTATATTCATTTATGCTGCCATTACATTGTTGTGGCTCTTGATGTCAGGTAAATAATTATTTTTTTATGCCTGAAAAAGAAGAAATATATTTATATTGCAGGGTAAAGTTGTACTTCTCAAATGCAGGGATGTAATTCAAGATGCCTAAGTTAGGAGACTGATCTCTCTGGGCACCTGCCTAATCAAGCAGGAGAGAGAAAGGCTGCAATAGTGGGTGGTTGAGAGCAGGACATTTAATAGGTGTCTCAGAAATGCACCATTTTATTTATATTTTTCTGTTCTAATTAACATATATTTGAAGTGACTCAATTTTAGTGATGATGTTCTTTTCTGTTTCATTCCAGTACTGCAACTTAAATATGATAACATTCTTTCTATTTGCTTGTAGTCCAGTGGGACAAGTAGACAGGCTAATCCTACATAAATTTTACCACATTAAGAGTCCGGGGGATTCTATTAAAGCTGTATATTCTGAACCTCTACTTGACCTGGAAGAACAGCTTGTTATTGAAGTAAAAAAAAAAAAAAAAA